>JACATO010000370.1:1182500-1411180 GCA_018389105.1 Nautilus pompilius
TTTATGCGCACAGCTGTCATTCAATTAACAACTGTAAAGTTGTATGAATTGTAGCTGCTTCATAAAAAAAGAAATAATAAACTGCTACAGGTGCTACCTTTTATAGATATTTGTCTTACCATTATGAATGGATAATGTATAAATACTATATAATCGAAATTTAATGGTAGATTTGCTCTCTAAAAAGCTTTAAAAATAGTTTTTTGTTAAACTTAATTTAATAAAACTGTTGCATTGGTATCAATTTTATTTTCCTGTCATGACGAATTCGTGGAAACTCGCTACAAAACATTTAAGTAATGGCTTTCTTTTATTAAAAATAACTAATTTTTAAAAAAGCAATTTTGACTGGCATTTATTTGAAATTTATTCAAAGAAAACTAAAGATGATTTAGGGAAATCTGTGGCCAACATTTTCAGTACAGGTGTACACTACAATAGTGCAAACAAACAAAAAAAAAAGTGTAATAAAACTGAGAGATTGAAGCCAACAAAGTTTGTTATTGGTTTGTTATAATAGAAAAAGCTCAACCTGTGACCTTAAAACTAAATTTTAAAAAGTAAATAAAAGGCGGCTTGCAGTGACATCTTCATGTCGAACCCTTGTCCTGACTTTCCAGGTTTTACAGCACCAGAGAGCAGCTACATGGTGGGGGGGGTGAAAGTCGCCCAGGTACGTTTGAACAGCGGTGGCTAAGGTGCTACCTAGTCAAGAGTTACTTGCAGAGCTGCCTCCATATGTGCCGGAAAACCCTTCCAGAACTTCTGTATTTTTAGATGTAGGAGGAAACATGGCTGGATGGTGGAGAAGAGTGAGGTAAAAATACCAGACCAGTGACACCCAGGTTTCAAACTCTGGGTCCTCCTTAACCATGGCAGCTGCAGTTGTCGAAAGGTGCCCCAGGGAACACAGTGTGAATGCTTTATGAAACTAACTCTTGAACAGGCACGTCTGTCCTCATCCTCTGTGTTATTTTGATGAGGATAGTTTTTCTCCTGCAATAACTCAGATGAGCATACTTTGATGATTTCTTCCTAAGGTTATATTAATGAGATGAAATGTAGTTTTCAAAAATGAATTAAATGTTAAAGCTTAAATAATGAATATTTATAGTTAAGCATTAAAATTTGTATACAATTTTTTCCAGTTTAAGAAAAAATATTTAATTTAATTTTTTCCTACTTTTGAAGTCAGGATATTTGAGTTTTTTTTTTTTTTTTTAAATTTCATACATCAGTGCTTACAAGGGAGGTAACCATGGTGGGACATAGTGCCATAGTCGCCTGCCAGGAAACATTGCCAATTCTATACCACATGGGGTCCAACACATCTGACTTTGGTGGGATATTCCTTAATTAAAATGTTTTCTTTTGTTTGCTGGTGTTTTTTTTGTTTTTTTTCCAAACTCTATTGATATCTTTGATTTTACTCTCATTGAGCTCTCACAGCAGCACTGGGAGCTGCTCTTGTTTGGAGTCAGCCATTTTGAAGACCTGCTCGGTCAACTGTAATTGCTCCCTACTTGCACGTTATTATGTAGGGTGGTTAAACATTTTTTTGCATGATGTAACGAGGAGTTAAATAATTGAAAATATTTAGGCAGCTGCTGTTCAATAAGAAAAGTGTACTGCATGGTTTTGTAAACAAATATCTGGTACGGGAAGCAAAGCGAACCCACAGCTGCAAGTCAAGAAGCTCTCAAATGTGGTTGGATAATATTTGAAAATGAAATATTGTGCTACTCCAGAGTCTGAGAGCATAAACCCTCTCAAAGTTACGGGGCTGATGGGAAAGTGTATTGGTTGTTTTTTTAAAAAAATGTTTTTAAAGTTTGTTCGTTTTCATTTTAAATACAAAGAGAAAACGAAACCCTTCATTACTAGGCAATACTGTACAGCAGCTACCATACACTAAAGAATGGTTTTGTTATTGATCGCTTTCTCTACACAAATGGAGGCTAATTAAACAGACGTCCATCACACACAGCTGCAACAAAGGCTGGTCAGCAGCCCTTTATGCACTGGGATCAGAAAAGAGGTGCTTTTTAAAGTTTTTTTTGTCATACTGTATATATATTTATAGGAATTAAAATTTCTTACTTTAGAACTGTGAACCACTTTCTGTTTGTAGTCACTGCATGTATTACTTCACAAATGGCAGATTTAGAAATGATCCATTAATGTCTATTATTAGAGAGCACTGCGCTGTGGCACCAAAAAAAATGCCTTGCCGTTATTCTTGGCTAGAACAGTACTTGGTCAGAGGTGGTGCATCATTTTAAATTTCACCAGCACAGTGAACAAACTCCCTTGAAAGTCCCAACTAGAACTCAAGGATACCCACACACACACACACACACACACACACACATGCACATGTACATGTACACAAGGGCCATCTAATGAAGATGAGAGAAGCTGCCATGCCAGGGAGCCGTTCCTGGTCTCATCATCAGGTTACCCACCACTGCTCTCATCTGTTGCATGTTTACTAACATATTTTTTATTAGTTCGCTCAGGTTAACAAAATTCTGAATCTTCCCAATACAATACAATGACTTAATCATGTTCTTCGTGCAAGTAAATGGGGGTTTTCTTGGCCACGATGCAAAGAACTTTCAGTGGACCGTGTTTTCGAACCAACTGAAGATTTCTCCACAGTTAATAACACCCTTTGGTGGATTCCACTAATTTCACATAACATCATTGGAGCAAGTCTAATCGGAAAGATGCTGTGCCGGAGAATTTCCTTTTTGCGTAAGCAGTGCTAACTGCTGACATGAATCATTTACATCGGCAGAGCTTTGTAAACTCTGAACAAATGATAAAAAATCTATAAGAAAAAATAACACAAACTCAGTACAGCTGACGGAGCAGTGAGTAAACTTCATCAATAATTTATTCAAGACTTTTTATAGCTGGTATAATCATTTTCCTGTAGTCTTGTAGTCTGAGGGAGACTAATGAAAAATAACCTCTCCTTTGCGGCTGTCAGTTTTAAAATAATAGCATAAAAAAATAGAATTGGCATTTACAGCACATAAACTTACTGAAGAATGAAAGTATTTGGGAGTTGGTGCCTTGTAATCTATTGCGCTCTTTGCCAGTGTTGTTTTTCAGTTTTTTAAACAGTAAAATCTGTAAGGTACTTTATCAGTTTTCATTAGTCATTTGGCTAGTATAATGGAGTTGACTCTCTATCTTTAATTTATCATTTAAATATATCGTTTTAAATGTAGCTGGGGTTTTTTTCCATGCAAAGTGCCTTTCAATTTCAAGATGAGACACTGTAATTAGTTTTTCATAACGAGTAGGTATAATTCTTTTAGCTGAACCTTTTGCCCTTTCTTTTTTTTTTTATCTCTTACACTCAAAGCTAACTGTTCCAAGTTTACCAGTCTTAAAAAAAATGTTGCAGTCGGGATAAATTGCAGATCGATAGCCAGTTGAAGCACACGTCCAACTGCATTATAATTAACATAACTCTGTCCACACTTCATGGGACAATTGATTTTGTGAAAGTTCATGATGCCAAAGGTCACGTGTTTTGTTTTTCAAGCAGCCCTGTGGCACGAAACAACTCCATTAACTTGAAACCGGCTCAGTTTACTGCAAACAGAAAAAGAAAATTTTTTTTTGTTTTAAACTGTGTATCAGAAAGTCGAAAGAAGGGCGCAAAAATTCAAGAATTGCTGCGGCTTAGAATGGCTTTATTTATGGGCATCCACACACACCCCCATTTCAGGTCAAATGGCTTCCCTCCCACATCAGAAGATGAGTGGGAACTTTCCGCAGTAGGTGTGTGGCTAACCTCCCCACACTTTTCCGCTTGGTTCAGAAAACTGACATCAGGGAGGAGGGGGGGTGGTTCTTCTGGTTGGATACCCTGTGCTGAAGTTAATTCAGGAAGCATTGTGGATATTCAATTAACCTATTGCGAATCAAAACATGGCGTTTTGTCGTCACGGTATTAAGCATGGCGTTTGTACCGATCTAAATGACTGCTGTCACTGGATAGCAATAAATGCTTTTCTTTTACCAGTTGTCGTTGAGTTCTCTTAATTTTAATGGTTTTGTCACAGTTATGAAATTTCATCATTTTTCTTCCTGTAATGCATTTTTAAAATTACACACAAACAACAAAAAAAATTTTATAAAAATTTAAAAAAATTTTTTACTAAATTTAAATAGGAAATGCACAAGATTGTTTAGCTTATGTCACTTCTCCTTGGATTTCTCCAACAATCCCCTGCTATTGGTATTTTCTCCCACTCACCTCATTTACTATCTGACCACATTCCTGATAGAAAAAGACTAACTTTGTTATCAGAACTTATCTTTAAGTTCTAACAGTTGGCACTTTCTTAAATCGTTGTGTCTTGACCCCCACACCTCCCTCTTTGTGATATGACAAATATTAATTTTTCAATTATTTTCTATTAAAGTTCATAATTTCAATAGATATTCGAGTTAGGATTTTCCACAGTATCTCTAGTAAGTAAATGAATCTGCCAACTACCGTTTTGTTTTTTTTATCCTCTCTCAGTTTTGTCAAAGACAATGAAATGTTTGTTTTTTGTTGTTTTTTTATTTTAAAATCTGCTATTAACTAAAACGAAAGATAAGATAGTGACCTGACTTAAAAATGTCTATTCTGAATTTCATGATTTGGTGTCCAATTTTAAATAATGTCATAAGGTTATGTTTAGATACTCATTAGCCATCAAATAACTAGCAGATTTTCTTTATAGAGCATGGATAGCTGAACATTGGATTGGTTAGTTTGAAAACAATTTTAGTTTGATTTGCTCGTATAGGCCGTTAGCCATCTTAATACTTTAACTATATAGTCTCAGTTTGGTTTCTCTCAATTAAGAAACTTCATTGGTTGTGTTCATTAAATTAACAGATACTAAAATAGCACTCAACATCAATGGAAACCAGGCAGCCACATGATAAGAACAGATTTTTATTTTAACATTAACCTTTCTTATATCACACCAGTTTTTAACCTTACTCATACCAGAAGTACTAGTTCATTTTTGTGTTGAACTGAATGTATATTTAGTTAACACTCTTAAAATGCAAAACACTTTGGGATTGGAGTGATATACAGATTAGTTATGTTGATGAGGAAGGTGCTCCTCACACTCTAGGGCTCAACCTGTGCTGAGTAGCACAGATTTAAAGGATAATGGGGTGCAAGTGCACTCCAGGCAGTATGTAGTGGGTTAATGACATGGTGCTGAAGGGACTTTTTGAAGTGATGTTACTTTCTCAGATGTTGGGTAAATTTTTTTTCAAATGAATAATTAAAAATTAATGAAATAATACTACATAAAGTAGAATTATGTAGCTTAAAAAAAGAAACTTTCAGCTAAGTGAGTGAGTGTGTTGGAGGGGGGGGGTAATTGCACATGTTTATAATTTGTGATGAACAAGGTTTTTAGTGAGTAAATCCATCCAATTCCTGTTTTTTTTTTTCTGATTAGTTATCACATCAGCAATGTCTCTGATGGATAGCAACTCAACCCACACTCTCTCCTCCCCTCCCCTGTCTGGTTGGTGTTCTGTATAGAGGTCATGCCAACAACAATCATAAGTCCTATAGAAGATTTTTGGGGCAAAGATTTAAAAAAAACAAAACCTGCTTGATGATTGCTATATGAGAGAAGATCTGATAGACTTATTTAAAATGATTGATAGTGACAAACAAAGTCAGACCATCTGCTAATCCCGGATTGAAGAATATTTCTTTGGCAACAGAATTGCATATTTGAAACCATCAGTTTAAAAACCTGGTATGTTGTACTCTACCTGGCAGCTGCAATGATTTCCTAGGCTCTCTTTATAAGTTAACACCATATTGGACAAACATTAGATAGGTTATAGTACTAGCTGCCACTTTATTGGCGTTTTTGCCCTTACAACTAATTACTGTTGTTAACTTTGCAAAAACTACAAGTATTAACTGCTTCCACAAGACTTTTACTCTGAAAATAATTGTTGTCAACAGTGAAAAGATTACAGGATTTTCTTACTGCTGATATAGCATTAACTTTAACCCTGCAGCTAATTGTTCCATCAGAAAGATTACAGGTGGCTATGTTGCTCATCTTTCCTTTGTCAGCAGTGTGAAGATTGCTGCTGAATCTTCCCATATCTTGGATAATCACTTTCTGTGGAACCAAGTGGATGCCAGTTGTGAAGAAGGGGCAGAGAAATTGGAACACCCAAAAGAAGCAAGTGGGCCACTTTGGTGGGATAAGAGACAACTTGCTACTGGCAAGCTTCTGAAGTCAGATCAGCCAGTTTGTTTAGAGAGGAGACCTGATAATCTAAGCAATACTCCTTTGCCATTTCAGTGTTGGCTGGAAAGAGGCTGATTTCTAATTTGAAAAAAATGTTGGTACTTCAGCATTGTTGTAGATTCCCAGAGTTTTGGACACTTTAACCAAATTTTACTTAAAAAGATTAAATCAGTGCTTCAGAATTCTTAAATAATAAAGATTTAATCTTTAGTTGCTGGGGTTTTCTCACATGTTACTCAAATTTTCCCAAACATCCATTTCTGAGATTTTGTCACACTAATGAAGTTAAAAATTATTTTTTTTTTGTCTTAATAATTTCATGCCTGAATAATTAGTGAAACTGTTTTGGAAAATTATGTATTTGTATAGAGTTGAATCTGAAAATGGCACATACCCCAATTTGAAGGAATTGGAATAAAAAAATGTGCAGAGATATTTTTACAAGCTATGTAGCAATCTACTGGTACAGAGATTAGTCAACATGCCCATAGAATGGAAGTGGCCACTTTAAGGAGATACCCCATTTGCCACACAACTGAAATTATTGACCACTACCTCAGAGCTCTGTTCCCTGAAATACATTTCAGAAACATTAAACCATTGATGGCAAACCATAAGAGTAATACTCTGAAATGTCAGGGGACTACTAAGCAGGCAAGTATCCACTGTGACAAGAAATTTCAGATTAATAACAAAAAAACTGCGAAATTGTAGTTTTGTATATTTTGGCAAAGTCCAAAAGACTGGAAATAATATTACAGATAACAAACCAAGAGAGAGAAAGTGCTGATGAAATGCTTTATAAAATCTGTTGGAGTTAATGAATGTGCACCATTTCTTCAAATCTGCTGAAATTTACTGATATCAGGGTTTCATCAGATGTGGGAAAATTTTGAATCTGGATTTTGAAAGGGAGAACATAGCTAGGTAAAGGAATGTTGTTGGGAAATCTCTAAAGCATTGGATATTTTTCTGACAGATGTTAACAGGATGATTATTTAGTTCATTCACAGCAAAGGGTTACATCACAAAGTATACTAACCCTATACACATTCTGCTAGTACTATGTATGGTTTCAGAATCAACAGGTGCCATATTATGTTGCAACTTAGTAACTAAGATATGTAGATTTAGATCCATTGACTTTGTAGTTAGGGTTTGGTTTGGGCTAAAACTAAATTAATTTGGCTATTTATTTAGTTAACTTATCTAAACTGCTAAAGAATTGTTTAACACAGGTTAAGCCCTGAAAGCACATAGTTTTGTAGTGGAGCTTCATCCTAATACATGTGAAGCGAAATGGGTACTTTGTGGGAAATAAGCTTTGCAAGACTTTTGAATGTTTTACTTTTTCAGACAATTGATCTTTGTATCCAGTCATAAAATAGCACAAATGTAATAAACACTTAATACAGCCTAATGTGATTATTTGTGTTCATGTGCGTGCATGTGTTCTAAGTCTCATGGCTAATAGATCTTTCCTTTCTCCACCCACTGCATGTCTCTCTATCTGTGTCTCCTCTTATACATTTTAACCCTTTCTAAACATGATTTTTACTAATAGAATCCCCTTTCTCTCATAATTTGTGTATGGGGTGGGTATTTAACATGGTGGCATACAGACCGATATACATTTTTTTCATAATGCACTTGGACGTTTTAAAAATTATCTTTATTAACCATATTTCCTTCATAATTATTTGATAATCAAGTCTTTGGAGCTCATCGTGAATCCTCCTATAAGCCACTGATACACAGTGGCCCTCACTCCTTTTTGGTGTTAAAAGTTCCTGTTACAAAATTAATTAAAAACTTGTTAAAATTGTTGCACAATTGATTTTCCAAATTCTATATCATTAGGACTTACATTATCAGTGATGCTAAGGGTATTGGAGATTTCATAAAATCAAAGATATTCTGGATGTTGACGGGTTTGGACAGGTTCCCATTTATCGCGCCATTTCCTCAGGAAGATATTTAATTGGGTGGGGATCCATCTTTAAGCATGACAGTTTTTCTTTACCGATTTGGTCTTATGCTTGGGATCACTGTTTGGAATTTAAAGAGGCTGATGGAACACTTAAAGATGACTTGGCTTACATAAAGTCTTGATATGAGCATCATCGAGGCTATATGAGACTATATGGCAACTGAGAAAGTCAAATGGCAATGAGACATTTTTGCTGAATTGTGGAAAGTGATGCAGAATATTCGGAACAACATTCCAATCACACAAATACTAATGCAATGTACAATCTTTTGATTTTGTATATTTTCAATAATATATTGTGTATGTATTATATACATTTCTTGCTTGCAATTACTCCTTATTCGTGAATATCTTGTGTGTTTTCATAATTATCTCCAGTGTGTATGTCTAGTTCTCAGATTGGCCAATGTCAATATGTTGCCCATGTCTTGTATAGAAGTGGTCAAAGAACAGTAAAGGATCTAAGGATATTAGGGCTTTGTTTCTTGCTCTGTTCTTAGTTGCCTTATCAAGTTTAAGCAGAAATTCTTTTGATTTTTAAATGACTCTGATGAGGAATTTTTTTTAATTTTACAGTTTATCAGGTGGCTTTTTATTGCTTTTTACCTTTTAAATTATGTATATTTCATGTGTATGTATATTTTTCTTTCTTTTCAGAGCCTGTAGAATATGGCATGCTCCCTGATGCAGCAATGAAGTGACTGAAACCTAAGAACATTCCTCATTTCCTATCTTCATCTGAACTATTAGCTGCTTACTCTCTTACTGGAAACCATGGTGACTCGGTTAACTCTACAGTACTGCAAAATTATTCTGGCTACATCCATGGTCTGGTTTTTGCTGGATGTCTTCTTGATTATGTACTATACGGACTGTGCAAACAATAGTCTTCAGTGTCCAGGTGGTAAAGACCAGGATGGCAAAGTTGACCATGGGTCATCAGATAAGAAAGATGGTGGAGGAGGACTCCTTAATAAAATTATTCCAAAAGGTGAGGTATAAATGCACGCAAGCTTTAAATATATATTGATCTTTGTATGTATAATTACAGTTTCTGGAGGCAGGATTTCATTCAGTCCATGAAGCCTGCATGGCACCTTTCTGTTTGGAGGGCTGTGGGAGAGTTAATCATTATTTGGATCTAGTTCCATAACTTTTGATCCCAAAACCACGGCTCTGGTGAGTGATACATTAGGTTACTGCTACTTGCAGCTTTTTGCCACTCTATGCAAACATGGAAGATTTATTAGGTGATGTGGTAAGATATAACAGAAATAAGAAATACCCTCTGAATTATTCTCTTATCAGATAAATCCCATCTAAGGCCATTTGATGATAATATTTCTTAACCAGCTAAAAAAACCATTGCAAATCCCCCCATTTAACAAACAAACTAATAATAATAATAATAAAAGCTGTTCTATGAATGTACTATTCTGTAAAGTGTTAATATTTTAACCTCTCTTGGTATTTGTATGTAAACTTATTGTTATATACCAAGAAAATCTTCAAGAATTGGATTTTGACAGTTGTTTTTTTTTTATTTTTACTTTTTACATTGAAATGAAGGCACATTTAATGATAGCACGAAAGCAATAGTTTCTTCTCTCTCTCTCTCGTTCTCTCTGACAAATTTTTTGTTTTTCCAAGAAAATTATTATTTCATGGCAACAAAAATCCTTGTAGTGAAAGTGAACAGTAGTCTTTTATTATGCTGCAAGTCATCACTAAACCCAAGGAAATCTTTTCCAATAATCCCAATTCTATAAATAGCAGCTGCTGTCTTATATTACACAAGATCTTAATGCTATTTCCTGATAATCTCGGTAACCTAGTCCAGTGGTACTGGGGAGATCTCATTAGACTGCTATTTTGTTGATTGGGTTAAAAGACTAAATGGCATGCATTTAAAAGAGCGTGAGAATAGAACAACTCATTAAATTCAGCTGGTGGTAAAGAGTCAAATCAGCTTGGAAAATGCTGGGGATAATTGAAATTAGGGATCTTGTGCTTGCTTACTGGATGGGTTGCACAACCGTTTCCAAATGCAGTAGGAGGATCTTTCTTTAGTTAAACTGGGTACTCACTTTCTCCCTCTTCTGGTGCCACCATTAACCAACAGTTCAGCTCTTCCACCAACACCAGATACTATTATTATTATTATGCAACCAGAATTTTTCATATATTCATTTGCCAAATGCCCTGGCTCTTCTAGTACTATCTGCAAGTAGACTGCTTTTGTGGCTAAACACTAAGATGCTAACCATACAACTTGCATATCTCCAGATTGGGGCTTAATAAAATAAAATTGATTGCAGTCTCAGGTATACAGAGATTATTCATGTTAAGAATAACTGGCACCTACTGTAATGCTAATGTCATTCTGCCTCACCCTGTCAGATTTTGATGAAGATTCTACTAAAGATGTGCTTGTCTCCCAGATGGAGATTTGTGAAATCGTAGCCTCATGCTGGTTCTGAAGGTATTGGGCCTCAACTGTAGGGTACTCGGGAATAACTGATGCTTCATTTTGCACACGTGACAAAATCCCACATTTCATTGATCAGTAGATGCAAGCGCAGGACAGCTGTTGCCATGAAGCTTGAGTTCCTGGGGCAACCCTTTATGTAGATTTTAAAGATTGTCAGGAATGGTCTGTGATTTTTTTTTTTTTTTTTTTTTTAAATTTTTGTCACAGATTAGATCCATGTTGCGTGTTTTGGGAAGCCATATTATAGCTGGAGCATTCTATCGCTATCTTTTACAGAATTGCGTTTCTCTGAAGATGTCCTCACCAATGAAAATGCAACCAAAAAGTGCCCCCTACTTCAGTGGCAAAAATGGCTGTGTGGCTCTGTAAATAAATGTTTGTTGATTATACGTGTAAGATATCCATATCCTGAGGTCTAAGAATCACTGAAAATTTGATCATTTTACTTCTAAGGGATGAAAACCATCCAATAATGTATGCCTGCTAATAGGGAGAAATGAGCAGCTTTCTCAAACTTGAATTATTTGATGCAGAATGACCCTTGTGTACTTGTTTTAATAGCTGGAAGAATGCTGAAAATCTGAATACATGTCCTTAAGTCTTCATTTAAAGGGGCCTTCTTTTTGAAACCTGCAACCCTTGTTGTTAGTCCTTCATTATTTCTATTCATGGTATTTTTGGCATTTATGCACTAAAGAATGAAACCCAAGTCAACCGGTGGAGTCCATGGTGGTCACGTTGTTTGACATTAGCTTGCATGAATGGTAAAGATGATGATGATTATTCTTCAACCTGTGTTGTGATGGTTGCTGCTGATGTAGCTGCTGAATGGAGACTTTCCACATCAGTGCCATTAAAAGTGCCAAATATAAAATGAACAAACAAAAAAAAAAGCTATTAAAGTGCAGATGTAAAAATATACCTAGAAAACAACCAGTAGTCAGAAATAGTAAACACGTGAGACCTCGTGTATCGTTCTCAGGGACTTTTATTAACTTTACATTGTGGGAAATCCTTAATTTTATCTGTTACACAACAGCTGTAAGAGAGTAGAGTGTTAGTTCAAGCATTTCCCATCAGTTTATTAGTAATAACTAAAATAAGTGTTAAACAATTTCAGCAATCTTTTCCTTTCATTCTTGACTGTTTGGCACACACTGAAGCTAATCTGTACTAGATGCTTGTGTAGTGATTGATTGATTTGTTTTTTTGAGGAGGTGAAAAGCTGTACAAGCTACTGGAGCTGATCTGTTAGTTTTTCACCATTACAATGGTCCCGTTACTTCATATCTTCTTAATATAGCAAATGGTGTAACTATGTTATTAGCCAAAGTAACTAAATGTGCTGTTGTCTAGGTTTCCTCCAAGTTCCTTTCTGGTAAACTTCTTCACATTCAAGAACCCCCCCTTTTTAAAACATTTTTCCTTACATTTTTTCTCTTTTTAAATATTTGCCCACTCAAAATGACTTTCTGCTGAGCTTATTTGTCTTTTTTTTAAATATAAGTTAGCGTGGCTTTCTGCCTCCCAGCAACCACTGTGCTATAAGTTGTTTTATCTAAAAGAAATTTGGATCAATTGCTACTTCGGTCTCCTGACTAACATACAGGGTGAATCAAAATTATGTTAACAACTTTATGTGGTGTGCTGTGACCGCTACTGGCTTCATTGGCCCCTATTTCTTTGAAACTCCAACAGTGAATGCAAATGCCTACTTACAAATGCTGCAAGAGTTTGCCATTGATAACATACCCCTACAAATCAGACGGGCAGGGTATTTCCAACAGGATGGTGCACCGCCTCATTTTGCCCGTACTGTTCGTGCTTTTCTCATTTTGAGATTTTTCCCCATACAAATTTACATGGAAATAATGTTCTCTTTTATTCATTGCAACTTTTATTTTGTTGTTGTTGTTGCAAATTAACATCTAGAAACTCTGCCATTGGAATTGATTCTGAGATGGGGAAAAAAATTATTTTAATTTGAAGGAAAACAGTTGATGGATACTTTTGCATCACTGAGTTGCATTATCTGATGTCCACAAAGTTATGAAGTACCTAAAATCTGTTACACAGATGCTGTTTGCCATTTTATTAGAGATACTGATGGATACCAGAAAGTTTCTGATTGGTTGCATCAAGAACAGCTTTAATTTGACATTGGTTTCTAAAATTGATGGCAATCTTCTTTTTTTTCCCTACTTTATAGACACTCGTTACAGTATAAATCAGCTGTAGGTAGTGCTTTCAAACTTTTATTTACCAGTTTATTCCTTTATTCGTCTTTCTTTCACAAAAGCTCCTTTTTATTGTTTTTGTGTTTTAGAGCCCACAAGATTTGCTTTTCCCAGGAGATTTTTAAAATCAAATACACTAAGCCATCCTGAAAACTCTTTTGTTAGATGGAATTTTCATGCACTTACAAGTTGTATACACAGAGTACTAAATGAAACACACTATAGTGAGCCTAACACTGTTTTTGAAGATATATATTTTACTCTGCTTGCTTATGAGCAAAGGGTTTACCAAATATGTTGTGGGAAATGTTTTATACAATTTATGGAAACATCCTGGAAGGTTTATTAACAATTTATTTGCATACAGGAGAGAATATTGTGTAAATTCTAACTACATAAAAAATTTAGTTTGTTTTATATGCCACAAGATGATAAAATTGCAAGAATTAGAGAACTAAAATAAATATTTTTTTCATTGCAAACTTTTCTACTTTGGTATGAGGGGTCGAAAGTTTGGAAACAGTGATATTTAACCTGTTAAACATACATTTTTATATGATTTGATTTGTTATGTTATTACCAAACGCTAAATAAGAAAATCGGGTGGTGATAATCATCTGATTCAGCAACAGCCAATGTGGTTTGAGTATTCCGGTGAACCAACGCAGAGCAAAGTGCGATCTTCATCTCACACTGCTATGGCTGAAACTCAAGGAATTAATTATCTAGTGAGGAACGAGTAACAATCAATTACTCTACTGTTTCCATATCATGTTATTGGTTTTCATGAAAAAAAGCACTCAAAAACAAGAAAGGCTGTGGAAGAAGAAAAAGAACTGATAAAAGGTGAGAATAGAAGCACACTAATTCTGATGGACAGAAGGAAGTGCAGCCCAGGAACAAACAGTACAAGAGCACAGATAAGAAGTTAGAGACTGTGGTATCTTATTTAGAGACTCTGGATGCTGAAAAGGTTAAGAATCCCAAAATCCCTTGGCAACCATTGAGAATGTGTGAAAGAAATTTGGAACCTAGTTTTTCAACATTTTATTGAAAACGTGTTCAAGAATAAGTTTGTTACACAGGTAGAGGTAATTTGCAGAACAAAACGGGTTTTAAACAGAATGTTAATTTCTGTTGATTTTTCCCATTGCTGTCGTAAATCTCTTGCATTTAATGTGTCATCTTTTCTTTTCTGTGACTAAACTGCAGTTAGCAGTCTAATCTGTCCCCATAATCCGTTTTGGCATTGTTCAATGGAGAAAAAACAATCCACTGGCAATGTACGATACAGAACTGGTCAGTGTTACTCAGCCTTACAGGCACAACTGTTATCTTAATAATGACATCAGAATTTGGCTCAGGTTTTAGATTTCTGCAGCCCCGTCCTGCGATTGACCTTTTAATGAAGCAGACGCCAGCATCAGTAATTACTTTGACTAATGTTATTCACAACAATCAGCAGGTGCAAATTACATCTGTTTCTTTGAACTAGCTGCTGCTCATATAGTTCTGCTCATGTTGTATTGTGAGATTCCTCAGCTGTTTTGTAGGTGTAGAACTTCGTTATCAACTAGATTTTCCAGTTATCTTCAGGAAATGGTTATATATACTTTAAAAAAAACTATTTGACCCATTGGTGGAAAGTCGGATTTCTGTTATATATTTACCTTGTATTGGTTACGGGTTCTGTCTTGGGAGTTTAATTTCATAGACTGAATTTGTGATTAATGCATGAGAAATTATTTGATTTTTGTATTTTTTTCTGGCACTGAAATTTAATTTGCTGCTCTCCAATTTCTCCTCTTTTGTCAGCTGAATAATTTACTTTCTCACCAATATGTTTTAGAATATTTTTCATCTAAACCTAAATTCTAAAAATCCAGTTTGATCTTTTCATTCAAAAGAGGCCCCCTGAGAGTTAAGGACTATAGTATTAATTTTGAAAAAAAGAGAGAGAGAGATAAAAATTTGACCTGAAATGTACCCTGGTAAAAAATAAAAACTGTCCATGTGCCCCTTTTCAAACTGGCTACACGACCACTCTTGAGATTTGACGTATTCCCTGCATGTTTGAAATACTTTGTTGTTGTTAATGTAACAGCCAACTTCTGAAGTTTGAAAAATTGCCAATCAATCAGATTTCCATAAATAAATAAAAAAGTGATCACTAGGTTTTAACACAAAATTCCATTTTGTACATACCAGTCACAACTTGGGTGGGGGAGAGGTCTGAGGCACTGACTAAAAACCACTCAGGGAAGCAGGGATTCACACTCTTGAGTTCTGTACAGAATCTACTTCTTTCAATTGCGAGTCCAGTCATCTGCAGTAATGATGGGTCTGATTAGTTTTAAGTGCCTACACTACAGAAATATGTAGAATATACAAGGGTGTTCCATAATTAGACTCAAATGCCCGGAAGTTGGTTTTATGTATGTATGTTCACTGACAGGGCTGTTTCCTTTGCAGGGGGCTCACTACAGAATTCTTTACGCTGTTATCTTTGAACTTCAGCTCCATTTTCCAGTTTAGAATAACTTCAAACATGCCGCACCCATTCTTCACACATCAAGCATTTTTCCATTTTTCTATAGTCGCTATAATATAGCTGTGTAGAGAGAGATTTTTAAAGCACTTGTGAGCAGATTTTTAACTGGTGTTGCCTAGCATGAAGGATATGACACAGGCAGAATTTTAAAATCTCCCCCCTACTCTCAAATAAGGCCAGTTAATCTACTGTAATTACTTCTCCATCTCTTGTCACATTTTGGTAGTCTCCGGAGCATACCCCATAAAATCTGACTGGACAATACCAGGCTAGAACGTTCTAGCTGTTTTCTGAATCAAATAATTGCTTGGCCAGGTCTGAGTAATCTACCTTTTTGACGATGTTGGTTGCTGAAACGTAGTGACAGTGCTTATTAAGTGTGTACCAAATACAGCAGGAAAAGAAGTGTTCAAACATATCAACTTTGTTGTGTTAATTATCTTATTGGAGCCATGAAAACTTGTTACTTTTAAAATCTGTTTTAGCAGCTACTTGCTACTTGCCTTAATGTTTCTTGGAAAATGACTTTTATATTTTTTAGCTAGGAGGCTGTGATTTTGATCAGGGGTCAAGAAACTACTTGAAAAATACAGCAACAAACAGGTTGAAGGTTCAAGACCAACTCAAGCCACTTGTAGAATCCAGAAAAAAATAAAAAATTTACTGTATGCAACTTAATATTATTGCACACTAAAGCAATCTTCTGCGGTACTAACCCCCTGGTGATGGTAACAGAAGATTATTGGAACAGGTCACTAGTTTGTTTGGTTTCTTATAATAGGGTGGTGGGGAATTCCCAGATTCAGTCTCTTATTTTCTGCAGAATCCCGTGAAAATTTTACTGTACTTTCTGAGAGCAAAGACAATAGCATAAATGCTTTTGGAGATTTCAGAATGAAGTTGCAAAGCACCTGTTGGAAAGTTGATGAGAATTCTGCTTAGTCTTTGTTTTATTGTATTGGTTGCTATGTAAGTTGGGTGAACACTTATTTAGTCCACTGTGCTGTTAGGCCATCTTTGGCTTCAAATATTAAATTGTTCATCATTTCTACCTGAAATACCCAAGAGAAGATAACCTATTGCTAGTTTACAAACATGCTGATTTTTTTTTCAGTTTGAAGCTATATCTCCTTAGTAGTGACAAGTGGATAACCAGATGAAAAAAGAAATTAAAACATTCTTCACAGAAGTAAACAAAAACAGTCCTTAAATTAAGATAGTGTTGATAAAATAAACTTTCTCTGTTTTTTCCTTCACTTGTGGTGGTTGAGCAGGCAGTAACAGTTTTCTCATTGGGTAACAACGGAGCTAGTGTGATTCCATGGCAGTATCCTATCTTTTTTTGATGCCATTTATCCAGTGCTTTTGCAGCATACCTCTTGACTCTCCTCAATCTGTCTCAAAGTTATATTTACATATTGCTGCATGAGTGTTGTCTCATGTCATCCAATGCCATTTGTTTGTTCTTCATCAAATCTGATGATAACTGGCTTATCTTTACATTCTCACTTCTTATTTTGTGTGTCCTGGTTTTACCTACAACTGTTTTTTGGTGCAGTTTCTGTGGTTGTCAGTCTTCTGTTTGCTTTGCTTGTTGATGATCCAGGTTTTGCTTTTGTTTGCCCTGTTTATACCTGAGTCGGTGCTTCTCTCAATGGCGCTCTTCCCTGGTCTACCATAAGCCACCCTGCAGAGGCTGCTATTTCCAATTTTTCAGATTAATTTTCTCTTTTAGGTTCTTTTGCTTGTCATCGTCATTTCTGCTTTATGGACACTTATTTTCCTATTAGACTCTTTGCATGCATTATCTGAGGCATTCTTTGATGTGGTGCATTAGTCTATTTAGTGATTCTGCCAGTGACGCTATAAAAAGAGACAAAAATCTGTAAACCAAATTGGTCATTTATTCAAACTGTTGTAAACATGGAACATTTGAGAGACATTTAAATAGAACCTGGCCATACCATTTATGGTTATGTTTTATTTGAATGATCCTTGTACTATAAAAGACCTGTTTATGAATATATTTCACTATTTTTTACTATCCATTTTCTAACCATCATATAGTCTTAAGTATGTACTATCAACATTGTAGTATTTAAGATAACTAAGCATTCATTAACTATTGGTAACATTCTGTTTGGTCTTCGTGGCTGAACATGATTTTGTCTTTAAACAAAGAAATTTTTGTTATGCTACCTAGATAATAATATTAAGGTTTTGTGACTCCATTTTATGCAAAGTTTGTTGTATTTGCTTTTTTTAAAAAATGATAGTGCCATCTGGGATTACTTCATAGAAAGTAGAATTTCAAGAAATAATGGACACCCCAACTTCCTGACCATTCACAGGTGTATTTTTACATACGAATTTTTCTGCCAACTTCCAAGAACGAAACATTTGAAAATAATAATTAACCTTTTTTGATGCATTTCTACAAAAAAATTAATTGGTTAGAAATAGCACATTAAAATGTTTAGTAAGCATATTCACGTTTTTATAGATGTTGTCACCGAAACACAGTTTTAAGCAAAATGTACACGAACCTGCTTTATCAGAAAATCCTGTCTTTTAATTTTTTAAAAAAAAAATAGAGAATGAAATTTGAAAATATCAAATTATGATTGATAATGTAGCTAAGTGTGGGTGAGAGTTTCTTCTCATTTAAGATTATCATCACTGAGTACTTGATGCACGGTGGGCAGAGTATGGCTGATGTATTTGTCAGGGAGGAGACTTTGAGGAAAGCAGTTGTAGGCTTAACAGATTTCCATAAAATATTTGACTGCTTTTGCCTACATGGCATTATGGAGGACCTCTGGTCAAGAATTATCTTTCTAAAGATATTCTCCCTGACTAACATTCTGTTACTATAGCACCTGCTTTCGCATGCAAGTGTCACAGAAGAGATTAAGTTATAATAAATTTGTTTCTTACTCTTAACTGTTTATAAATTCTGAATGGTTGATAATACAAACAAATTATATATATATATATATATATATATATATATATATATATATGTACCTTTTTTTGCTTTGTATTTTTTCTTTGGAAAGGAAATAGAATTCACCACTTTCCTAATATTACCAAATTTGTATTAATTATCATCATTATATCAGCAATGAAGTACATGTAAAACTAATCAGAAATATGGAGACTAACTACAGAAGTTAGGAAACAGTTATTTATTATTTTTTTTTTACTTTGATAACTAAATTGCACTTTTAATTTTTTTTAAAAAATAAAAACGTGTGCAGGGGTAGTATGTCCGTTAACTGCTTTGACATGCAGCCAGACAGAAAGGTGGTAAGATGACGACTGACACTCGTGTTTTATTTCAGGTTTGATTCCTCTCCGGTCCCCAACAGGTCCTGGTGAGTTGGGGAAAGCTGTGGTGATACCACCCTCTCGGCAGAAAGAGGCCAAAGAAAAATTTAAAATTAATCAGTTTAATTTAGTGGCAAGTGATATGATGTCTTTAAATCGATCCCTGCCTGACTATAGAATGGATGGGTGAGTACAGGCTGTTTTTTTTTTTTTATAAGATATAAATTAAGATGTCGGTTTGCAGAAGAATTGCTCTTTGAGGAATCTGCTCTACTACTGTAGGTGCCAATATACATAGTCGTGTTTTTAGAATGTCCTGAAATTACTCTCAGCTTATACATGGGGTAAATTCTTTCCATAAAGCAACACTGAGGTAACAAGTTAAAAAAAAAAAAAAAAATACTCTGCCAATTGTTTCGCACATTCACAATTGCCGCCATTTTGAGAAATAATGTCTCATGAATCAGTGAACAAAAATGTCACAAATTCAATACATTATTATAGTTTTCTTCTGTGATAGTATTCTAATTGTTTTCTAAAGATGTCATTTCATTATTATCCATTACCTATTATTTTATTATATTGAAAGAAAAAAAAAATCTCTCTATTTTTTTTTTATTCACTTTACCATTTTCCTTCTCTGAAGAAATTAAGAGAGAGATGGTTATCCTGGATGATGGACGGGGAATTGTCTTATACTCCAGGAGGTAATATGAGAGCTACTTCTTTGAATGTTGTCTGCAAATGGGTGAAATCTGTGGGATTCAGCAAGTGAGGATATGGTTGATCGATTTTTTATAAAAAAAAAAATATGCAGTATCTCAAATGCATTAGATGGTACAGAAGACAATTCGTTGTGGAAAGAAAGCGATAAGGAGTAAGGAATTAAGTGAAAAAAGAAAACAATATTTACGAGGATGGGTCAATTTGAGAGGAAAAAAAGAAAGAATTGTTTGCCGACAATAGTGAAGAAGATGGTTTCTCTGGCTTTGAATTATAACTCTTGTACCTTTTTTTTTTTTTTTAAATGTGAATTGCCATAAATACATGCTGTATATTGAATAAACTATTTTTAAAATTTATAATAGCTTCATTCACACTTCCAGTTGGTCAGCGCCCTGGGTTCCCCAGACTGTGAAGATTTCCCTAAGTTAGTTTTCTTCTGTGAACTGTCTGTGGTAAAGTGTCGGTGTTTTGCACATAACTGTAACTCAGAAAATCATAATGGAGGGCACATTTTTTCGGTGCAATTCACAGTTTTTAAAAAAGAGAAATACATCTATTAGGGACTGATAAATACGGTGAAGCCTTGTTTTAATGGATCCCCATTCAACAGACTTCAGAAGCAACAGATGCTGTCTGATCCCCCCAACAAAAGTCCACATTGAGCCGTGCTTTGGCACCTTTTTAGCGTGTAAACGTCTCGCCCCCCTGAGGTTTTGCTGTGGTATGTTTATAGATGATAATGGAACTTTTAAGATTAAATGTTCTCTTGCTGTTGGGTGAAAATATGTACTTTGACGTACACATGGGGTGTGTATATAAAATTAACTCTTTTTTCCTTCAAATTAGGGAGTCGACAAATATGAGTACATAGAACAATCTCATTTAGCTTGTAGGCAATTTCTTAAACAGGTGCTTGTTTGGTTTTTTCCTTTACTGGAGATTCTCAAAAACACTGAAGAAGTAAGATATACTGTAACTCTGAAACGTCTCCCCAGGACTAAATCGATGATGATAACTGGGAAAAATTGCTGAAATGCAGTTCACTGCTCCCTCCGCGCGCACCCACACCAATTATCTACAAGGGAGACAACCTGCCCACTAGGAACTGTTGCCATGGAGCACGGCACTTCCTACTTTAGCAGGAAATAGTTCTTTTTATCACTCAGAAAGTGATGGGAAATGCACAAGCTAGGCCTCTACATTCTTTTAAATAGCACATCATCAATAACTTGCTGTTTTTTTTCAAGCCATGTGAAATTTAAAGCAAAGAAAAGAAAAATTTATTAGATGCCCCAGAGGACAGCATTTGGTAAATTTGTAAATCAGCTGTATGTGATAAATTTTAAAATAGAGCACTGGTCACTGCAACAACATTTTCATTCATTATGGAATAAAATGGTTGGCTTGTGAGTCTACATTTTTTTTTTGATTTAAAAAAAAAAGAAAATTATATATATATTTTTTTTTTAAAAATGAGAACATGCCTGCTGTTTTTTGTTGTTTTTATTTCAGTTTCATTTTATTTAATGAATCCTTTGACCTGCATTATTGCATTCTAACAGTTGTATGTAGTCCATTCAAAGGATACATTAGTGCACTTGTGTCAGAGAGATGCAGATATTTGAGAAAATAAAAACATTCTAAACCTATCAAAAATCCTCAATGCTAATGGAATGAAATATTCAATCATTTTTAGAAATTGATACGATAAAGGCAGGCTGAGATTCATCTCATTCACAGTTAGAATTCAATGCGAATGTTAATGCTAGAGAATGAGAGGCATTGTGGATGGATCTCCTATCCAAGCTTTTTGTGAAGTGTATTTAGTCCTCTTTTTAAAGTTGATAGCAAGTATTTCATTTTTTTTGTTTGTTTCTAAGAAGAAAATACATAAATAGCTTTAAGGGCACAGATCGTTCTTATATTTACCATTGTGGCTTTTTGGCATACATTTTAAAAATTGGAATGGTGAAGGTTTATGGGGTGGATAATAAACATGACTGGTCACTTTGGGACTGCCTCAAAGCAATTCCCAACTCCCTAAAACCTTTTTTACTTACAAGATTACCTTGGCCAATTTTTTAAACGTGTTTTTTTTGTTTTGTTTTTTCCATTTTGCAACAAATTGAAGTTAAATGAAATTTTGCTGAAATAATAAAAGCTAATCAAAGGGGAATAGGAGCTTTACTTTGTCAAAAAAAGGAAATTATGTGAAACTGTTAAGAGAAAGGGTTAGAGAGTGATGTACAGAGGTAAGCTCAATGTTTGAAAACAAATTAAAAGATTGGTTGGGATACAGAAGTGTATAAGAGATACACATGAACTAGCCGCTGCTGACCAGACAGCATGGAAGAGAAGAAAACAGTAGAAACTTCCATAAGGATCTGCAAACTTTCATGACCAGGGAAGTATAAGAGAGACTTGTCTGCATTATCATAGTTTATAAAAAGTATTGTTTATTCCTTGTGGTTAAGGGGCAAACCATTTGCCCCATCACACTGCCATAATGAAGTCACGATGCAGTTTACATAGGTCTAGCGCAGTGGTTTTCAACCAGGGTTCCGCCAGTACAGTCCAAGGGTTCCGCAAGTTTGAATTCAAATCCGAGAGTCCATTTTATTATTATATGCATATTGTTTAAATATAATCAAATACCGGTAATGTTGCTGTATCCGTGCACCGCATGAAATAGCAATTGATTGAATAAAAATATCAAATGAGCGCGGCCTATCGTATGTCAGACAGACAATGCGAAAAAGTGATGATGAATCAATTTTTCATTAATCACAAAATCATATGTGTATATATATATATATATGTATGAGTATATGCTGCTATTATTAAACTTGCTAAAGATCATTTTATTTTGTTTTAGTTTATACAATTCTGCTTACGGCTTTACAAGTATGAATAGATTTCTGAAAAAACGTAAATTAGATACAGGTGAAGAGACGCAATCTGTTGAAGCTGCAGCCAGTGATGCTACCTCGTCGAAATTGCCAAGAAATGATGTAATTTTTTTACAGTTTATATTTTTATTGTAAATAAATCTGAACATGAGTATTTTAATTTCATTTTATTTTATCAAATATGAGCACAGGGGTTCCTCGAGCCTCTGGAATGTTTCATTGGGGTTCCGCTCCACCAAAAAGGTTGAAAAATACTGGTCTAGCGAGTCACATGGTGTAGCATCAAATCACATCATCTTTGGTATGTTTTCTTATTTCATTGCCATTGGGTGCACTACTTTTTTTACTTCTGTTTTAAATGTTGGAGAAAGACGCCCTGTCTGGTTTGTGCATTCTAAATGCTCTCCACTTCAGTCTTCCAACTGTAGATGGGAATGTTTCATTTTTATGGATGCTGCAATATTGAAAATCCAGCAAACGATGTTTGCCTAGACAGCAAAAGTTTATATTAACCTATAGGCTATAGTGGACTGTAAAGAGATCTTGGTAGCTGGATACATTAATGGTGATTTTGAATCCGTCTCATTTCCTCACCCAAATTTATTTTTTCTTGCAAGAGGCAAAATTTCCAGCCTTAAAATACAATTTCTTGGAATACATCAGGGATGTTCAAATGAGACCCAGCAGAAATATGGTTACTACAGCGATATCTGGGCCAGTTTCATTTTAACATCTCTAGTATATTAAAGCCAGGCAGAATTCCAATTCTCCAGTCATTCAGTTATTAGGGGTATAATTTTGCATGTAAATCAGAATGCTAAGGGTTTCTACAAGTACGATTCATTTCATTTATTGCCGACTTCATTAGTATTTTAAAATTTGTTGTTTTCTGCTGAAAAATTTACTGTGCTGAAATTTCCAGGTTTTACTTAGGACTTTATGAAAGCACCCAACAACGGACTTTGATTTCCTTGCCTTGTAATGCAGTGAGTGCTGATGGGTGGCACGTGCCAGCCATAATAAGAAGTCACTAACCAGTCAGTCATAGATAGGGTAGGTGAAATAAGTCAAGTGCCTTTGGCAGCAGGACTTTCATGTTGAGTTTTCATACCAAATTAAGCAACACCTGATTTTAACTGATTTTTTTTCATCAGCTTTAACTTGGGTAAGAAAAAAAAAAAGAAAACTAACAATTTGATTTGATGCCAAAAGAATATTTTACTGAGCAAGAAAACATCACTGGGACTATGCGGCACCCTGAATGGCATATATAGGCAATGGCTCCAAGATGGAAGACATAGGAGTGAGTCCCTCTGATAATCTCGTTAAGGCCATAGAGAAATAACCACCACCATCATCATCATACCTATTTAGATATTACACAAGAATGATCAGCAAAGATTGTGTCATGTTGAAATGGTTACATATTAGGATAGAGAGTCAATATAATCAACCGCACGTGCGCACCAAAATTTTGAAAATCTTTTACATTTAAAATGATACCGTTATCTAAGGGTTGGTGTGGATTCCTTTATTTCAGAAAACAGAGAGTTTAAACGCGTTGTTTTACAAGATATAAACCATAGTGTACAACAATAATCTGGTAAAGAAGCACTCCAAAACATTTTCAGTACTTGGTATAAAGTCTGAGTACATTGCTAAGTAATACCAACTAAAAAACAAATAAACTTGCTAGTCTAGTAAATAGCAAATGACCCACCCCCCACCCCTGTCTCATTTAGCATTATTATGTTTTGTCTCCTCCTGAAAATTTTGAATTGGTACAAACTTTTTAGTTATTTAATAATTCAACTTCTATTACTGAGTCTGTCGAGACCCTGAAATTAAATCCCATCTGGGAGTATCTCCCTGACAGGTGAATCTTTCTCGTCTTCCTCAGCCAGCTGGTTGGGATTTTGAGTAGTTGGGGTGCAGTTCCTGTGGGTAACTCTTGACTGGCTTTTACTTCAAACACTGCTCAAGGGTCCTTAGCCATCACCAGGGCAGATGATGCCTCTCCCCGCCTTTCCCTTCTAGCTCCCTGCTGCAAAATGTCCCAAACCTCAAATTGAGGATGGGGGCTTGCAAAGCAAGTGAGCATCTACCAACCATTAACTTAACATACTAGATTAAGAGTTAGTTTTGCTGCTATTAGTGAAGAACTATCAATGCTCTAAGTATGATCAAACCTTGAGTCTTTTGGGAGAAAATATTCATGGGTTCAGTTGAAAACGGATAAATGTGATAAACACTACATTTAGTTTTTTTTTTTTAACTGTTGCATTTGATTAATAGACAACTAAATAAATTTGCAAAGCTGGACAGTTTGCTCTTTGCTAATCATACTTCTGTATCTCTGCTGCTTGCTATGTTAAATCTTGATGTTTGTTTGTCTTTTGTTTGTAAAAAGTACACTGCTGAATATTCATCACATGTAAATTAACCCACTGGGAGCTTGGTAGACATCTCCACTAATGGCTTTTAACTCCCAACAGAAAATAAATCCAAGCAGGCTGATACTGCCGTTGGTGACATCAGACTTGAGACATTCTTTGGTTGTAATGGAAAACATTCAACCATGATGCATTACTGAGGAAGGCCATGTTGATCAGGTGACTAGTGGAAATGATCAGACCTGTGCCCTGTGAGACTCACGACTCCATTATGTAGTTTTACCATCTGGAGAGGAATCTTCCTATATAAGACAGCATTTTGAGGAAAAACAAACAACAATCTTTAGTGCTTTGTAAACACACTGGAATTTTAATATAACAGATGCCAAATGTGCATGATTTTGTATCTGTCGTAAAATTCCTAAATTACTAAAGCATATGCTTGAATTATGCATTGTTTGTTGTTGTTTTTTAACATTGTAGTCTCTTTAAAATACACCATTTTCAGAGAACCAAAGATATTCAAATGGGAACCTGGCTAAAAATAGCATCACTGTAATGATCTCTGATTGGGTTTCATTTGAATGTGCCTTAGCACCTTGAATTATTTGATAAAAAAGGAAAAAGAAAGCTTTACTTCTCTGCTCTCATTGCTTTTGCTAATGTGACTGATTCAGTAGATGTCTGAATTTTACGGTGTGGTCACAAATAATGCAGCTTCAAGAACTTTTGCGCTTTCTCTGTCAGATGGTTACTACTTCGTGCTACAGTGGGGGGGGAGGTCAGGTGATTATAATTGCTTATCATCGAGTTACTGCATACTTGAATTAACCACACCCAGCCAGTCTTTTGTTAAAGCTGCAAAGGAAAGTTGTTTTTTTTTTTTTAAATATTTAATTGTGGCTGACAACTTAAAGGTGGTAAACAGAAAAAAGGAAATTTCAAAAATAATGTGAAGAATAAAAGAAATAGAAATGGCAAGTTGTTGCTTGGCTTGCTGTTTGGTCATCAGCATGTTGATGGGGAGCTGACTACCATTTTCACCAGTAGGAAGGGTTTGACTGTTTTAGTCATTGTAATGAATTAAAGATGGTTTTCATTGAAAAGGTTTTGTGGGTATTTGGACTAAAGCAGAAAGGCGTGCTGTTGGAGAAGGGGGGAATGAATCAACAAAGAAAGTGTAAATAAAGAACTTTTTTTATTTTATAAATGAACACAGGAAATGTATAAAATACCTGTGATACTATATCATGCAATTGACTGACTGAATCACCTAGCAAGTTTGCCGGGTGACTGACTTACACAGGTCTAGACTGTTGTGCAATATCCGTCCCTGGACAAGCACTACAAAGCACACCTGTTCCAACCTCTCTGTTTAGCTAGCTGTTAAAGGTAACCCAAAGATCAGGAGGGCTGCTCTGAAGAAGTTTAATTCCTCGCACGAGCTAATTTCACCGAGATTAACCCTTTAATGGCTGGTGTATCAAGCGAGCTACACCAGCCATCTCTTGTTTTAACCATTATGGGTTTTTATAAGATTGGTCACTATTAATTTTTTTTTCGAAAATTATTTTTTTTTTAAAAAAAAAGGGGGGGGTTTAGCAACAAAACAGCTAAGTGACACTGACATTGTGTGGTGTGTATTAGACCACATTGTTTTTCTGTAATTATACTAATTTTACATTACAAAGAGTGATGAAAATAATTCATATAAACCTTGTCAACTCCTTGGAAATAATAATTAAATGATGTGATGAAAGTACAATTTAGTAGTAGTTGATACATTTTATTACTACATTCTACTCCAATTCTTGCTGCTCCCTGTAGTTATATAGAAATACGAAATAGGCCCTCATTTTTTCTTCTTTTATATGGTGCATATTTTCATTCTCCATGCTGAAGTATATAGCAAATCCCTGCAAACATGTATTAAAGTCCTTTTATGATAAGGAAATGATACACAGCCAATTAAAGATGCAGTAACAATTTAAATGTTCTATACTGTGACCTTATACATGGATAGATTGCTGTGTAGGAGAGATGATTGGTAGCTCTTTTGGTGAAGAATAAGGGAAATGCCAGATATTTGAAAAATAAATGGTAGTAGGCCTTTCAGATGATGATAAAAACTTTATAAAAATTATTATTTAACATTTATTTTCAAATAAAATTGATAATAAATTTCAGAGTCATACAGTAAAAATGAAAGTACTTAATTATCTGGGGATATTTCCATTTTCATTTTTATTCTTTATTCTTAAATAGTGACTCCACCTGTTTTATAATCTTGTTTGGCTTGATTACTTGCTCTGGTAATAATTCAAATACAGATCCCATGCTTCAGGTTTCTAGATGACTAACTTGTACATTTTATAAATTTTGATTTTACTGATGAGCTAAAGAACTCTGTTTGATGGCTGGCTGTACTCTCAGGTTTAGATTTTATTTCACACTCTTACTGTCTAACTAATGTACAGTTGGGTGAGAATGAAAGCTGATGTATTATTTACAGAAGTTTGTGTTATTGAGTTTTACCAATCACTTTATCAGTATAATTAACCTGTGAACCTACAACTCTGTGACTTTTCCATACTTTTTTCTGGAGGGCCTGACCATCGACTTATATATGGATATATATCGAGTACCATGGGGAAATTTATGCATGATTGTACGTGTGTGTGTGTGTGGGTGCATGCTGTTCCAGATTCAGTTACCTCCCTTTTATTTAGTGTTTAGGGGGCGCAGATATCATTGTGTTAAGAGAACTTCAATTTGCCAAAGTTGAAAAAAAAAAAATAACATTTACTTGAAAATGCCTGCTATAAAGAAAAGGGAAGCATCTACTGCAGCTTTTAACCTGGAAGTGGTGAATTTTGCTGGAAACAATGGTGGAAAATGTGGCAGCAGAACGGCAGAGTGGAGTTAGTGAGACGTGCTCACGATTGGCGAAAAGTGAAGGATTCATTACGACAGATTGAGAGAAGCAAAAAACCGCAAACTGTGGCTACAAAGCGAGATGATTCAACCTTTTGTTTGATAGGCAAAAATCATACCAAACTCTTTGTCCCATACGGATTGAAGCAGCAGCTTTATTTCGCTTAAAACTCTTTCCTTCCCCAAATCTCTCGCTTTGATGTTATCCATCACTGCTGTTTTATAACCCCGACAGAAATTTTATACTGTCATTACTGTACAAAAGTGCGAACATACTATCGACTAATACACCACTTCAACTTATATGTGAGTGAGGGCTTGGAAAATGGGGAAATTGAGCTATTTGACTTATAACCAGAAAAATATGGTATATAATGTTGGAAGATGCGACCTTTGTAAAATGAGTACTTAATTCATTTGCAGTTTGATAGCAGCTATTTTTATAGTAGCAGCAATATCTGATATAGGTCTTACAGCAACGTTCAGGTATATAGATAATATCTTAATGGTCACTGACATCTTTATGTTGTACCTAAAGTCAGACATTGGTTTCTGAGACCAGATCTGGAACATTGATTTTCTTAGTCTTATCTTGTCTTTAAAAGGTAGTGCTTCAGGTCTATAACATATATCCATAATCGTCAATGTCTGTAATTTTATTAATTTGTTGTTCTAAATGTACTGTTTCCTTGCTAAATGATGATTTTTTAAGTCTATGGTATTTTATGCATCCTCTGTTCTTGATCTTTGACTGATTGGTTGTTATGGTTGACTTAAACTATAAACCTTTAGGTATGATGTTGTTGGGCTTAAATCTCATTAAGTTCAGACAGCTACCTTCTCTTGCTAATTTGCACTTTATTTTGTCAAGTTAACAGAATAGTCTATTGGCCAAGCCCACATCAGGATAAGAACAAAAGGATGTTGTTGGTGATCTGTTATTTACAGAAGTTAGTAGTTTGGTTTAGGTTTTTTTCTATAAGATTATAAAACTCTTCAGATGCATTGGTTACAGTTACAGTTAAAAATTTATTCTACCTGTTAAAACAATCTAATTTTGTTGTGGAAATTGAATTCAACCTCAAGAAATACATCTAGCTGAAGGATTGTAAATGTTGAGGTATAATAGGGCAGCATTGCAGAGTTTTTTGTTGTTTTTTTTCTCAGAACAATGAGGGTCACCAAGCCATCATGGCATTTAGCAGTACTGTCCAAAAACCTGATGGCAAATGCAGGTCCTAGAACCAAAGCTTTGATTTATGCCGAGTTCAAGGTCATTTGCCTGATGAGGAGTTGCTCCAGCATACCAATCTCTCAAACTTGTTCTGTCTCCATTAAATTTTTTTCAGCATTGTGCCATTTTGTGTCAACCATTATTTAAAAATGACCAATTCAATGAGGCAGTGTTGCTTCAATGGTAGATTGTTAGCATGTTATATATTGAAATTAGCATGAAAATGAAGGGTACCCATTATTCTCACGCACCTTAAACCTTGACAGAATGATATAAATTTAGTCACACTAGGATTCCAAGGAGGGAGAACAAATCCATTATGCACTGAAAACAAAATGTAATGTTGGATGTAATATTGCTTTTGTGGTTTGTTATTCAATGAAGAGTTCAAGCAATTACTTAGACTTTGGCTAGAATCCGCGCAATTTTAATCTTTACCGATTTTTTTCTTTCCTTAAACTGATCTATTTCTAGAATTTCTGAACTCCAAAGTGGTTGTGGATTTTGAGCTAAGCTGTAGCTAGAAGAATGATTGAGCATCATACAAACAGTTGCTTGTCAGGGTTATGTATTCCTTGGATCTGCACAATTCATTAACTAAATTCTAAAAAATACACTTAGTATTCCACCATATAATTAAATTAAACAGGTGATTTTTTTTTTCTGTTGTACAGTATACATACAAATTGGGATTTGTTACTTATTGGTTAAATACTGAAAGTTGATATTCTCAGATGTCCCCAGCTAAGAATATCATCCATCTGCTTGTGTAGTTGGTCTGCATTCTTTCTGCTAGTGGCATAGTCGTTGCTGCCTAGACACTTAGCATAAATTCTGATGATTCCTCATTTAGGGACTAAAGATGGTGATGTATGTCATATTAACTACTGATGATTTATTGTTGTTGTTGTTTTTAAATTGATCATCTGAACCTTGTGAATGTTCAGAAAATTCCATGGCTTGGATAAGTAAGGAGAATAATCTCAAACAAAAAAAAAAAGCTTGCAAAAGTCGCATTTTTACCTTCCCCTTTTTACTGGATTTTCGTCTGTTTTGTTTTGTTTTGCATTTTTAGATACAAAGGGAAAGATCCCTCAGAAGGCCATTCTCTCTGAGGCAAAACACTGGCGGTACCGTCTCTACAAAGTTAGTAATCTTCTGTGTAGTCGGCAGTTAGATCAACAATGTCTGAACTACAGATTGATTAATTTATCCTTTACTTTAGATGAAACTAACCACTCGACGCTCGTACTTCTTGTTTGTTTCTTTTCACAGCATCTATGTGTGATGCAGTGTTAATCCAATATTTGCCACTGAAGGGGGCTGCTATTGTTGTGGCCTGAAGGGATGTAGTTTTAGATTTCTCTGAATTCGAAGAAACCTTTCATTTGTGAAAAATCTCTAACAAGTTTGTGTTAGCGAGATAAGCAAATTTGTTTTCAGGTGGCTTGCCAGATCTCATTTGTCCATGGAAAAATAAGTCAACATTTCCCACATTTTGTGCTTAGCTTTGAAAATGAGAAACCTTGAGACCCCTTCCCCCTGTGCTGTAAATATGCGATAATCAGACAGCTCATACTTTCTGTTTTGGTGGCTTTGCAAGGAAATAACACTGCATCAATTTCTTTTTATTTTAATTAAATTAATTATTATTTCTCTAGATCCAGTGTATAGATGCCTCTTGGTGAGAAAATAGGTGACAGGCTACTTTCTCCATTTTAACCAGATTGAAATCCATGCGTAGAAGCGTGTTTCAGGAAGTAAAGGCAAGTCGTAAATAAAACAGATCACCAGATATTGCTTATCCTTCTACCACTTGGGAACTGTAATATTCTATATGTACTAATGTTCTGACATTTTCTAAGGTGGCTGCACTTAAATGATTGGGAAAAGGCAGATTTAAAAGCCATGGAATGACTCAAATAATGCAAATTAGTCCAAATGAAAAGGAAATATGTCCAGAAAGAGGAAAAATTTAATTTATAGTACAGAAAGTTAAAAAGGAAATGGTAGCACAGAATCAGCTTATTTTTGTCACAGAGAAGCCAATACTAACTCAGTTTCTTGAATTTCGTCACTGTCATTACTTTTGACTCTTAAGTCTGTTGGCTTCACTTCAGTACTCCTCAATGGATGGCACAGAATTATAGTTATGTTTACCGCTACAGACACTTTCCCCATCTTCACTGGTGGTGTTTGTCCAAGTGTTTTCAGCTTTGTCTGCTTCCCCTGGGTTCAATTGGCATAGTGGTTCATCTTCTGAGCCACGTGGCGAAAGAAATCTAGCATCAGCTCATAGAAAAATTCCACCGGCCCTTTGTTGTCAGGAACATCAATCTTTTGGGGCTGATGGACTGTGAAAACACTGGCACATTATTCTGCTCAACTGCACAGCTTCCGCGCTTCACATTTGGCATCTGTTCCCACTGGTACACTTTGCGCCATACAGTTCTTTTCATATTGTGCCAATGTTCTCTGGTGCACACTGACAACTGTGTGACCATGTTTACTTGTTCACTACTGCCACAGGTGCACAATACGTGAACGAGAGGGAGCGTTTGAGCACTTGTACATGATTGTTGCTGGGTAGCATAGCTTTTATTGCCTTCTCACATGTAGAAAGCGCTAATGTAGTAAATATTGTCTTTAATTTCTGAAACATCCTTGTGCATGTGTCTAATGTAATATCAGACCTAGTTTAACCTTTATTGAGAAAGAGAGAGATTTCTTCATTAACCCAAAACATTGAGCATTTCGTTTATGCTCTGCCCAGCCCCTATTGCCTTAAAATGCATGCTTTCCCTATTTCTCATTTGGCATCGATTAGTGACTCAGCATCCAATGTATTGATGCTGTGCTACCATTATTGTGAACTATAACTTTTGACTAAACTACGGTAGCATACTGTTTCATGGCAGCATTCTTTACTAATATTCCTCCAGACATTTGTAACGTGCTTATTGATTAAGTGGTTTTATGTTTCCAACATCATTAATTTTTACCCAAGTTATCAGTAACTTTGAAACCATAACCAAGTAAACTGTTATACTATCTGCCACCTCTCTACTTCCCAGTAGCTATAAACTCTCTCTCTGATCTTATAACTGGAGTGTTGTGACCCTCTATCAAATTAAACTGTCTATTCAATTGGAAAAAATTTCTTGTAATTTAATAGGAAAAAAAATTGTTTTTTACTTTAAATTTCTATGGTTTTATGAGGTAAAATTAAATAAATGATAATATAACTTTAGTAGTTTTAGTATATAAAACTTTTAAATTAATTAGATTTATACATTATTAGTACAGATAATTATGAAATAAAAGTTTTATTTCCTTCTGACCCTTTTGCCACAAATAATCTACAAAGTTTATATATTTTTTTCTTTCATTAAGATATATTTATCCCTGCCAGAATAACTTAAGCACCCAATAAAATAGTGGAATAGTCTTCAAATACCCATGATTCTTTGCAATTTCAGCCATGCCAAAAACAGTTTGTGTATTTGACACTTCCTTATTTATAGTATTCATATTGGAATTCATAGTATTTGAACACATTTTTGTTAGGCCAATGTTACAACAGCTTAGCGTCAACTTGGAAAGCTGTTATTACCAATGACATCACACATTGAATGGATGGTTCCTCACCATGTTTGTGTTGGCCAAAGAGAAACTATCACAGGTCCCACTGAGTGTGTGCAAACACAAATCACTTTTAGGGTGTTTCATAAACAAACTTGCCTATGGTGGACAAGCTGCTTGGAGAAAACTTCTGTTCATATGCATCTCACAAACCCACAGCTCTCAAATATTTATGATCATGGTGCACACCAGATGCTAAGTCATCCACTGCAGTTCTCGAGCTTAATGTTCACTGATTGGGAATGATGTTGGCACAATGGTAAAACTGACCCAGTGTGTCTCAAAGATCAAGAGTGCAGCAGACTAGGTAGAGCCCTTTTCTGACAATCTCCTACCATTACCCAGGGTTGCCTTTGTTATTGGATGTGCATTTTTTAGGAGAATAGAGCAAAACGCTGTATCACTCAAACAACCAAAATGCATCATTGGGAGCATCTCAACAGGAAATTATGATCAATCTATTCCCACTCTCATGAAGAACAATCTGAATTAAGCTGTGGTACAGAACCTCATCGTGTCCAGTCTGCTGAGTATCTCAGGTGTTACTACTGAACTGCATTCTTTATTTCTATGTGTGACATTTTCATTATAAATAAAAGACATCTTTTCTGAAATAGCTCTCTAGCAATAGTGTATATGTTTAGATAGAAACTGGTTGATTACGGTAGATTAAATATACTCTTGTACTAGAAATGTACTAAACCAACTATTATCATTAGAAAGAACATCACAAAATTTGCAGCATTGAATAAATTTTAAAAAAAAAAGATCTTACAAGTTATATCACGTATTGAAAAGGGGGAATAAAGGAACTAATTTTAATTTCTGAAATAATTCCATTCACCCCCCCCAACACATTTAAAAACATTTTTTTCTATGAATGTCTACCACAGTTATGTATTGACCGTAATATGGTTTATTTGTGACAATTACCTTTTCTCTCTTGTGGATGTTTTACCTTTGTAAATGAAGCAATGATTCAAATGTTGGTATAATACTACTCGTGTATTGACTGACCGATAGCCTATTGATCCATATGAGGATGACTCACCAAGGAGAAGTCTTATTACTCTGGTATTTCTGGATGGCCAGAACTTGGATGAAACCATCAATACAGTGAAAATAAATCTTTATAGTTCTTATGTCTCATTTTTCCTTAATCAGGTGGACCTGCAGATTCCGATTTTGGCCTGATTTCTATACAAACAATTTAGCTTCTTTTGTCAAAAGAGATTCCAGCTGTTCCCTTTTACCTTTTGCTTAATCTTTCTTATTTAAAATTTTAGATGTGTGCACAGCTTGCTTGTTTAATAAATGTATTTTGTTTCGTTCATGTTATAAATTTACCACTGTAGTTGCATGCGATTATTAATGCTTGTTGATATTATTTTCTACTGTAAAGTGGAATTTACATTTTCTTTGTAATTTCTGTTAATAACGGAATAGGTTATCGTTCAGATTGTTTTTCTCTTCATGCTGAATTCTTTTAATGGTGTGATGTTTGTTTTTTTATTGCTTGGATTTGCTATTTCTAATCAGCTAATACTCAAAAGGACTAAATAGCGTTATCTATATTTTTTGATTACCGCATTTATTTGCAGATTCATGGGTAAAAAATATTGCTATTTTGGTAAGTATATACAGATGGTGTAGCCGTAAATGAAAGTAGTCTAGACATGAAAAGAAAAGAAAACTCACCTTTGCAAAGAAATAGAGAGCATATGGCATATAATAAAATGTGCTATGTAAGCTTTTCTCTATAGCTATTTCATGGGACCTGTTTAAGACGAGCTAGCTATTGTTTATAAAACACAAGATAGATTTATTCTGTGTCACTCAAAGAAATGCAATGGCTAAAAGTATAGGTGGGTCAACCGTGATGTTAGAAAACTAGATAATATCAACTGATGTTTGATTTTCACTCAGCTCTGATCTGGGAAGACCACCACAATGTTATTTTCTTATTAAATTATAATATTAAAGCTGTTTTGTGCTGAATATTTTATATGGCTGCCATGAGTACATAGCAATTTTGAATCAACTATTGAATAACATGAGGGAAACACATGCTATGCTGAGTACCATGAATTAGTTTCTTTTAGACTGGGCTGTTGTGGCATTAGCAAAACAAATTTATTAAATGTGTCAAATATTTAAATGTATGTCATTAGAGATATCTATGTTGCTTGCTTTACCCACTGTGTGGCTTTAAAGTTGATGCACACAGCTGTTGAGTATATTCAAGAATTGAAAACAACTCAGGAAACACAAAATTGGCTTACAATAAACCTGGATCAATAAATAAAGATCAACTGAACCATCAGCTGTTGTTTAACTCAACCTATTAACACCATGATTCAAGCATAATTATAGTTAGAATTCTCTCAGATAGTTTTAGACATCTCCATTTTCCCAATGATATCACAATCAGATTCATTAAGCTTTTAGTGACAGGATTTGCTCTTTGATAGTCTTTTCTACTCACAATATTAATATCCAGTGATTTCCATAAATCTTCTGTTGCCATTAATACATACGACATCAGACCAATCACATAGAAGTGACGTAAAAAAAAACCTTTTTTTCCACTTGTGTTGTCCAGACTTCATTTAAACATCCCTAGTTTCTCAAGCTCTTCTTGAATGATACCACTTGGTAAATGCAGACTTCAGAATGGAGCAAGACAATTGAAAATCTTTAAGGTTACAATAAGTCAGAATTTTTATTGATACAAGTTCATTTTTATGGCAAATACCTCAAAGCTTTTTAGCTGTGTTAGGATATTCATAAACCTTAAGCCATTCCTTAGCAGTGGAATAGCAAATGCTCTGAATGGTTTAAACTGGTGATATTCTATAGCCAAATGAAAAACTGGATTTAAGTGCCTTCAACGAATACTGTATTTGATTCAAGGGAATTCCTGCATTTTTTGCCTCTGTGGATTGTTGTAGCTACATTATGTATAGTTGAAGTAGAAAAATTCTCTCTCTATTTATTTATTTAATTAAGGAAGCATGCTTTATGTATTATATTGGAATCATCTCATTGTAGCATGTAGAACCACCCTTGAGTTTAACTGTTTTGCTTCAGTCTGGACGTACACTGCTTACACAAGTCATTTCTCTCACATTGTATGAGAATATATTATTCTGGAAGTACGTTGACTTTGTCCATGTTTTATTTCATATTTTTATCTGTTCCCTTGAATTTTGCCTGAAAGACTCTGTGGTTATTCGCAATTTGACTATGGGAAATTTTGAGATTCAGGGGGGGGGGAGAAATTGATGAAATGCCAGTGAAATGGATTCAGCAAGGTTCTTCATTTTTTTTTTTTTTGTTTTTTCTGCCTAAGCATTAAATAAAACTGTTTTTTGCCATTTGACATTCTGCCTGAGATTTCTGTGTAGTTAATAATCTACAGAAAATTGATCTGTTATATCTTCTGAAATACTGTGTTTGTGTTTGTGCGTACACACACACACATTTATTTTTATGTATAACAGCATAGAATTCTAGTGCAGACTCCACTCATTCCCATATTTACAGTGGTACTTTGTTGTTACTAACTAAAAAGTAAATTGTACAAATGTTTAGAATCCAAAAGCAAGATATTTTGCAACATTGAGATTCAGAATCCGGTTATCCCTTTTCTTGTTGTACGGTTTTGGCCGTATCCACACCAGAACTGTCTGAAATTTAAAAAGAAAAGAAAAAGAACATTTAATTCAGTTATTTTTTTCCCTTCTAGTGATAGACGTGTCAAGAGTTATCCTCTTTCCATGATAGACTTGTCAGCAGTTACCCTCTTTCCATGATAGACTTGTCAGGAGTTACCCTCTTTCCATTATTAAGCAGATTGCTGTAATATTTCTATCCAAACATGGTGAAGTTCTTAAATCTGTGAGCAGAGACTAGATGACAGTTCCATTCTTGATCCAGGTGGCACCAGCCAGGTGAAGGAATAAAAAATCCCCCTAAACCAGACACCAGTTTATCAGTGAAGCATTTGACTTTGGTACTGCAAGAGACTGATCTTTTGATTTACCCCCCCCCCCTGCTTAATCATGACAATTATTTATTCAGTCTGTAAAAAAAGAACACCTGCATACTTTTGAAACTATGTTCTCTCTCCTTGGTGGATTTGGATTTTTATTTTGTACCACTTTATGCCTTAAGTAGATTAAAACAAAGTTGGTAAAATATTTAACTCATACCTGAAAGCCAGACGAGATGGAGAAATGACAAACTATCATATCCAGTGTCAAAACCCAAGTTAATATATTCATACTATGTCTTTGTTTCATGAACCACAGTCGGTAATAAAATTACAGCCTGGCTGGTTTTGATACTGTGACAGTCTGACTTTGTTTATTAGTAATCATCTGCCTCAGTTATTTTATGCATTATTCAGCTGGTGTCTGATTAATGGTTGAGTTTTTATTTCCATCAACATTGTTCTCTCTTTGTGTATGTGTGTGCGTGTGTGCTTCATACACATCCATGATATGTGGGTTGGAATTTATTTTATTAGAGATTTTGTTGATAGCCTGAAACATGAGTGGAAAATAAAAGTGCAGGTCCCTGCTACATGGCTGATTTAAATAAGAGAAATTCATCTGACACATGCTTTCTGAGCTGTTATCACCAGCTCTTATAACATTATTGACATTTCAGCAAGTGATGGTCATAGTAAGGACTCTGTTAGGTTTGGGAAAATAGTTTCCATTAGAGTGGCTCAGCATTCGAATCCTCAATGCACCAAAAAGAAAAAATGGTGGTTTATGCTCAGCACTGCAAAGGACTGTCACCATCGATGAAGTTGGGGCCAATGAAAGTTATCAAGGTTGTTTTGCTGACTGCAGCAGAAAAGTTTGTCTAAAACGTCATTTGTTTTTTTTAAAAATAAGTAGTGATAATCCAAACTCAAGTGGCAAGTTAACTTATTAGTCAACTCTCAATTATCCACAAATGTCAAACACCCGCACAAAATTAGTGCACATTGGCATCCATTTTGTATATTTTTGTAGAACACAGAACTTCCATTCACATCTCAAAAAAGATATTTTATTCAGCCAATAGTATGCAAGTATGAACTGAGGGAAGGGAATCAACCAATCAGCACTGGTTGTGATGATTATGCATGAAGACAAAGGAATACAGCACCAGTTCAAAACTAGCTTCCTTGCTGTTTGCAACTCTCTTTATTTTCACCATTTGGATTTGTACAATTACCATGAGTCCTAAACATTCTTTAGGTAGCCCATTGTCTTTGGCTTTGAAGGGTAAATGAGTTATACTGGTGATAGAAGATAAGTTAAACCTGGTTTGACGTCTCCAGAACAGAGAGAATGCAGCAGCATCCATTGCCGAGTCTTTTGGTATCAGACTTCATACAGTATACAATGTCCATAAACAAAAGCTGGATATCATAAAGTTTTACATCAATCAAGCTGCCAGGAAAGCAACAAAGGAGAAGAAAACTCTTCAGGGATCCAGGCTTCCTCTCATTGACAAAGCCACATATGAGTGGTTCAAACAAATTTGGTCTATTGGGACAGCAGTGAATGGACCTATGGTGATCTGCAAGGCCAAAGAGTTTCATCAAAAAATGGATGTCCAGGATAACTGTGAATACTTATCAGGGTGGTTGACATGTTGGAAACAGCATCATGGTGTGTGCATGCTCTTGCTCTTTGGTAAAAAGTGTTCAGCAAACATAGCTACTGGAGACCATGTTGCCAAGTTTCAGCACTTAGTTGAAGTGCATAACCTCATGCCAGAACAGGTGAATGATGCAGAAAAAACTGGTCTCATTGGCATTTTTAATCTTTTGAATTGTATGTCTAGGATTGCCCCATACCTTTATCTTTAGTGATAATAAAATGCTAGTTTTTAATTTTTAATGTTTCATTTCTTATTTTATACTTTATTACATTATTATACTGAAATGTTTTATTTGTCCTTATTCTTTAGAATAAACAATGAAAAGTTACATTGCAAATACAGGTATTATAAAACATATACGACAAGAAAATGGTGCTTAGCCTAATGTAGTCTACTTGAGCATTAATTATCCATGTGCCTTTAGGAACAGTGTGTGCAGATAATAGAGTCATCTATAACATTTATCTTAAAGTTATAACTTGCAGCTGGATTATAAAATGATCCCAACTACAGGAGGCTTTGAAACATCACCCTATTTTAGCAAGATTCCTGCAATTTTTTTAATATTTCTTAATTAATGACTGAATAGTTTAATTTTTTTTTTCTTTTTTGAAAAGTCGTTAATTCAAATTAGAATTGGCTCCCTGATTTGTACAACATTTTACAGCCTGATTACCCTTATGCTTTTGACAATCAAAGATAAGGAAACTAAGGGGGGGGGTGTTAACGACCCAAGTCCATAAAACTGCTGTTATAATCTGAGCTTAATAAAAGAAGAAATCCAAAATGCAAAACAATGAGTTAGTGATTCTGGAGCAACAAAGGTATTGAAGTTGATTTTGAGATTATTTTCATTATCCATTTATTCATGTTTTTGATTATTTATGAAAAATTAGTGTGTGCAGATGGCTAAATTTTAATTTCTAATTTTTGTTCTAGCTTATGCAGACTGGCTTTGCAAATGTGGTACTTGGTAAAACCTGATGCTACATTTTCTGAAGTAATTTAGAATGGAAATTTAACTGATTACATCTAGTTTTGACATTGAGAGCTTTTGTCGGTTATTTTGGATAAATTGCTCAAATTTAAGATGAAGATTACCATCTTATTTTGAGCTCCTTTGTAAATGGAAAATCAGAAAAGAACCGTCCATGTTGTTTTGTTTACAAGTGTAATGCTGTATGTTTTTATTTACATCGATAAGAATCTGGTTTGATTTGATTTATTTAAAACTGTAAGGCTTAATGGTACAAAATTTCTCTTTTAAGGAGCTTTTCCACCTAGCATCCATCCCACGTTCTAGCTCAGATTTTTTTTTTTTTTGTTATTTCCTCTCTTCCTCACCATCATCAACAAGTCTGTTGATTAGTCGTAGGTCTGGAAGACCCTTCAAAAAGGACATTTTGAGAAAAATAGCTGCAACAATTGCTATTCTTTATTTAATGAATGTTCTCAGATATTCTAGCCTCAGAATAGAAGAACAGTATTTTAACCACTCCCCCGCAAAGAAAAAAATTTTTTATGGATTCTTTTCAAAATGTCTGTTCAGCCATTGTTTGCTTGGTATCCTTTATTTGCTTACTGTATCAAGATGCTGAATCATCTCAAAGGACTTATCCACTCTGCTGTGAGGAATAAAGTTGAAGATAAAATAAGAAAAAGTGTATATATGTACATATATATATATACACATTATGTACATAAGTTGTGTTTGTTATTAGAAAGAATCACTTGTATGTAAAAAAGAAGGAAAAAAATCTCTTATTGTGAATATAATTGATTTTCTGCCAAGAAGTCTGCTTGTTAATACTCTTATGGATGGCTGTAATAGTTTTTCTCAGCAACTCTCAGCTCTCAAGATGAATTCCCAGACAGACAGCCGAGGGGAAAAACTGTGATATGACATACCTGAGTGGGCCTGCTGCAGTTAGATTGGATTTCTCAACTAACTAACCCCCCCCCCCAGTGGGGATAACCCAATGACGCCTTCATGTGGAATATTTTTAGTGCACGCTTGTTAAGAATTCAGCGCAAATTAGTATTTACGTATCTTATTTATGATTGACTGAAGTTTAAATTGGGGAAGTTCTCAGATTTAATAGGAAAATTGTAATTTGTCACGAGGGCCTGAGAAAGATCATCCAAAAGTGGGATGCTCCCAGCAAAATTTGTAAACTCAGCTGTTGCCTGGATTTCAAATTTAAAGTTCTATATGATTGATTCAAAAATGCTCACAAATTTAAAGAAGAAGAAAAAAAGTGTTTGTATACATGTAATCAATATAATCCAGCTTTTGGGGGCTGTTTGGTAAGCTTATGTGGCAAGGTAAATCTCGATAAGATTATTGCCAAAATTAACTCTATGGGTTAAAATGAAAAAAACAACTTGGTCTTGGATATCTATTGTTCAATTTGCAATATAAATAATAAAGTAAAATACGTACACGTGTGTGTGTGTTATGCTACTGAAATGATCTACAATCTGTAAACAAACAATTGGATAATGTAGATGTGGTTTTTGGTTGTTTTTGTTTTCAGTACCAAACAGAAAATTTACTGTAACAACTTTGTCTACGCAAAATGTCTAAGCTAAAAACCTAACCCACAATCATACAGAAGACACCCAAAATAACTATAAAAAAAACCCCAAGAACAAAATAAAGTTGAAACATGGAGTATGCGTTTTATTGACTAATTAGGAGACTATGCACATTTGTTAAGCATAAGAGCCTTAGAAGGAGAGAAAATGATTTTTGATCATGAAGGCTGGCCTCTAAGTGATGGTGGTAATGGTTGATGTCTGTGCACTCACTCATCACCTGCTCTGTGTGAACTTGTATCCTTGTTTTCTTTAGCAAGTTGTACCCTTTAAAATTAATAATAGACCAGACTTTTGACCTTAAAATATCCATTTGTCATGCAAGGCAAAACCTTGTTGTGGGTTTTGTTGTTTTATTGAAGTGTAGAATTTGTTCCTATCAGCTTAATGTTGATGCTTCTGTCTGATGAACATTAAGAGATTATAGCTTTCTCTTAAAGACAACTGTTGTAGAGTTCTGTCAGGGAATTTAAAATTTATCAAATGTAGTTTATAAGAAAAGTAGAAAAGAAATTTTCAAAAAAATTTTAATTACTCAAACTTCTCTCAATAGATATATATTTTCTCTTTGTACTGATGGCAGCAAAACCTTATGGCTCATATTTAACTCTGGGGGTCTTCCAGCAAAACAAAGCATACCAAAAAGTTACACGAGTTTGTTAATAAGCAGAGACTCGCTAGCATCAAAGGTCTGAAGGTTTCTGTGCAAGTTCTCCTTAAAAAATTAGATGCGGAAGAGAAGATGTATTTGCACCTTAATTTAAGAAAAGAAAAAAGAAGTCATCTGGAATTTTATTGCAGATTGTAACTGGCTGAGGAGGTTCCTAATGAAAATTCTGGTTTATTTGAAACTGTTATGGAGATAGCATGGCAGAGGGTGACTTTGTCTGGAGGATTGGCTTTCTCCGCCTTGGAGCATTAGTGTTACATGTTCTGTTTTTTTTTTTTTTGGAACTCAAACATTGGGGGGAAGGAATGCTTTGCTAACTAGGTTTCCAGAGATACTCCATATTAGGTTCAGTAGCAACCTGAGGAAATGATTTTTAGTTTTCAGTGGACTCAATGGGAAATTTTTAAAAAAAATATATATATATATAGAAAAAAACCCGTAATTTTTGTATATTTCTCATCATCAGGTTCCATTTTTAGTATTTGTTGTCTCTTTAAAGTTTCAGTTTCTGGATTTCTCTTATCTGTAGGTTTCATAAGATATTTACTTATATTTAATATGCACCCCCATTTAGAGAGAGCTGGTCTACTTTATGAATGTTTTCATTTTTGTAGGCAGGAGATTTTACTTCATGCAGCTTCAATGTATCTTTATGTCTCAGAAGGAACGAGGATGACGATGCACTTTACTTCAGCAGCATTGTTGTGGTGTTGAGAAAGGGAGCCAAAAGTTAAATAACCATAATTCCCCCTCCCTCCCTCCCCCCCAAAAGAAATGATATATATTTAGGCAGTTTATACTTTACCAGGTATCTCGATAAATCTTAAATTTAAAATCCTTATTTTTGATCTTGAGAAAGAGCCATTTACTGAACTGGATGCATCTTTTGTAAGGGGAAAAAGAAAAAGGGGTTCTGTGAGCTAACTTTTACTCTTGTTACATTTTACCCCTGGTGTTAAACCTTCCACTCACTTAAGCCATAGAACGGGTTGCTTGAACATTGGTTTACTGTTTACCTACTAAAGCTGTCACCCACGCAAGATAACTTACTAGTGCATTTGCATTTTATAAAAGTCACTTTATTTGAAATTTTAAGAGCTAAAAAACAATAACCCTGAAATATTATTTAATATAATACTTTCTCCAGAACACATTAAGACAGGCATTTTTTATGAATGGATTGTCTCCTGAAAAATACTGTACAAGCTGCTGATTTTTTCACAAATAAAAGATTGATTGCCAGAATTTATGTTAGGCGTATTTTAAAATCTACTTAATAAATTACCATCAGTGGCACAGCCCCTTGAATAAGCTTTCACATTTTTGTGTGTTAACATGCTGCAATACTAGGCTAGACATTCACGTGAATTAAAGAGTTCACATTCTGATGGAGCAGGAGTTAAGAAGACACACGTCATAGAGTTCTCTGAATGCCATGAAAATGGTGATGCGGTTTTATGACAGCCAAAAGGTTTATTTTTCTTGTTTTTGTTGGGGAGGCACCATTAAAGTATGGAATCTGCTAAAGTTGAGTGGCCTGTGCTGATTCCTGGAAAGAACCGGCTCAGTTCGGCATACCTTCCTCGCATGGTTTCATCTTGCTCTATTGCCAGTTGACCGTGTGGGGGTTGCCCCCCTATCTAAAATATGAAGAGTTTAGTGAGTATTTTCTTACCTGGACTTGGGAGTGCTGGCCCCTACATGGCACAGGATTGGCAACACTTCCTAGAGGGCAATATATGGGGTGGGGAGAAAAGGGGAAACAGTATAAACATAATATGGCACAGTATGATTGATTGCCTGTCTTGTCAACACTTTGAAATTATTAAATTCTTTAAAACTGCTTTTGGGGCTTTTAATTAAGTTAAAATAATATTTGTTCAGTAAATCTCAGTTTTGACTGCTACTGATTTAAAGTCAAGCTTTGGACGACTAGATGAAACCATAAGCTCCCTTTTATACCATTAAGTATAAAGCTACACCACCTGTGAGTCAGGTGTATTCCTTTTTGGAGTCCACATTACATTTTAAAGTCTTGTTATTTTCATCACTCTCACAAACCGCAGATTAACCTTTACAGAAGAACCTAACCTAACCTAAACTTTGCATATTTATTTATCACCCTTTCCCTTGTTGTTGTTTTTTTCCTGTACTTATGCACAGGAGGGAGGACAACATAATTATTATGAAAACTGTGTGGTGAAAGGTAATTAGAACCTGCTGTTGCCAGGACAAGGGACCAGATAATTTTATCACGTATTTCCCATCTGTTTCTGAATTTCTGATGGACCCGATATATTTGCTAATTTGGTTTGTTCGTATTTCTTCAGTATGCCAGCTTCCTTTCTGGATCCATTCAGTAAGAACTGAGGTGTGTGTCACACAGCTGCACAGCGAGAAAGCCCTGTCTAATTGACGCAGTGTTTTCAGGACTCGTGCGACTGGACTGTCTAGTTATCGGCCTCGAATAGAGCACCTGGGCCTGAAGAGTTCTGACTTGATCTGCCACGTAGATGAATACTGGGGATGTCCATAGGGTTATTCCCAACTCCTCCCGCTGCCCCACCTCTGGTTGCTGAAAAAATTGGGGGGGGGGTGATTTGTTTTGTTTTGTTTTTCAATGTACATCAGTATTTTTGTTGTTGTTGCAGTATTCTTAATTCCTTACTGATTTAATAATTTTTTTTAACCAGTGAAAATACTAGTAACAAAATCTGTAACTATTTATTTTTTAACATTCTGCTTGTTCGATTTCTCAAAATCACCATTGATCATTCCTTAATTTCGAAATCTTCAAACTTTCACGTGTAATCCAATGGTTTCCTGGTGTGTAGCAGCTGCAGCTGCACCATTAATGCTCACATGGCTGCTGTTCCTATCGAGACTCTGATGTCTGCAGTAGGGTATAAATAAGTTATTTCAGCAGGCAGGAATTCTACTTAAGATCCTCCTTCTCCCGTGTAAGAGGAATAATGTAGGATTTCATGTTCTTGAGGAGATTTCTGTTTATAAAGCAGATTGTGAAGCGCATAATCCCATCTTATAGAGAGGAGCCAGTGGTTCTCCCTTGCTGTGAGATGGACATGCCGGATGCCTACTTAGCTGAAATCAGAACAACAGGTGTGGGTGGGGACTTATTCGTTGTTTCCAGCAGGCTTCAACTCCCTTAAACTACTAAACATAAACTTAGTCTGCTTGTTGGGTGTTGTTGTTTGCTTTTTTAAATTCATTACAAAGTTAATATTCAAGAAAATCCTCATTAACCTGACAGGTGTGAATCATGCTGTGTTTTTTTTTTTAATGAGAAAAGCAAATGTCTTCCTTGATTGATGGCACAGCTCTATGTTAATATGAATAAGAATCATAAAAACAGCCCCTTTTTTTTGTCATATTCAGACCAAGGTTTGTATTTAGACCATAAACAAAATAATGTTAAATAACAGAACTCTCTTTTGTTCTCTGTTATTTTGTTGTTGAATAATTTTGTCGTTAAAAAAATTAACAGAAACTTTCGATTTGTTTAGTTTTTCATTTGAGAAATGCTCGAGGGAAATTGATGTCTGTGGAAATGTGAAATGGTTGTTTAAGAATATGAATATATATATATACACATGCGCCATATTTTTTGGCCTATAAGTTGATACTTTCCGCCCTGGAAGTCTGGGCTGTGACAACAATTGATCAATTTTAACTGCTTTAATGAAAAAAGTAAAGAAAACAAAAAAACGGTAAATTGTGTTATTTCCTGAAATAAACTAAAATTGTTCATTTGAAATAGAATGCAGAAATTACTGCCCAGAATGTTTGCTGATTGGGTAAGCATCTAACAGTTAATGCGCTCACCAAGTATGTACTACCCATCCTTTCAGTTCTAGTTATATGTATAAATACCCACCCCAAAAAATCTTCTACCTCGTCTCAGAATTTCTGCTGTAAAGTCATGCAAGTTGCATGAGAGCCTTTAAGCTGGAAATTTTTGAGTTTGCTAAAGTAAGTGGCAGTAATATGGCCATACACAGGAAATACAAAGTTAGTGAGAAATGTGTTAGTGACTGGCATAAAGCAAAGGGTACATTATGGACTACAAAGAAAACTCAGAAGGCAAAGTTAGATGGACTAACAACCCAACATACCACACGTTGTGGACTTGATACTGTACAGCCAAGACTACAGGTCAAACAAATCACAACTGATGATTGCTCTTTTTTACATTTCTTTACATTTCTCCCCATCTTTCTTTTGCTGGTGTACAGTATTTACCATAATGGTTTCCTGGCTGTATGTGTACCATATTACCCATTCAGAGCACAGCTATGGATGCTGACCTCTGTTTTGGCCTAGTTGTGAACTCCAGATATTGGTCAACTTGAAACCAAGCTGAATATTGACTCAAGCTATTGAGAATGAAATTGGAAGTTGAATTTCTCAATATGAGTGTGCTGTAATATCTTTAAACAAACAAACAAACAAAAAAAACTGAAATGTTTGGCATTTTTTAAAGCAGGCAATTAAACTCAGCACAACTGACATGAGATTACATGATGATTACTGATGCCATGCAGTGATTAAAAATAGATTTCAGGCTCTTGATACCAGAACTGTCATTATAACATTGATCTTGATACTCATTTGTTAAGAATTGATGTTAAAACTTAAATGAATAAGCCATATATTTGAATTCAGCACTCGAGCCAAATTACCTTATTATGCAGAATTTGGCAATCCAAACCAAGATAAAGTTTGGTAATTTTATCAGCTCATTTCTTTTCTGCTATGTGAACCACTCTAATTTTAACGAGACTTGTATGTGCCAAATTTATCAAAAGAAAAAAAGAGAGTAAACATGTTCTAAAGCATATTTCTGTGTTTTGGTCAAGAGATTGCTTCAAAAATTATATCTAGGTTATTTTACCATAAAGAGAATATTATATATACAGTCGAACCCCGCATAATCGCGGTTCGGCATTCACGGCCCCGGTTATTCACAGAATTTTCCTTAGAACCTAACTAACAATTCGTGGAAACCCCCGCATATTCACGGAATCACAAACATCTTCCGTGATTTTTTTATGGCTTTTTTCGTGGCAATATATATTTTTTCACGCTTTTTAACGCTAAATTATTAATAACCACATAATTTACTAATTTTGTAATATAAATACTAACGTAAATTCAGCAAAATATCAATATAAAATAAACGCTATTGGCTGGAGGTTTGAAAGTAGCCAATCAGAGAGCGTTATTCATTTCTCCTCGCTGCTGATTGGCTGCTGCCCACGAGGTGCTGTCTCAGGCAGATGCAGCCCAGCAGCCCCGCATCATCCCAGTTTACCGTGTGTAGCTATCTCGAGTGTTTCACTGAGTGTTTATTTTTTATTATATATTTACTTATATTTTTCATTATATATTGACGTTTATAGGCATTTATAGCCATTTTTATGGACCAAGTCCAATATTCGCGGTTTTTCACTCTTCGCGGGTGTTCTAGGAACGTAACCCCCATGAATACCGGGGGACAACTGTATATATATATATATATATATACATTTCTTCATAGTTTAGAACTTTGACTGAAGACCAGCCTTATTTTAAAAGCATTTCATTTTGGCTGGCTTTCATTTGTTTTTGTTTTTAAATTTTTCTTATATTGATTGCTATTGCAGTTTTGATGTATTTCATTTCTTTATTAGAGCATTAAACAGATGAGGATAATCACCAGTTTACCATAATTTGGAATAGTTGTACAAAAGTCACAACCTCTTGATGGCCCATGCCCATATATTTACAGGGAATAGGTTTATTGCCTGGATAGAGTAATCCCTTGTAAATATATGTTTCCAAGGTTTTGCTGGCTGTAAAACCCCATACATGTAAAACCTAGGTAGATTACTCTGTCCTGATCAATACCCACTCCCTGTAAATATACAGGCATGCCCTTTAAAGGGTTAATGGTATGAAATATAAAATCAAAGAAGTGACTGAAAATCTGTTATTGTTTTTAGTAGCTCACTATTGAATTGAGTCTAAATTGTCTATAATAGAATTTTTTATCTGTTAAAAACTGTTTTTAGTAGTTTATTTTGAAAAAAATAGTAGTAATATTTGCTGATACTGATGAGAATATAATTACTCATTTCTCTTCACACACACACACACGCACACGGCATGCCAGATTGCTCAATGGTATCACTAAGAAAGCCAGGATGGTATTTGGTTTGCCAGACATTTACAAAATATTCACAAACAGCTTTGATGCATTTTGAAGAGAAAACAAAAATGGCTGACAGATGGTTTTCCACTGAGATACAAAAAACATTTAATTATCTTTTCTGCTGGTTAAAGAAGCCCTTTCTCGTGGTACAGATGTTAGCCTGATTTCTGCCAATGCTGTAATATGGAAACTTCTCCATCCTTGTTTTAAGAAGTGTTCTGAATATTTCTGAAATTAAGGCATCTGTGAGAATTTAAAAAAAAAAAAAAAATTCAGAATTTTGGTCACTGACCTTCCTTTTGCTCATCTCAAATGGTTGCAGTATTTTTCTGGACTGCGAGGATGATGGTTCTTCCAATTCTTTTCCAGGACTGGAAGAAGTCGCACTTTCTCAGTTTGGATTAGATCTTGTTAGCCATATTGATACTGTAACCTGATTCACTGCCTGATATGACATAACTTACCCAGATATTGATCTTTAGTGCATGACTAGATGGCCAGCATGACTATGTATAGATTAGTGATTCAAGAATGGAGGATGGGAAGTTAACTTTTAATATAATATAGAACAAGATAGTGGACACATTTTGCCAAATTACTGAAAGATAAGTGACCCAGGAGGAAGAAAAATATCTCAGCATATTTACCTTTTTATTGCAAAATCAATACATGATAAGGCCTTGTTATAGAGAATGTGATGCATGATTTTCGATGGCAAATACATGATATACCCCTATTCCTTTACATGATGTAAAACACTGGAATGAATTAGCATGAAAGGGGAGGGTTAATTCCTCATTCAAGGAATGGCATTGGTAGTGGTAGTAGGGTTCTCTCCAAAGCATTATAGCAATGTTATGCCATGCTTGCCACACTGGAATTTTGAGAGAGCAATTTACATACCCTAATAACTTTTTTTTTTTTTGTCTCAAAATGCAGCTTTCCGTTGAGAATGAATAATTTAAACAAGATTCACAAAGGCTACAATAATAACCATCTGCCATTTTGAATCACCTTATAATGCAATGTAAGCTAAGTTTTGCCCATCCAGAAAGATGGTTTGTATAGCCACACACATTCAACTATTTACAGTGTACAATAGTTCAAATTGGCTTTGAAAAAGGGATTTGCAAAGAAAAGATCTAAAAGAGGAAACCAATCTCCCATTGTTGGTCCAGCATTGATTGATTTGTTGGTGACATCCAAATCCGCTCCTTTGGCTCCAACTGGATAGAATTCAAAGGATTGACACAGTTGCTCACAATACATGGAAAAAAGGGCAAATTCAGGAAAATTTGTTAATAAGTATGACATATGAGTTTGGCACCACATAAGGAAAATTTGGGGGGAGGACTCTGGGTTTTAATGGTGCCATGCTGTCTGGTTCTGCTTATGCATTCCCCAAACATTTTTCTTTAGCTTTATCAACTACAGGTGAAAGGTTTAGGTAGATATGGCGATCCTGCATTACGGTGCTGATCTTAAAAGCCTAGCTACTTTTGCCAAAAACCTGTATCAAAGACTGCTGAAGCCAATTATGCAATCTAAATGAATAGGAATGCTTAGTGAAAATTAATGCCACTGCACTCCAAAACAGTTGCTGATGATGTCGATGGGTAATACTTGTTAAAACATAGGTTTATTAGTTTTACTAACAATAAGGTGATGGTAAATGCCTAAGTTAACCTTTTACTTTCTCCAGTTTTTCAATATTTTAATCTCTCATACTTGAAGTCAGAGAGGGTGGATTTAAACTACTTAAGATGAATGAATTGAAGGAAAGAGAGACCAAGTTTGTGGATACTCCAAATAATAAAATATTCAATTCAGTTTACTTAACGGTGTACAGGTGTTGAGTCTATTATATTAAAATATAAATAAATAAATAAATGAGACATTAAAAAACTGAAAAGAGTTCAATAGATTCTCTCACTTTTATGGGATGGGGGTGGAGAAATAAATTACTAAAGCTAAGAGATATTTAAATAAACCTGGCTGAAGCATTACAGTGATGCTAAGCTGGGTTTCATTTGAACATCACCCCTAGTAATTTTCTAAAAAGTGTGTCTAAATGCCATTGCCTGCGATGGTTGCATGAATTATGTTCCATTGATGATTCTCGATGGATATTGATAATTTAGGTGGTGCAATGAAGTTCTTTTTGCAGGAAAAGCAGGGGTAATATTTCCTTGTTTATTTAAATCTCCTAAGAGCCTTGTTTGAAACAGGTAACTTAATTTCCGTTTGTAGTGTCGTACACCAGTCTCTACAGTGGAAATAGCTCTAGTGAGGGAGTGTAGTGTCACAACTATCCACTAAAGGGGTTAGCTTCTGACTTTGGAAGGGAAATCCCTAACAGAAATCCTTTTTAGATGACTGATTTTAGTGATTTAAAAGGAGACTGACACGTTTATAGTCTAGTTTGTGTTAATGTTAAAGATGGTGCAGTGATGAATTGGAATCATCTGTTTGTTTTTGTTTTACAAAGTTATTGAAGATTGTTCCTGTACACTGGTAGCATTCCACTGGTAGATACCTGCATAGTGGCAAAGACATTTTACTGTTTTCATTGCAAAGAGATGAGAGGCAGCTGTTTATTATTTGCATCTTTAATAACTACAATCTCAAGTCATCCTGCAAACAATAAAATCACTGCTTCTTCCATGTTTTCTCATCACTTATGCTATCAGTTATGGTTAATAGTTTCAGGTTTGGTACTTCTCTATTTTGATAGGGTTAACTAGCAGTTGGGTTTGTAAAGTACAATGTATGTGGCTTTGTCACCTGAGTTTCTGTCATACAGCAGTCTCATCAACAGCAGACAGCCCTGGTGAAGGAATGTAGTACTATTTGGCCTGGCACTTCTGCCATTAGGCAGAAAAATTCAATGAAGACTCTTCATCTTTGGGTGCCGTAGAAAGCTGGAGATTTCCAGAGAGAATCCATGTGACCAGCTAGTAAAGAACAAGCCATGCCAGGGAGGTACCAAAATATAGCCAACTGATCAAGAATTGAACTCTGACCCTCAGCCCTGGCAATACAGTAGCCTGATCACTGGGTCATCGTGCAGCTCCGTCACACAGGTTATATCCTGAGTTTGAAATATTTAAAATTTGTATTATTTTTTAACCAAATTTTGAATTATAAACTGCAGTTAATGGGTTTTAGTAAAACCATTAGCAACCTTTAAGCACACGGTTGGGTGGTAGAGGGAAACAAATAGATATTTTAGTCATTGCTTATTTCCACATTCTTTTAGGGACATGGTTAATGGTATCTACTTTTAAGTAAAACCTGTCAGCAGCAAGTAAAAAAAGGGATTGTGGCCTGTGGAAGGAAGCAGTTTGGATAAAATTTGGGCAGTTTGCATTCTTCAGATGATGAGCTAAGTGCTGCTGCTGGTGGTGGTGATGATGATGATGGATTACTGTTGTTGAACTGATCCCAGGCTCACATTGGAAGTTAGCTTGAAATTTTTACTCAAACTCTTCTGCAGACAGAGTGCATGCACAAGTAATGGGATCCGCTTCTAAGAACTTTTGTATGGAGAGATGCTGTTTAATAAAAGCCATTCCGTATCATCAGACTTTAACTTTTAAAGAATACAACAATTTTTTTTCTACTAATGGTCTCCAAACTGCATTTTTCAAAACTTTTCACAGCAAGTTTTTTTTTTGTTTTCATTTGTGGGATAACTTGTTTTCTGAATTTTTTTGCTAACATGCTGGAATCTAACAGCGTGTGTTCTGGTGTTTGGTTAGTTTTGCCCCTGCCATTTCTCATTTCCAGAAGGCGGCTGTGAAGCTGAGTACAAGCAGCTGGGTTGGGAGTGCTGGCGAATTCCTGAAAAGTGTAAACTAATTTTTGGTCGGTTTTCTGGGTTCCTGTGTAGAGTGCAGGTAGTTAGTTGTCTGGTCTTAGGCATTTGTTGACACTGGGTTGCACTGCTTGCTACCTAAACAGTGTGGTTGCTATGCGGGCAGCATTTCTCACACTGAAAAGAAACTGACACATTCCGGTGCTCACATGTAATCTGTGAACAAGTCATTTCTTATTATTAGTGAAGATCATTATAATTAGTAGTAGTAATAGTAGTAGAACAGGCTTGTAGCTTCATGCAGTGTACATGTTAGATGTCCTTGGAAAGATGTTGTTAACGGTTTATTTTACAGATGTCATAGTCACTTACCTGTATTACTGCTGACAAAGTGATGGAGCAAACTAACTCTGACTTCTCAGTATTTATGATTTTTTTAAAAAAGGGGGGGTTATCACAGATTTATCATAACGTGAAAAATGTGTCTATGTGCAGGCAGAAACTCTTACACTAAAAAAACTCACGCACCCATGTGTTTACATGTAATTTGGGAATAGCCATCTTCAGGTATGAAGGGCAGCCATTGCTTTCAAATGGGAAAGGGTTAAGATGCATTTACAGTGCTCCCAAAGTCTGGGTTTTCAATGAATGATAAAACAAAAGACTAGGTTTTAGTGAACAGTAGTGTAAAACCAACTGATAATAGTATATTATTCAAGTTTAGATTATTTGTATGGTTGAATTTAAATTATGTAAATAAGATATCTTGTCTTGGGTGGGTGGAGAAAGTTACTGATGAAACCATTAGCGTGACTACACAGACATTTATTGTCATCCCCTCGGATTGCTCAACATGAAGGGGTTTTGATAATTTAGTTTCTCTGTGAGTAAGGTATACATTTTGTTGGAACGTTCATGTAATCACCGCCTTACTGATTAGTCCATTGGAGCGATGGTTGACTCAGGCTTGTTTATAAGCCAACGGAGGGCTGCTGTTTATTTCTGTCACTCCAGTGGGGGGGGTCAAGAAACTAACTTCAGTCAAGCTTTTCCACTTGTCAGACTTTGTGTTTGCAAACTGTACAAGGTCAGACAAGAAGTTGGCTATGTAAACCTGCTGGTATGTAATTCCTTCGCCATCGCCACAGTATCGCAGAAGCTTGGATTGATAATCACTGCTCATGTCTGACTTTGTCCACACTGTTGTTGATTCAGCCTGCAAACATTGGTGGAGCCGGCAGCAATCAATCAGGTATATCTTCTGAAAACAAACCAAACATTTGTGTCCAAAGCTACACTGCACCCGTTTGACCAGCATTTTATTATAGTTTATCTAGTTACTGGTTTTCATCCAGTAAAATTTTCATTTTATTACACACATTTACATCACCTGTCAGGGTTAGGGTTTGGGGGAGTGTCTTTTGCAGGTAATTCTCAGTTGTGGGGTGTCTGGGTGTATGTGGTAGAGGCTTCTTCACATACAGGTAACTTGCTTGGTCACTGAAGTTGACACCCCTCTCCATTCCTCGTCTATCTTCCCGCTGTGAGATATCTTTGGGATTTTAATTTCTGAACAGGGTATTGTAGACGACAGCCACTAGGAACACTACTGGTGTAAATTTTTGGCATGACCCACTGTTTAGAAAGGCCTGTTGGAACCTTGTTGATCTGGACACCTTGGTGCTTAGAGGGTATGCCCAGATTAACAAGTTTCCTGGATAGATAAACCATGCACACTTTTTTTAACATAAACATCAGTACCTTATCCAGCATCAGTGATGCTGTGTATATTATTCAACTTATGTAAATAATATGTGAAATAAGTAAATAAACAATTGACTTGTTGACCTTCCTGTGTACAGCTACTGATAACTGGTCAAATAAGCTGTGATTGTTGAATATTATCAGTAAATACAATTATCAAATCAACTTATTTCATTTCCCGTCTATAATTGTAGAAGTTCAGGTCATGTGATCCCAGTTTGTTTATTGAACTATTAACACTCCCACAGGTGTTTCATTAAATAGATATTGTTTACCTGGTGAAGTGTAGGTAAATCGATACACACATTTCACTCATCCCTGTACGTGTGAAAATTATGGTTTGGTTCCTGTTTCTTATTTCTGTATTTGGAATCCGGATTTACAGATTAACAGCAAGTATTAGCATTTGGAATTTCTGTTTCTATAGAATTAAGTCCAGATGCTGAGGTTTCTAGATTATCAGTATCCAAACAAACAAGGGTCCGGTTTAATAGAGTTGTTGATGGTGATAATGTTAACTAATTTAAAAAGTAAATATAGACTTTTTCCTCTTTTTTTTTTTCCTGAAGAAAACCACGGTGGTTTTTCAGGTCTTTGAGCGACAATTAGATTAAACTCTCATTCAGGCCAATGCCTGGCAGCTACTGGAAATCCTACCCATCCTACTCTGACCCTAGACCTAAACAGTTCTAGTTTCTCTCTCTCAAAATAACTTCTTAATTGCCGGTTCCATTGGGTTCTACATGCAGAACTTTGCTAAAATTTCAAAAACATTTAACCCTTTGAGGACCATGCTGTATATTTGCAGGGGGGTAGGTAGATATTAACCCTGATAAAGTTATTTCCCTAGTAAAGGTGAAGTTTTATGGGATATAGGAAGCGGTGGGGGGTGTTACTTTCTTAGGACGAATAACCACCTATATCCTGGAAATACATGGGCGTGTTCCTTAAAAGGTTAGGCGCTGTATCGGCTCCTTAAAAAGTTATACTTTAAAAAAAAAATCAGAATTATTTTTGTGATGCAATAAAAGGGAAGTACATTTCTGTGAGCTCAGGTCTTTCCTATTATACTGGAGAATAGGGGCCACCTGAAGACCAGACTGACTTAGCTTGAAAACTGGGAACACGGACAGGCAGGTGGCGGGTAAGGAGAACCTACGATAGGTTAGGTCATCTAGTATGTCTTTTTATCATTGTTTCTATATTTAAAACTATGTTTTGTTAATATTTATCTTTTGTGTCACCTTCCAAAAATCAGGTTGGCAGAACGATTCAGAGAATCGCGCACAAGGAGTAAAAGAATAGTTAACCAAATTTGGGAAACAGTGGCTTTAACATTTTTTTTTTTACTCTTAATTTGCTGGCAGATGCTGTCATGTTTTCCTTAAATCTCCAGTGGTGGTTGGTACGAATAATTAAGTTTATTTAAGGAAATCAGAAAGTTTCAAAAAAAAACCTTGGACTTTTTTGTGGGGTTGAGGCATCAGATTAGATTAGAGTTGTAGAAAATTTTGCATTTACACAACTTTTGTCTAAAGATCAGAAAGGAAAGGGCATGCCCATAAAAACATTCTGTTCATAAATGTTAAAATGGTAATTTAAACAGCATTTTGAAACGCTATTATTATTATTAAAGACCATATAAATATTTTTAGAATTTTACTTTTAGATTGACAGATGTACAATTTATTGTTCCCCTTTGTTATTTGGTATTTAACATGAATGTCGACATCTTGCTTTTGAACGTAACAGCCGGCATATTGTGTATTCGTGTCCAGATATAAATCACGAAAGGTTTATATAACTGTAAGTTATTTCAGATGGACTTGCTCGTGTGACTTTGCTCTCCTAGTTAAAGATGTATACACCCTAAAATGGTTTGAGAAGGGGAATGTTTGCATGTGGTAAAAAGTGTTTTTTGACCATGAAAATTCGTGTTTACTACATAAAAATTATAAGTTGATGAGGTCAGTAGAAGAGCCTTTATAATAATATGAACAAAAGATTTGCTTATGCTTATATACAGTATACGATGCAGTGAAAGTGTGAAACTTTCATCTAATATTTTGTGGAATATATTATTATGTTTTTTAAATTTTGTGCCTTTATCTATCGCTGTAACAAGCATTCCTCTTTTGTGAGATGAGATAGGCTGTGTTACAGAATATGTAAATTTTAGTGGTGGGATTTATTAACATTTATGAACTGAAACTAACAGTCATGAAAGGTTAATGTTTTCTAACTGTTTAATAATCTTTACAATTACAGTGCTTCGTAATATAGTTCATATATAAAAAAGAACAAAATAGCAGTTCATACTACTGCTGATCTGTTGTCATGGAAACTTCAAAATAAGGTGTCAGCCATTGTGATTTGTTAACCCTCTATAATTGATCAGGATGACCTTCTCTTGTCCCGTTATGGAGGGAATTATGGTAATAAAGGAGAAAATCACCTCATTCTTCACCAATGAATTCTTATCTTCAGCATCCAAAGAATACTGCAATGTTTAGGCATTTCTGTTTCTGGTTCAAGCCTTGGAAACATATTTACAAGATTGCTCTGTTGGGATCAATACTTTCCCCCCTGTAAATATACTGGCATATTCCTGAAAAGGTTAACGATAAGTCCTTAGTAAAATGAATATTGCAATGTAAGCATTTATTGATTGATTACTGTACAGTTGTATCTCCACAAGAAGTGACTACGTTAACGATGCCTAGTACATAGGTCCTATGAATGTCAGAAGAGTATTATTGTAAATCTTCAGATAAAATGTTTCTGAAAAACTTCCGACTACTGGCTGTTGATGGGCTAGGACTTTAATGAAGTCTCTAATTAATAACAAATGGAAGGTAGTAACTAGAAATTATTTTGGCATCATAATCTTAGCTTCTTGGTCAAGTAAACCATGCAACTTGTTTTATTTTTGTATATTTTAATGCCAAACACATTTCTATATTAGCCAAATTACTGTGCGTCTTTTAAAAATCCTTTTAAAAAAATGTAATAGCTGAATGGTTTGTGCAGAGTTGTATTAGGTGCATTTCACAGCCGTTTCTTTGGCAAAACAGTTAACTAGATAAAGGAACTATTCTCCTGCTGTGAATTAAGCATATTTACTACCTAACTCACCACCGCTTTACGTAGACCTCAGTTTTTAGATGTAAAAATCTTTTTAGGAAGAACTGAATGTGCTCTTGTTCACAATAGTTACACTTCAGCGTGTGTTTGCATTATTTTAAGGATTTATGTAAATCATTGCTTTAAACTGAAATAGCTTATTATTTCTGTAATCTGTTTTACTACCTTTTTGGTACAAAATTCCTGTCAGTCGTTGTTGGCAACGCACATCTCTCTCAGCTACTTCTGGTTGATTTCAGAAAGCCAGCTGGAAGCATCATCGTCCAGCACATTTGTAGAAGTTTGACATGGCAGGAAGGTCATTTCTGTGTTGGCTCATTCTGTTTGATTTAATACCAGAGGAGAGAATGGACTAAAAGTGTCAAACCATCTATCTGTCGGTGGATATGCACCACCACAGTATCCTAATTGGAAAATGACTTATTCAAGTGCACGTTGGACATTCAGGGAGTGCATAAAAGTTAATATGCAAAAAAAAAATAAAAACCCCTTTTATTTTTCTTTCTCAAAAGGTTCCTTGGGAGGGGTAGTTCTGGTTTATAAGTAATTGCAAGTCACCTGCCACTTGTTTGAGAACAGGTGGGTTTTCATTCTGAAAAAAAACATGGCAGGCACTAGACCAACTTTATGGAACTTGTTGTGACCGAAGAGTGCTGGTGTTTTTGAATTTCGTTTTGGTAAAGCATTAAAGTGTAGAATTAAAATAAATTGAAATGTTGCCAAACTAACTGAAACAGCAAAGTGACTGTCCTTGCTTTGGCACAGCCTTTGTTGTGAGAAGTGCTTGACGGAACCACACACCTGTTCCTGGATGTTTGAATTAGTTTGGAAGCTAGTTTGAAGGAAATAACCATCACATGAGTGATGCTATCACACTTGTGGTATATGCTGACGTAGTTTATTCAGGATGAGTGGAGAGGAAGTCATAGTTTAAATATAATATTGTAAGTGGTGAAATTAAACCTGAAAATTATGATAATGTGTAATATGGGCCACCAGCTGTGGAGAATTCAGATGATGAAAATAAAGAGTCACTTAGCATTATATCAGCCATCTGCTGTAGGTGAGTCAGTGGAACTGTAGAGACTATATAGATGTGCTACAAACTTTCAAGCAAAAAGAACCTTCAATTATTATGTACGAGGTGTGTCAGAAAAGAAACAGGACTGGGGTCACAAATAATTTATGTCAAATCCAAACTACAAGTTTTCCCCTTTGAAATAATCCCCCTCAAGTCTAACGCACTTTCCCATCCTTCTCCGCCACACCTCCATGCACTCCTGGAAGGATTCTCCAGGGATTCTCCGCAGCTCCGTTGTCACAGCCCTCTTGATGGCTTCCACATCCGGAAAACGGTTCCCCTTGATGACCCCCTTGAGCTTGGGGAAAAGGAAAAAAATCACACTGAGCCAGATCGGGTGAGTAGGGAGGTTGCTCCAGCACGGCAATGTTCTCGGCAAGGAACTGCCAGGTGCTCAAGGCATTGTGAGCCGGCGCGTTGTCATGGTGAAGCAGCCACAAGTTATCCTGCCACAACTCTCATCTCATCTCACGCACTGAATGAAGCAAACACTGCAGGATCTCTTTGTAGACATGCTGGTTGATCGTCTGGCCCCGTGGCAAGAACTCTATGTGGATGAAGCTCCTCACATCGAAGAACACGATCAACATGAGTTTGACTTTGGACTTTGACTGTCTTGCTTTCTTCGGCCTCAGTGACTCTGGACTCTTCCATTGAAGGCTCTGGCGCTTGGTCTCCGGGTCGTACTCAAAGATCCATGACTCATCACCGGTGATGACTCTCCCCAGCAAATCTGGTTCGGTTTCAAGATGCTCGAGGATGTCCTGACACACCTGCATGCGCCGCTCCTTCTGGTCATCATTCAGCAGCTTCAGCACCATCTTTGCGCAGATCTCCTGTATGTCCAAATCTTCGGTGATAATCTTCCAGACGCTGTTGCGGTTCATGCCCAGCTCACTTGCGATCAGTCGAACAGTCAGCTGACGATCGCCATGCACCACCTGCCTCACGCGCTCAACGTTGGCTTCAGTCCTGCTCGTTGAAGGCCTTCCACTCCTGGGGTCATCTTCCACGTCCTCACGTCCCTCTTTGAACCTCTTGTGCTACTCGAAAACCCGTGAGCGTGACATTGTCTCATCTCCGTACACTTGCTGCAGTAGTCCGAGTGCTTCTGATGGAGTTTTCCCCAGCCAGACCAGAAACTTCAGGTCGGTTTGTTGCTCTGTGCCCATCGCTTGATGACCTAAAATTGAGGAGCTGTTAACAAAAGCACGTGAAAAAAACATACAATGGCTGCAGAGCTGAGATCGCAGTTACATACTCCCCGGATATTATGTCACATGGTAATGCAACCTGCTAATCCCTATCCCACTCATAGCTCACACAGCACACTAAGTCCTGTTACTTTTCTGACACACCTCGTATGTTTATGTTTTCATTTATATATGAAGTAGCAAACAAGTTTCATACTTTTACATGTTTATCAGTTGACTTTAATTGATATCACTCAGGTGTATGGAGGTAGTTGCAAAAATGTTTATAAACTCTTTCCTCCTTGTAAATCCCTCTACAAATTTTCAGCCAAAACGTAGGTCCAGCAGTATTTTAGTATGACAACATTAATTCAGATTCTGGTGCCAAGGTCACTGTCAGCAGTCTTTAATATAGCTGCACCTTATATCCTTAATGAAACAAAAAGCAACATAATGGGAAACAAAAGGTAACTCTGGAAGGTTGGATCACCCTGGTCCCAAAAACAGCAAAGAGTAGTTATTAGGGTCTTCTTGCTTGTGCTCTCATCATTGTAAACTCTTCCAGAAACTGCTTTTTTGAATAGCAAAGAAAGAAAACCAGTCTTTGTAAAGTATTACAGAGAAGAACTCGTGTTTAAGGGCGGCCATAATGTTCTCTCTGATGTCCTGGTTAGATTAAAGAAATGATACGGACCAGAAAGGATTTTAAAAAAAAATATATATACATGATGCTTTTCTCACAGTAGTATCACATGTTCTGGATAAATCAATATGTATTAAATTTGTAATGGTCTTATATTGGCAAGTGGATGGAAAGCATTGCAAAAAAGAGAAGAAGAAGAAATTTCTGCCAAAACTAAGACACTTAACAATTCTACAGAATGTCAGTTGCAAAATGAAAAAGTCTACAAAACCAAATATGATTCAGATGTCATCCACTCCCCTTAAGGATGGGATTTTAAAGAACTGGTCTAGTAGTATCCTGGTCTGAGGTTACAGTATATAAATAGAAGACTAATGTCACAGATGCTTGAGAGAGATAGAAGATAGATAAAAATATTTGTTGTAACTAGGACAAAGAGGCTGGAAGGCATTGTTTCTACTGAACCTTCAACTGTCTATGCCAGTTATTTTCCTGGTCATTCCTCGAATATGACTTTGTACAAATTTCTGAGTCATAACTAAATATAAATGCAAAAATAAAACAAACAGTAACACAACGAATATCATTTCTCTTATTATTTTTTTCTTTCTTTCTTTGAGCTGGAATGGAATTGTCTTGATTTCTGTTCAAGGCATTCTTATCAGACCAACCACGTTTCCCACCACTTTGTGGATTCTTTTCATAAGAGGATTTTCAGAATTTTTTTTCCCAAAACACTCAAGATATCGTGCGTCTGTTTTCAAAGAAAGCAAATTTTGAGAGCGATTGAAAATTACTTTGTGGGGCTTTTTTTTTTTAATGGGAAATTTGTGGCTTAGAGGAATCTATAGAAAGGTTTTCAAGCTTTAAAAATCTACTATAGAAAGGATGAATTTACAATTTTTGTGTGTGTTTAAAAGGAGGACAGGAAACTTATGAGGAGCAAAGGGAGAATAAGTTGCCAGATGAAGAGAATCCCCCTTAGTGTTTTAGCCCTCAACTTCCTTATAGTCTAGGGGGACCAAGCCACATTCAGTTGATATGTTGGAGTTTTCTCTTTCTGGGCATATTGTCTCAACTTATGTCTGATGGCAGCTCACCCACCAGTTACTGCAGGGGAGAGATTATGTATCCTGTTATAGCTTCCAGAGTCCTCCTCCACCCCTTCGTCCAATAAGATGCTGTTTTTGCAGCTCCATCAAGGAAAGTGTACGCTGATGCTTCTACTGATCCATAAGCTCAGACTTCAACAGTAAAAAAAAAAAAAACCTTGTTTTAAATTTTTTGGGAGTGAAGCTGCTTTATTAGTTCACATTTTTCCAACTTATACTCGTCGCTAATGCCTGTTGTGCTCTCATATGGAACAGTCGACTTGGTCCGCAGTAAGCGTCTGGTTGTTCTCTGATGCTAGCACCAAGTCTAGTTTCTGCCCATTCTTAAATAACACCTCCAGACATATCTTCCAAAGTCCTCAAGGATTGTTGAGCTGCATTTCATTAGGGAAGTGGTTTTTTTTCCCCTTGCAATAAGTCTCACATTATCCAACAGCTGCTGCCAGTTTTCTCGTGTTAATTGTGTCTTCGTGTATATCTTTCTTATATCATAACCATTCTGCACATCAGTAGTGTGTGGTCCTTGGTTTGGTTTCTAGTGCATATCTTTCATTTTTGCTCATTACTTTTTTCTCACATTAGCAAGTTTTTCTTGTGTCACTGTGTGCCGCCATATATCATTCTGTGATAGAGGATCTCTGCCAGGCTGCCCTTTTCACTTGTGTATCTTATTCTTTTACTCTGTAACTACCATAATTTTTCCTCTTTACTAGTTACTTTTGACTGCTACTTGATCTTGAGTCCCTGGCACCCTTTCTGTATAGCTCCAAGAATCTCCCTGAACTTCCTTGATGTTTCAGTCCCATTTCCTACTATTATTCTTCATTTCCTTTCTGTCTTGATGGACAGAATAGTTGACCTAACAACTGGTTTTGATGTGCATGAAGAATAGGGTCCAACTCTTGAATTTACCTGGTAACTTGGTTTTGTGGGTGTGGTCTCTAATCCTCTCTGCATTTGTTTTTTTTTTTTAATGTTTTTTTGCCTGCTTTGTACCCTTCATTGTTGCATCGTACCACAGTCCTAGGCTTTTCACAGACTGTTTGCTGGCCTTGGTATGTTCTGGTTTGACCTTAATGTTGCATCTAGTTTCCCATTTACTGACAGGCTCTTCATTATTTTGGTTTGAATTTCATTAGATACCACTCAATTAAAAATTGCAGTCTGGCAAGCATCTTGCAAATCTGTTCTTCAGTATTCGAGATAGTTATGTCATTCACAAAGGCTTTGAGTGGCAGCATGTGGAGTCCATCTCCATGATCTGCATTATTAGCACAGTTCTCAGATACTTTCAGGAGTATCTGTGTTGCTAGGAAAAAAAATTGGCATAATTGTACATTCTGGCAATGCCTACTTGCAGTTGTAACCGCTCTAATGAATGTTCAAGCTGAGAAGCCTTTTGCCATTCTGGACTGTTGTATCCCTTTTTTCATGCCAATGCCAGCAGGAGGTGAAGTCCCCTTAGGATATTCTGGCATTTCTTCCTAACTTTGATCTTTCCTTTTGATTTACTAAACTTTAAAATCTCTGTTATTGGTATTAAAGTACAAATAAAATTAGTTGGATTTCAGCTGACTTTAACTGTGGAGATCAATTTTGAAACCTTGGCATAAAGTTCAAAGGGTCAGAGTTACTGTATTTAAAGGACAAAGTACTTTCATATTAGTAATATTTTGGGCAAGTGAACCATTTATGTATTATGCATATCATTATCTCAGATTTAAAATTAAAGAGAAGAGAAGAAGCATTGACTGCATAACTGCTTATTTGCCTGCTTTGGAGATCTTTCTTTCTTTTAAATGTATCACCAACACTTTGGGATAGTTAGAGTAGACCCTTTAAAACATTTCTGTAGATTTTGGTTTTTCTGACTTACACGTTTGGTACACTAGTGCTCAAAAGTCTGGAGAAGCACCCAACCAGTTTACAAGCAGAATGATCCACTTCATTTATTCTCTCTTTTTTTTTTTGTATAAATTTATCCTAGGTCATAGATGTTGCTTTCAATGGCTTGATGTTTGTATAGATCAGTGGTACAGTGGCACACTACTGGACTGCTAAAACTGAGGGACCAACTTTGAATTTCCACTTGCAACTGGCTTGGTTTGGCATATCTTTCTGGCATTATGTTTTCTTGTTCATTTTCAGCAGCTGGCTTTGTGAATATCCAAAGAGTTCTAACAAGGTTTTTTTTTCTACTGAAGTCAGAAGTACCAGATACCTTGTGGCACAGATGACCGGCATCACTTGTAGCAGACAACCATGACACGATACTTTTTTTTACCAGGGTTGTCTCCTTTGTAAATATTGGTATGCAACACATTGAAGGTACACTTATGTGTGAACTGTTCTCTTGATGCCAGTTAATTCTTTTGTGATAAATACCATTATTGGTATTTACTGCAGTGGTATCTTGTGGATGCAGACCTATAGGGGGGTAATGTGTTATGAAAATTTATGTACTCTTTCTCTTTTTTACTTGACAGTTGTAAACGAAAGAATTATGGGCCTTTGAAAGAGTTACCTAAGACCAGTGTTGTGATAGTATTTCACAATGAAGCCTGGTCAACGTTGCTGCGGACAGTTCACAGCATCATCAACCGATCTCCACCAGAATTACTGGAGGAAGTAATCATGGTGGATGATGCCAGTGAGAGAGGTAGGCTAAACTTTACATCATGGAATGTTGTCAGGTTTTATTTACTGGCCAATCTATTCATCAGATTTTTGGCTAAAAAAATGTTTTATTGACTCATTGAAATATCACTTATTAAACTTCTTTTGTGACTTCAAGTTTTTAATAATATCTATACCATCATCTTCTGAATAGTCTTGATGCAAACTGTTGGCTTATGCGAGGATAACTTTTGCTAATCCCAACTTCACCGACAGCCACGGCCCCATCCTCTCTTCAAGGTTTCTAACCCTGCATCATAACCATCATTGTCAGCAAACTATCTGTTAAAGGAAGTTATATTTGCACAACCCAGCACAGCTCATATTAGAACTGTCCTTTTTTACTGCAAGAAGAAAAAAGCTCACTGAAGCAGTGATAATTTTATAACAGTAGATGTGATGAGCCTGTAAAATGTGTCAAATACCTTAGTTACATCACCAACAGCATTCTTTAAACACCTTGACCAGCAAAAAAATTGTTTGAGGCAACATTTTCTTTTTTTCCTGTTGGTCTTTCTCTGCTGCTTCTCTTTACCCTACTGAGGCTACAATTATTTTCATACCTGTCCTAGTTAATGCATGGTTAAGTGCGCTGTTTACCTCTTGTCTCATTATTCATGTTTGACTACAATGGTAGCCAGACTTTTTCTAAACTAATGTGATGTCTAAGCATTTGTTTTGTCTCTTTGTTAAAATAATATTTGTGAGTCATAGAAATATTGCACAGTCTGCATTTATTACTTTATAGTTACATCTCCACAATAAACGACCCCATTAAGGATGTTTATTCAGTACAGAGACTCTGTGAATATGAAAGCAATGCTTGCTTGGCTTTGTTGCATTAAAAATACCATTTTTTAAAATTTTAACACACATGCAATTAAACTCTCAATGTCCCATTTTAAAACATAAGATAATGCCATGTTGGCCGGTTTATCAGATTGTTTGTCATGAATGGAATGACACCTCCATAATTTTTTTGAAAATTGTCCCTTTTTTGTTGATGTTTTTTTCAAAGTCAAAACATCCACATAGCATGTGCGCCCTTCACAGTAGTAAAATCTATGCTATTAACTCTTAAACAGTGGCCATCGCCAAATGACAATTTATCTCTTTCTGCCACTGTTTAAATTCAGAACTAATTTATGATAATGATAGAGGCCTATGGAGGTCACTAATGTCACCTGCTTCTCAGTACCTCACTAATCATCATGGACAACATGTGCCCCTTGATCTCTCAGGGTGATAACTCGCATAGTGTGGAAGCATATGCTAACCCTGTGGAAAATTTTGAAAATGTTGGTGGCAACTTGATGCAGAAGACCGTATGTGGAAAACTAGATATGCATTTACGTCTCTGAAAAACAAGTTCATTGCATTCTTCATGCCATTCCAAAAGGTGATTACTGATGAAAGTCTTGTACTGTTCAAAGGACAACTAGTGTTCAAACAACATATACCATCAAAAAACCACAGATTTTGGCTAAAGTTGTTTGTTTTATGGTATTAGACATGATACTGTACGAGGTCTGTTCAAAAAAAAGACCGGACTTTTGTCATACAAAATTTATTGCCGGAATTACAGCATTATACATGTTTATCCCCTTCAAAGTACACCCCCCCTGCTTGCAACGCACCACTCCCATCGTTTCTGCCACTGTTGGAATGCTCCTTGGAACTCGTTTTCTGAGATGGCTCGTAACTGTCTCAGCGAATTCTGTTTAATCTCGTCTACACTTTGGAAACGACGTCCTTTTATGGTGGTTTTCAGCTTGGGAAAAAGGAAAAAGTCTGCTGGGGCCAAGTCTGGAGAGTATGGAGGGTGGGGAAGGACGACCGTTTCTTTGGAGGCCAAAAACTGGCGGACAAGCAGAGACAAGCTCTTGTTTTGCCACAACTTGGGCCTTTTCCAGCACACATCTTCCCTCAAACGCTTTAAAACTTCTACGTAGAACTCCTTGTTCACAGTCTGACCTTGTGGCACAAATTCATAATGGGTCACTCCTCGACAATCAAAAAAAACAATCAACATCAACTTCAAATTTGATCGGCTCATGCGCGCTTTTTTCGGTCGGGGCGACATTTTCCCAACCCGCTGCGACGATTGTGCCCTGGTTTCCACATCGTAGCCATAAACCCAAGTTTCATCTCCTGTAATAATAGTTTTCATGAAGTTTGCGTTGCTTCTTGAACGATCAAGCAGCTCTTGGCTGATGATCACCTGGTTCTCTTTCTGGTCGTAGGTCAACAGACGTGGCACGAGTTTTGCAGAGACTCGATGCATGTCAAGTTTTTCGGTCAAAACTTCGTGGCACAACCCAATGCTGATACTGACTTCCTCAGCAACCTCTCGCACAGTCAAACGACGATTTTCACAAATCACAGAACGAACATTATCGATGTTTTCATCGTTTGTTGACATCAAAGGTCGTCCTGGTCTTGAATTTTCCTCAATCGATGTTCTGCCCGATTTTAACTGCTTAAACCACTTGTGACATTGTGATCGGCTGATGCAGTCCTCCTCAAAGGCCTGCTGGAGCAAAGCCCATGTTTCAGTAAAAGTTTTGCTGATCTTAAAGCAAAATTTCACACACACGCACACATTGTTCCATAAGATCTTTCATCTTCACTTCGCAGAGGGGTTGACAGCACGTGTTACTTTCAGAGCTCTAGACGGGTAACTGATCAGAATAGCAAGAGGCCCCAGGCGACGTTATGTCACGGAAGGTTGTTGCTACATGACACAATTTGTCAGAGCTCGATTCTTGCAGTGGTTCGTGAGCTATAACAAAAGTCCAGTCTTTTTTGAACAGACCTCGTATATAGATGACATTCCCAAAGAAGACCCCTTGGATATTTTGATGCAATTGTACAGAAATTTATGGAAAATTATTTAGGGAATGGACATATATTGTATGCAGACAACTGGTATATGAGCCCTCAACTGTGTCAATATTTGATGGAAAATAACACTGGGGCACATGGCATAGTTAGAACAAATAGTAAAAATATGCAAAAGTTCACAAGACATATCCAGACTGGTGAGTTACAGAAATCAGGAAACACTTTGGATTTTGTGTAGGCATGACAAGCGTGATGTCTCCCTGTTGATAACCATTCGCACAGGAATAATGTTAGACAGTCGGAAAGTACACTATAGAAGTTTGGTAGACAAGTCGGACATACAGATAGGGTCTTTAGAATGTGTATGTAAATCGATCAAATGGTGAAGTTACCCTTCTGAATGCACATGACATGTATATGGTCAAAACTGGCAAGAAAATATTACTGAGACAGTTAGTTCAGTGCTACAATTTCTGGAGAAGCATGGTACAGTGAATCACTCCCACCATGTGGTCGAAGAGTTGCTAACCATGACCCAGACAGACTTGTAGCCACTGAAGGTATATCACAACACTTTCTGGAATCTGTGCCACCAGCAGGAAAAAAAGCAGTGGGTTAAAGACAGTGTCACGTATGTACTTACAATTTAAGGAAAAACTGGAAAAAAAGAAATAGATTACCTGGTACATGACTTGGTTTGTGTGATATTGGTGATAGCTTCAAAGAATATCACTCTCTGAGCAAGTACTGAAAATTTGTTGGAAAAATGTAAAGTATCACTATAGTAGTAATTTATTTAGTATGCTTAGTATAATATTTGTGCATATATTCATGTTGTTCACCACTAACACTGTGTCAGCGTAAGAAATAACTCAAGTGCGATACCGAATGGAAGAAAATGAACCAGCCGCACATTCCACTTCATCCGTCTTATTGCAAGGTAAGGAAAGATCTCTTCAGATTTTTCTGCACCACCTTCTACCATGTTTTATTCTGTGCTCCCCCAGGCCGAAACGAAGGTAGTTACATAATGTTTTCATGTTGTTTTTGTAAATTTCCTTAATTTTACATGCAAATCTGTCATTTCATAATGGAAAGAAAATTTTTTTTGTGCACATCGTAACGGAATTTCCAGCGCTATATTACTGGTTAAGGGTTAAGTTAAATTAAGCTTTCAGAATGCTCAGCCATGGAAGCCTAGTTTAGTTTCATTCTTTAGTACCCCTTATTAGTAACTGTATCTCTGCCGATTGAGAATGCGCTGCTGTTAGTTATTATAAATGTGTATAGTTTGCCTCAAAGGAGTTTCTGCCATCCACAGAAACTGTAGACACATGCCACTAGACAAGGAACCAGTTGTCAGGGGAACTGTTACGTAGACTAGGACATTTCATCTGTATTTTTACAAACAGTCACATTATTCACCGACAATTTTCTTTGAGATGAGAATAGAAAGTTGGTGATGATGTGTCACTTACAGAAACTGGAAGATTGGCTTAAGCGTTCACCACCACCTTGTTATTAGAATTAATCAGGCAGATCTTCACTTGTTTAATGTAGCCAGCGAATAAGACAGTCATAGTTATTACCCATTTATAAAAGTCAGTCACTTATTCAACAGCAACAATATTCAGGGGAACTTTTTCAAAAGAAAAAAACTGTCAAACTTTGAGATCCACCGGATCAGGGGAAAATTTGTGCTTCATTGTGATTTATCCCTCATCTTGTATAAGCTCTGTGTTCAGATCATGTCTCCATATTCGGCAGTGAACGTAAGAAGGCTAAGAAAGGAATCTTTGTGGCTTAACTATCACTAAGTTGCTCCCTCCTTCCTCTGCCATAAAGAGCAACATTTGAAGAAAAAAATCATTGGTGAGCTTAGTTTCAATGGTGGGCAGACCACTCTGACAGGTCAAGCTTGAAAACACTGCGCAGGACTGGCTGTTTTCTTTCAAATGACACACAGAGAGCTGCACATTATGCATGGAAAGGGTAAAGGACTCCAGCAGCAGGTTCTAGGTTCTACTCTCTATTGTAGCCAGTCAGCTACATCTGTGAAGTATTAAAAACGTTAAAGGTTGGGAAACTTGTTTTTGGAGTTGTTTGTCATGAGCTGAGTTCTTAAAATATATCGGCCATTTAGCTGCTATGTTCGTGTTATTTCTTTATTATTTTTTATTGAGTGAAGTTTTTTGATTAAGATATTTGCAAATATTTAAATAGTCATCAAAAACCTAACTTGCAACAATCCTAAGAGCATTTTTCAGCATGCATGCTTTACATATGGACAGCATAGTTAATAGATTCAAACTTGTCTGTCTGGGTGCCAAAACAAGTTGTTCAGTTTCAGCCTCAAACACAACAGGATCTGTTGTTTCTCACAGCGATTTAATTTGTGCTGATGTCACCCGTCCATAAGAATGAGACCCTCCTAGTTTTAGGTTTACAAAAGCTCAGTAGAAACAGGAAGACTCATGCCAGTTTTCTTCTGGCAACAACAGTATAACTTTCTGTCTGTCAGATTCAGTGTAATTTATGTGCTTGAAAAGTTTCACAAATTAAGATTCCTTCCATCCAGCTTTTACAGTTACATTATAATTTCTGTCTGGTTACATTCTCTGCACTGCCCCTGAAGCAGATGACTTAATAATCCTTATATACCCTTTACTATACATTCTCAGCAGGCAGTGGCTTATATATGTTAGCTCAATTGTGTTTTAATTTAATTAAGTGTTGCTTTCTTCTAGTTCTCCTTTGGGAGATAAATAAGGGAGAGCTCAGAAGTAGACAAGCTATGGATATGCTTGGATACAAATCTGGCTCAGCAGTGTTGTTCCTCATTTTATTTCCTGAATTGGCTTAGCCAGTTTTCTTTCTTCGGATATTCTGAGAACGTCAGCTTACAACTGCAAAGTGTAGCTATGGATTAATTAAAAATTTTTAATATTTCAAGATAAGTAGCAGCAATTTCATACGCTTCTTTTTGTCTGAAGTCTTCAAGCAGACTGGTCAATTGTTTCACTTTAACTGTATATAGAAAGTATTTTCTGAGAAGCGTGGAGAATTAAATAAATCTGATTCCGGCAGGATGTAGATTGTCATTTATGAAGCCATTAAAAAGGAAAGGGAAGTAATAGTTTGTTATAGACATTTGAATGAAACTTGGCCAGACACCAGTAAGGCAGTGCTATTTCAACTGGGTTTCATTTGAATATCTTGTTTGCTAAATTAGTTTTTTTTTATAGGCTAGAACATTTTGTCTTCTACACTTAGGAAAGTTATTACCAGAATTTGTGCTATACTATAGTATTTTGTAAAAATACTGTTGTACTAATGTAACAGTTTGTTTCACTACCAAAGTGCACTATACTTATTTTTTTCATGAGATTTGTTTGTATAATTATCTACCTATTAGTCTAAGATATTTCGTAATTACTGTTGCCTATGTGCATGTATAAGAAATAAGCTATTTTGATCAATTTGTTGTATAATAGGTTATCCCCCAAGCTTCTAATGTGGTTTTCCTTCAAAATTGTCTCCCCTGGCATTATTACATTACTGCCAACTTCTGGAATCTCCTTTAACTATCTTATCATATTTGTCTTCAAGCCAGCATACTTTCAGTTGGGTTTTGGTTTTTGGAGTCAGAGGTCACACAGTGCCATATCCAATGAATGGAGTGGGTGTCTAGGTGTAGTTTTCTGACAGTTTTGTAAAAAATCACCAGACCAACACTTGGCAGAGATACCAGTCTCTGCTCTACCACTTTAGATGACAGCTGCAGTGAATTGGATTTTGTTATCTTTTCAAAACTTTCTCATAAAAATATTGCATTGCAGTTTGACTTTAAGGCACAAACTCTAAACAGACAGTATCTCATCTTGCTTAAAAAGTAAAGTAAGAAAGAAAATAGTGCAATGAGCAGGCACCCAAATCTCCTCATCGTCGAAAATGGTGCCGACAAAGTTTTGATCTTGCTTAGAGAAAGAAGAGAGTCAGCAGGTCCTTCATGGTATCTCACCTCTGAGTTGTTTGATGCTTTGGGAGCAACATGGCTGCAAACATTGGGCATACTTTTCATCTTCACTTCTGAAAGACAGAATGGCGACTTCCTTTGAAGATGTTCACGTAGCAAGCACATTCATTGACTGTCTGCTGTCCTGGCAAACAAAATCTTCCACTATATTGATTTTTTAAAACTATTATTACTGGGGATTCTTGTTGATGGCCTGCTCTTTTCCCATCATCATATAATCACTACCCCAAAGAAATCATTCATACCATTTAAAAACTGCTGTTTTGTGTATTGCATTTTATGTATTAGTCTGCTGTAACATTACAAGAGTTTCAGAGGGAGGATACTTTCCAAATTTCACACTACATTTCATTGTCTTTTATTGATAATGACTGCAACAAGCCAAGTTGGCTGTAGCTGGTTTTGCTGGAGAGAGCTCTACATGTGTATTATATAGTTATCCTTGCTCTATTCTCAAAATCATTGATGACAAAATTCTAAAAGGAAATAAATATATAAACCTTTCATGATCTGCTCATTGTCAAGCAATTAATTTTTGCCTTTTCATACTTAAAGAGGAGTAAATGCAGATTTTTGGGTAATGATAAACTGGACCAATTTTTCACAGAGCATACCCATAAGTGCTTAACACTGTTCTTTACTCATCTTTGGGTATCCTGACCAATCATTCCAACCCTGAGCTGATTACAGGTACTTTTAGCTCTTCCTTCCAATCTATTCTTCTGCTTGCTGCAGACCCAAGAGATTCTTTCTTATTTTTGTTCTGTATGTCATTTCAATCAGTTCTAGCTGCGGACATTCAGGAACAATGGCAATGTTCATTTGTTAGAAATCTTGGAATCGATTACTAAATTGATTGTGCAAAGCTGACAACTCATCTGCAATACTTTTCATTTGAAGCTGGCTTGTTGAGCACAGGCATTGGAAAATGTGTGGTTTCTCTCTTTCTCAGCTGCGAGAACAACGTTAGTAACCAGCTGCTAATTCAGCCCTGATAAATGATGAATAAAATTAACTGCAAATGAGAGGTTGGCTAACCACTTGCAGTTGTTGAGCTTTTTCTACGGTTTTTCTCTTCATCTTTATAAGCAACTTTAATTCTTTTTTTCAAGTTTGAAAAATTGTTTCGACATTTTGTCACTATTGAGCCAGCACCTGATTTAGCGTTGTTAAGCATTTATTTGAACTGGTGATTGTTTAGGGCTTGACTTCTTGATGAATTATGTAGTGAGAGAAAATTCAAATTAGAAGTGTCTTCTATTTTCCTTGTGAGTATAGTTACTAGTTTTTTGGCAATCCTGACATGGATGGGGCTCCATCAATAGGGACACCACTCAATTTATCAAATTTGAGGTCAAGTTCTTCCATTGCTGACTTCACTTCAGTTAACATGTCCTCTCCTGCAGTTATGTCATGCACAGGTTTTAACACATCTAGCTCCTCCATGATTACAGAATCATTTGTTACCATGAAAAAAAGATTAGCCGATTAGCTTGTATTGGCTACATTTGTACTTTTGTCTACATCAAGACATCAAGTCTCAAAGTTTGTTGTGCACTCTTTAAATGGATCATCCCCATGTTTGCAGCCACATCCTGAATTATATTGGAAAGCCCCACGTGACAAGCGCACAATCTCAAACAGTCTTTTATTTTTGGGGCATCAACCAGCCGGTGCTAGACACTACTTAGCATATTCTCCACCTGAATAAGGCTTTAGGTACTTTTGCTTTCAGTTCACTAGTGTACATGGTGCTGTCTAATTCTTTATTCTGCTTGGTAAATACAGGCTGCTGGACAATCATTAGAGTCTTGTAGACATGAAGCTATCCCCTGGAACTTGGCATATTTTCCATGTTTTGTTGTATAATGGCACTCAAGATAGATTTGTCACCTTCATTACTGCCAAAGCTTCACCCCCACAACATAACTTTTCATTTTCACAAAAATAATATATTTTAGCTCATTTTTCTTGGAGTAAGTGGTCTTCCATTACCTACCTATCTCTTACTTGGATTCACCATTGCGTGTGATGTGCACTCATGTGAATCCCATACTCATCCACAGCAGTCACTGAACACTGAACTAAATGTGTGTGTCGCACAAGTATGAGATGGCCCTTGTAACGAAGAAAGTATTTCCAGTTTGAAAATATTTCTCTCTGTTATTTGCTGTGCGGCTAAAATGTTTGTGGTAGTAGACAGACATTGTTTGCACGCTGCTTTGAAGTATGAGCAGGCCTCACATGGCCATGGTCAATAGGTTTCGTACCTCTGATGTACAAAATCACACCTCTAACTTTCAGTCATGTGTATTCATTTATTTGGTGACCAAATTAATGAGGCAGAACAGTATGTGTGTATTGTGTTAAAAGCCAACATCTCGGCAGTAGTTATATTTCATAGTGTCACCTTGGATAAAATAGTAATCTCAAAGGCAGTTATTTTTAAAACAGTCGTGAATTACAATAGATTTGACTAAAAATAGTGTACTTTTGTGTGGATGTATACGAAAACAGATTGCTGTAGAATTATAAAATTGTTGGTTTAGCTGTAGCTGACGTAGATCAATATGAACTGTTTGGCCTACTGCAGTCTTTAACCAATTTGAACCCTGGAGGTTTTACAAAGTTTTTGCGGAAGATCTCGACATGACACCATCCTGTAGATTAGCATCACCATAGCTACTGTTGATTTCAGTTGGATCTGTGGAAAATAGCTCACGTATATCTCAGTCTACATTCGAGTTTTAAAAAAAAAAAGATTCTTATTCTGACTAAATGCTTTTGGTCAGCGTGCGGCTCTTGATATTGAACCCCAGATAAGTGGCATCAAATATCCATTCATTTTTATTATTGGTGAAAAAGATGAGAGAGAAGAGGATGGGGACTCTTGTTTGTTTTTTTCCTTAAGGAAAAGAAATAAGTAAATTACATAACCTGGTGTGGTGTTTTGTAACTCACAATTTTGTTCTGGTTCACAAAACATTATTTGAATTGTTTAGATGGGAAAAGTAAGAGGAACAATAAAATTTATCTAGTTCTGAGATTCAAAATATTCTTGGGATGGTTGGTGAGAGGGTTAATCTTTTTTTTTTTAAAAAAAAATAAAAGTTGGAAGTTACAAAATAAAAACTACAATAGAACAATCATCCCTCCCGCTTAATCTTCCCTTCTCATCTTGTGCAGATTTTCCTCTGTGTGTGTGTGTGTGTAAGATATAGCAGTTTATCTTAGAAAACTACTACTGCTTTCTTCTTGGAAAAAGAAAGGAAGAAAAAATGTGGGAAAATTGGACAGGCCATAATTCTTTACCAGTAACAGAGCATCCGCGCAATTACCAGCATGCGACAGATCGCCAGGGTTTCGTTAAGATATGGCAGGGGGATGTTTCGGTGCATATTGGATTTGGATTGAACTTGTAAGATTCTTGATTCATTTTGCCACTGACTCAATTAGCCCTTTAATGGTGGCTCATGGGAAACTTTAATTTGATAGGCTGCTTCAGCGTGCATGAGAATACCTAAATGGATAAGTAACTAAATAAACATACATGGACACCTATTGATTTCTGTATACATTGGTCCTACAAACTAGTAATAAATGGTTTTGCTTGTGTGGTATTTGTTCAATGAGCTCGACTGCGGCTGGACATATGTTCTGGAAGAGAGGACCCATCATTCTGCATTTGACAAAATAATTTACATAATGGGTTTCAGATACTGTTTTTTTTTATTGTTTTGTTTTAAATTATTTAATGTAAAAGTTTATGGAATAAAATTCAGACCATAGAGAAGTAAAAACAGAGAAAAAAAAGAAAGCGGATAAAATGTAATGCCTGTGAATAACTTTTAATGATGAGAATGGAGGAGGGGAGAGAAAGACATTGTTCAGACCTCTTGTGTCAGATGGCATTCGGGTTCTAATTCGTTTTGTTACACTGTGAAAAGTCCATAAGGAAACTGGTTTCGAATGTTTGTGCATTTTCCAGAAATATTCACACCTTTTATTTAAAAAAGTGAAATTGGATAAAATTACAGGTGCTGCTTCTTTACTTGTATTTTACTGAAGTCTCTGAGCCAATCTCCAATTGGATTTAGAATTAAACACAGGTTATTATGATCTCATCACAAAAACTTTCATTCCTTTTTTGTAATTCAAGCAGCAAACTATTGTCGGTTTTATTTACATTTAGGTTATTGGGTTATTTTGGATTAAAATGTACTGTTGTTTGTAAGCAGGCTGTCCTTAGTTTTTAACTTTATAGGAACATATAAAGCCTGTGGTATTGAGGGTGGGATCTGGAAAAACACAGGTGGGTGTGTTTAGCATTGCAGATAGTGGACTAATGCTATTTTCTCTTCAGATGAGTCATGGCTCAAATTCTCCTTTGGGAGATCAGGTTTATTCTAGTCTGCCTTTGTCTGATGTGCAAACCATTCACAGACTTGACAATGGCAACATCCTGCTGGGGGACACTGATTTTTCACAGTTGACTAGTAGCTCTAAATCAGAATATGACAGCTCAGCTGTATGTGGATAGTACTACTAATATTTCAGCAGTGAACAAGGCTTGCTCTTTCACCTGGATATAGCCAGGCTGGCACAAGCTTAATTAAGGCAGAAAACCATTGATCTGATATCAGCCTTATCAAGCCCGGTTTTTGGGCAGCTTCTTTGCTAATATGATTGTATACCATAAAATTGTTAGCAGCTCCCTGCAGCACCGCAACAAGAGTGGAACAGCATCACTGAAGCTGTGATAGATAGACTTTTGTGTATACGAAGTACTTAAAACAAGACATTCTGTTGAAAACATACCTGTGATGCAATTTCTAAAAAATAGGCACATTACAATGCCATTTTGTATGCTCATAGACTTTTTAACCCTCTTCAGATTTACTTGACCCCACATTGGTTCCAACTAAGCTTAAGAGTTGAGAGATTATTTTAATTTTTAGAATCCTATGATATTTTGTGACTTTTCCTAGCTTAGGACTGTGGGCACATGATGAGAGGTAAACAACTTTGACATGTTTAGTTTTTCTAGTGCTATCTTGTATACAAACTTTACAATCCGAAACACAATATATGTAACTAAAATCTCAGTATAGAATAGGAGGGTTAAAGAAAGCCATCCCAAATATTCTGCATGTTAGATTAAGATTATGGTTTAATATTGGGAATTGATTTCTTTTGAATACTATATTTCTTATTCCTGAGACATTGCTTGTAGTTTAGTCCGTCAGGGCTGTAGTTCCACTTGCTTGCTTTGTGAAAAATACTTGTGTCTATGAGAATCTGGCCTTACTAACCTACACAGCAAATACGGATGTTGACTCTCAGCTGGAGATTATGGAATTCCTGTTTGTTTACCCTCAAAACTTGAATTTAAATGAACAAAGTTCCTCTTCTCCATCATTTTCCAATTCCCCCTCCCACTCTTCTCCTCTTCTGGGTTAGTCCCTTGTATTTATTTAGCGTATCACCACATATCCTCTACTTCACTTGTCCCATAACCCACAGGTCGTCGGGGCACCTCGAGGGGTTTGTCTCTGGGGGATTTTACAACCTGGCGGAGCCCGTTCCTCTCCATCACCATATTTACAGGTGTTCAAATATTTTGTTCATATTTAAACTACACCTTGGGTGACCAGTCTGCACCTTTTTTAACATTCAAATCATGAATTGTGTTGCTGTGGATTTCTGTCAGTTTCCAGGTGTGTAGCCAGCATGTTATTCCATTGCAGGCATAGCCAGGTTTTGTTTTTAGAATTATTTCTTTTTACTTGTGCGTTGGTGGCACAAGTTTTTAATTCCATTGGTGTACCTCCCTCAGCCACTCTCCTTAGGACAGTTGCATGGGGTTTCCTCCCACATCTAAAAATGAAGGGTTCTTGTAGGAACTTTCTAGTTTCTTCCACTGTCCGTGTTCGAGGAGTGTTCAGCGCATGCAGCTTTTCTCACCACCTGTGTTTCTGCGACTTAGTCGTGGATATGACATCACTGCCTCAATGGCAGTGGTTTATATACTCGTACGCATCAAAATTGGGAGGATTTTTTGTACCCCTGAGCTGTTCATTTGGAGCTTTTTCTTGATTTGTCTTGAACAGGTATTGTATTGGGAATTCCAAAGTTTTGCCTTCTCTGAGCCACCAATCATGCTCTCTCTCTGTAATGACGTCATTTCTCTCTCTCATTTTTCCATGGTGCTAATGGGAAACTGGAGAACCCTGACAGGTTTCGGCCTTGCCCCTGTACCACCAGGTACCGCCGGAATGTGTGGCATGGTGGACTGCCTGCATACTTGTTTTGATGTGGGCTTCCATTTCTCATTTTTCAGAATACTTGGGTAGAAAATTAGATTTGTATATACAGAAGTTACCGGCCAGGGTGAAGATCGTGCGGTCAGAAGAGAGAACAGGGTTAATCAGAGCTCGTTTGAAAGGTGGGTATTCAATTTCCAGACATGTCACTTAGCAAAATGTAGCCTTTTTTTTAACTGAAAAGTAAAGATAGATTGTTTTTTTGTTTGTTTTTTTTTGCCAGTAATCCTCAGAATTTATACTGTGGATCATAATTGTGAGCTGTCCCATAAAATAAATTCGTCATACATGTAACTATTTTATTATTGAAACCAACCACAGCTAGGGCAGTCTTTCCCTGCCATGTTCTGTTGAGCGCTTTCATTCTGATCTTTTTGCTCATCTACAGCTGTTAATGTCCGCTCATCATCAGGACTGCAATAGGGTTATTTTTGGCCACCTTTTTGAGCCATTGCCCAGTAGCTTCATTGGACTGAAATCCAGAGGTTAGACAGAATGATCCAGGCGATGGAAGAGTGTGTTTTAATGTTGGAAAATCAATCATTGACTTTGTGAGTACACTGTCCTCCTGAACTACGCAGGAACCTACTGTCAGATGGTAACACTGCTTCATTGGCATGGCGACAGCACAGAGCATGCCCTAAAAATGCTTGGCAGTTACATGCCCTTGTGAAGCAACTTTAGAACCCTAACAGCATTTCAGGCACATCCACACCCCACCCCACCCAACCACACATACACATACACCTTAAAAGAAAACAAGTTATAACATAAGCTGGGTTTCTTTCCAAGTTGGTCAATAGGATACTAACCTCTGGAAGAAAAAGTTAGCTTAATATTTTCTCTGAAGCTTACAAAAATACTTCAATACACAAGACAGATTTGTAAGATTTCATAATATTAGAATTACAGGTTATGCCAATTTTATGCTGTTGCTCCCCAAAGGATTCCAATCACTGAAACTTTGTCATTTGTCAAACTTGTCTTCTCTTGTCACTGACTAACACATTGATTGCCAAACAAGTAAGTGATGATGATGATGACAGGCCCAGTAAGCTGTGTACACTTGTTTTGTTTTTATTTTCTTACGCTTTCTAATTGCCAGGAGCTGCTGTTGCTAGGGGTCAGGTGCTCACCTTCCTTGATGCTCACTGTGAGTGCACAGAAGGCTGGCTGGAGCCATTATTATCAGAAATACATAAAAACAGGTTTGTTATCCACTTGCACAAGCATTTAATACACTGAAACTAACCACCAATCATCGAAATTGAATTTTTTAAAGAGGGGAGATAACCTGTAATTTTTTTTTTAAAACGCCATAGCTGTACTTTTATTAATTTTGATCTTTGGCATTTGTTTTTATTTAGCTGTGTTGGTTGTAGGGTTAATTCAAGTAATAGTCATAGATTTGTTTGTCAAAATAGCCAGCGTAGGAAACGTGTACTTGAGACAGGGTGGAGACTGGTGTCAAGTGGTGTTGTGTTAATTTTCCATGTTGGAAATTTGTAGTTCTGTGGAAGAGTGTTAACCCTTGTGATGCTGGAAGCAGGTTTACCCCACGGCCTCAAAAGCACTACCCCCTACTGCGATGGGTGGGAACACCTCATGTCTTTGAAAGCCCCGCAGTTTCTCTGATCAGTTTTCTCATTTCATTTTTGGCAGATAATTGAGTGCTTTCCAGCCTGAAATTTAATTAAGTGCTGAAAGGGTGAAGCTAAATGAAGAAAATGTTATCTTTTATAAAAAATAATGAAAATGATTTGTAGAGGAATTATCCAGGGAGATTTGGGAGAGGATTGAAAGCAAAGGGCACCTACATTCAGAAGGCTTCCGACTAGTTCCTAACCATGCTCACCCAGTTGGTATCTCCATAGAGGTTACAACTGGGATTTGGCTTGGTTGGTCAGATCGGTTACCAACAGGTGGAGGCACCTGGAGACCATGTGCTGTTCCAGGAATGGGACACCCTGACCTGCCTTTATTGCAGCCCTCTTAATCTTATAAGAAATATGTAGTGCTTGGTCTAGGCAAGATGATGCATATCAGAAAATTATCTGATTTTTTAGCAGTTTATCCTATTTAAAAACTTAAATTTCAAGATGTTGTTTGTGATTTATTAATACAATTGTAGCTTCTTTTCTAATGACTTCTATGATCCATTGAATCCATTGCTAATGGTGTAAAGATCACCTGACAAAATTTATATAAAACCAGATAAGAGCTGCTAAAATCTTTACTTAACTTTTTCCCGTTGTCTGTAGCTTTTGGTATCGTTCACAGATCAGATTAGTGCTTTACCTGTGTAGGTTTTCAGCCAGTGGGTTAGGATGGTGATTTTAATCCTCCTCTTATGTTTCAGGACCAGTGTGGTCTGTCCGATCATTGATGTAATCAGCGACGACAGTTTTGAGTACATAACTGGCTCAGACATGACGTGGGGTGGCTTCAACTGGAAACTGAACTTCCGCTGGTACCCCGTCCCTCAACGCGAGCTAGAACGCAGAGGTGGGGATCGATCACTTCCAACAAGGTGTGTTTCTAAACCCCTCTACCATCTTTGGGGAATTCTTATAACGCTGGGAATGATTTTAAAGAATTTTTTAAAAAACTATTATTATTATTATTTAATTCTAACTTTCATCATTTTATGTTTATATTTTATATAGTTTTATGTAAACCAAAGGGGCAGAACATTCACCAGTTATATTGAGCCCCTGTATTAGAGAAAGAAAAAGGTACCTGGCCTACCTGAAGACACTGTGGCCCTATGCAGCTTAAGTACTTAACCTGTATTATGATATTTTTTTTTAAAAAAAAGAAAAAGATTTGAAGCTATTGAACTGTTCCTTCCGATTTTCTAATAATTTACGTTGTTGAATTTTATTTCAGAACTCCAACTATGGCAGGTGGACTCTTTTCCATAGACAGAGAATATTTCTATGAAACTGGTTCGTATGATGAGGGTATGGATATCTGGGGAGGAGAAAACCTGGAAATGTCATTTAGGGTAAATAACTGGCGTCTTTTTGTTTGGGAATTAATAACCCTAACATGTCTTGAAAATACAAGCTCACCTATATGTAAAACCTTATGTTATATATATATATAAATGTGTTGTGTATGCAGATTATCTTAAGATGTATCTTCTTTCATATGCTACCATACAAAAGTTATACATACATCTTTCACTGTTAAAATGTTTCGTTCAGAAGCTCAAAGATGACGATACTGTGCAACACAACAGTGTACCCCTGATGTCACACGTTTCAATTGTGTGGCATAAATGTATGATGGGCATTTATTGCACTTCACTGGGAGGTGGGTGGGACAACACGGACTGGTCGAACACCAGCCAGACAGGCTCTCTAGATGTCACACCTGTGTGGTGTGTTGAAGGACAAGGTGTACACCACAAAACCAGCTACCATCCACCAACTCCGAGAGAGAGAGAATCGTTGATGGTTCAACAGCTGCTCCTGTGAAAATGTGTTGTTCCGTTGTCAAATGCTGCATTTCCTACATGAATTCCTGTGTTGGACAGTTTGAACACCTATTGTAGTGTATCATGTTTGCGGTGTCTGATGTATAAAGCAAATGTTTCATCTAGCAATATGTCTTTGTTTACTAGGCTATAGAAAAAGAGTTACACAGTTTTTGACTCCCTGTTTTTGTACAAGTGTGAGAAGGTAAAGAAATTAAACTTTGTGATTATTTTAAAGACATTAAGCAGACTCAGTATACTACACCAATGATATAGTCAGACGGTCTCTCTCTACAACTGGGGACTAATTTTATCATCCCCTTCCTTGTATTAAGTTTTTGTGTTCTGTTCCTAATAACTATTACATGTATGGATTTGTAATGTGATATAAAATAATTTAAAATTTGTCAATAATCTCACATACAGTATCTTTGTAATGCACAAAGTTTTTAATTTTGTTAATTCAACATTTGTATCCCAACCATTGATGGAGTTAAATATTTTTCTCTATTCCACTATGGGCATGCCCGTGAAAAAAAAAGGGGGGGGATGGGGAAGTACAGAAATGTACTATAGGGAGACTTTACAGCACGGTAGTCATAAGAGTAATTTGTCTTTCAATGTGGAGGAGTTTCTGACCCTTTGCTAGAAACAATTGGAATCTGTTTGAAGTGGAGGGAGTAGGAGCTGCAGGTATTAGTAGGGAAAAAATGAATACTATCACAGATTTTTATGGATTTTAAAATTACATTCCAGATTTGGATGTGCGGTGGACAGATATTCATAGTCACGTGTTCCAGGGTGGGGCACGTTTTTCGGAAAACCTCACCATACTCCTGGCCCGGTGGAGTGGCTCGGATCATCAACCACAACACAATGCGGATTGTCGAAGTCTGGATGGATGAGTACAAGGAGTTTTTCTACAAAATTAATCCAGGTAAACTAAGGACTTGTTTAGTTTTTGTTGTTTAAGAATGAAAAGAAGACAAAAACAAAACAGTTAAAAATGCTAAAGTGTTATGAAAAGGAAATTAACTTAAACCAGCTTTCGCTCTTTGGTTTTGGGTGGATCATTTCTCTTTGTGAATACAGAGTCAGGAAAGAGGAGAAGGAAACCGTCTCTCTCCTGTTGTCGAGTCACGGGTGTCACGGTTATTTCTTTGGATTCTATAAACGACGCTGGGGATCGAGAGGCATTAAGCAGACTTGGTATTTAAAAATAGATGAATGTGTGCGTACACCTGACGTGTCTGAGTGCTAGAGAAAAGCTTCAGACCTTGCGCCTGAATCGGGCACTGGTTGTTTTTAAGGGGAGAGCAGGAGAACATGGGGCTTTTTAAATACTGCTAGAACAAGTGCGGGTAATCTAAGTTTCTGTTAAATGGTTTGTCTTCCTTGAACCTTGTGGGGTCTTTCGTTTAACAGTGGAACTGTCAAAATTATGTGTACCTAGAAACTATGCCAGAAATGGTATAAAAATGTGGAATGTTGAAAATAAGTGCACACAGCACGTTGTGTAGTCTACGTGCATTTGTGCAATCGGCAGAGACGTGATGCTTTTGTACGTGTGGCGCATTTGCCACATTGTCTTCAGCCTGTCGGTGAGACCACCTGCAGTTAGCAGGAAAGTTGCTGTGGGTACTGCTACACTCTCTGCATTGTCTTTCTTCGCCACACATCTTACAGAGCTTCTCTGCTGGCTGCGGTATGAAATTTTTCCTACTAGTTCTCTTGCTTGAGGTTTCATTGTAAAGGCAGGATGTAGTAGAACACTTAAGAAGGTCATCTACAAGACCACCGCTTTCATAGAGTACTTCCGTGCCATCTGGTCTAATGTATCAGCTCCAAACTTTGTGGAGCTGTAAAACCTTACATTCTCTGGGATCTTTGCATCATTTCCAGTGGCAGTGAAAGGGTGAAGCGTGTTGAGTGGTGATTTTTCTTGACTTGCACTTGTGGAGTATTAGGGTGCAGCCAGATTGTTCCAGCTGTCTAGTAGAATAGAGCCGTGTGTTCAGGTCCGCCGCTGACGACAGATGTCCTCTCCTGATATGGATTTCTGTGCCAAATTGGCTTATCCTTTTGTCCTGCAGCTGCTTCACAACATTCCTACCTTTCCCTACATAAGACTTCTATCAGGCAAAGAATGACACTTTCACCTGGTGTTTGGTATGCTGGCTGAGTCTTCATAAGTAGCAGAAGCCATTTTTGAGATGTTTTGACTCATCTGCTGCTGCAAGCCAAACCCTGATCACAGATCTGTCTGGTTTGTTGGCCACACACTGCACGCTCTTGGTATGAATGTAATGTTATCTCATATCTTGTAGCTGCTAGCGATAAACCAGTTCCATATTTATGAAACCAGCCAGATTTATCATTTTGAAGACACTGGCTTCTAGCTGTCTGTCTTTGCGTCTGAATGTAGAAATAGCATGATATCAGAAAATCTGTTTCATCTCAGAGTTTGGTTTAAATAAAAAAAAATGGTCGTTGCTATAAACTGAGCCACAAGCATACAGTGGTGCTATAAATATGTACATCCAATTCTTCCAAACAGATTGACCATGAGTATTCTGGCAGTTGTTGGTGGGCTTCAGCTTTATTGCATTGGTATCTATCTGAAGTTACTTGGTGTTTGTCCTGGAACTTCCTTCAACAAATTCTTTTATCATTTCTTTTCATTACTTTCTGGTGATGGCACTCACACCTGAGTGCGTGTTGGCTGTTGTCAGGGCTCTCTGTCTATGCCAACCTTATTTTCTCCTGACTCAGCTTTTGATAAGTCCTGTAATATCTGCAAGTACTGCAGTGCAGTCATGTGATCGTAGTGCATCAGTCACATGATCACATGGCAAGTAAGACACCTGCCTAAGAAGCCAAATACTTTGATTTCTCTACAGAAGTCGAGACAACCCACTCATCTCACCAAAATTAAAAAAATAAATAAATGACAATATTAAAATAATAATATTGACAATAAGTTAAGAGAAAAATGTTTTTGTTTTATACAGGGGTAAAATCTACAGATTTTGGCTCAGTAGAAGAACGGAAGAAACTTCGTAGCACGATCAAATGCAAATCGTTTCGCTGGTACTTGGAGCACATCTATCCTGAGTCTCAGATGCCACTTGACTACTACTCAGTTGGTGAGGTATGTATATAGATGAAGTATGCCTAACGACTGGTTGCTCATCGGTTGAGTACCAGCTTGGATTTTAGTGAGAAATCATCTAAGAAATTAGATCTAGACTCTCCCCATCTTTTCTTCCATCTAATTTTGTATTAATAATTGCAGTAAGTAGAAAGGTGTGTAAATTGTTGCTTCACTGTTTCTCTCCATATTTAGTTAAATGATAGATATTATGTGTAAAACAATGAGGAGATATGATCATCTTGTTTTTCTATATAAAACTAAAGATACTCTTTTATGTAACACTTGTCTCAGCAGCCCACTATTTTCTATTTCTCCCTTATTCACATTTTGAGGGAGGAAAAATTAAAATATGCACCAATAATGCCCCCCTTCCTTTTTTTTTTTTTAAAAAGATATGGTATTCTCTACCTGCAAAGTTTTAAAGGTGGGACAATAATAGTTTGTCTTATTACTGCTGTCATTGGTATACAGAGAGAATCCAGGTTGTGCTTGAAAACAGCAACAAAGAACAAAATCTAAAACCTCAATTTATCCATAAATCAAATAACCAGCAGTTTTCTGTAAAGTAAGTAAACGCGATCAAATCCAGGAGATCTAGCATCGTGACAAAAGAAATCCGCTCTGATAGTTAATAAAGGGGACTGGCACATTATTACCCCAAAAGGATGCTTTTTTAGTCAGGTGGGGTGCAGACAGGTAACAATAGTTTGATAGCTGGTAGGACGAATTAACATGCAATATCACCACCAGAAAACTGCCTGGTAGTTGAGTTACTTAATTGGAAAACCAGTAATTGCTCAGGCTTTCTAAAAAGAAAAAGATTCCAAAAGTATGTGTCTGCCACAGAACCGTAACAACAGAATTGGCTAAACGTGTGAGATATTTCTTTCTTTCTTTGATTCATCAGCAGTTGCAGCTAATAACAAAAGATCATTTAAAATCTTCTGTTACTAGAATATTACTCCAGGAAATGTTAAGAAAGGAACAATTGAGAATATTTCCATCAACCTTGATTCTTCAGATGGGTTCTTCATAAAATTTAAAATAAGAGTTTTAATTTTTTTAACTGTCATCTGATAAGTTCATCCATGAAAAGATTTTAAAATGGGAATCCCTTATTTTTTAAAAATGCTTTGACAAAATGACAAGGTGTTTTTTTAATGCAAATATTTTTTGTTTGTTGTTTTTTCTTTATAAGGAAGATAATCATTTACACGCATCATGTAGATTATTACCTCCCTTGCCAAAAAAATCTAATTACAAAGCTGAGTTTGGAGATTACCAGTTAGTTATCTGTTTCTAAAGAAAAGCTGCTTTGGAATGCAATAATACAATTTTTTAAAAATTTTTACCAATAGTGAAAAGGATTAAAGGATTATTCAAACAGCAAATCAGTACTGCCTACAGATTAAGATGTACATTTTTCATAAAAGATTTTTTTATGCTAAAATAAAAATGGAAAAGGGACAAAACAAGCCTGTTTGACTGTAGAATTCTAAAAGGTAAACATATTATAATCTTTTGTGGTTTTTCAGAAAAATAATTATTAATGATACCTGAAAGCCAGGGTGCCTGATGCCTGTTGTTAATGTATTGTAGGTGCGCAATAAGGTCACTGGCCTCTGTCTGGACAGCATGGGTAGGAAGAGTGGAGAAAAAGTGGGCATGGTCAACTGTCATGGTTTTGGTGGAAACCAGGTATGGTGCCCTACTAATGCGTTGTCTTTATTTGTGCCGCTGCTAAGTGTTAATCATAACTTCTCTGTTCACATCTGTTTTCCCCAGCTTTACCTAACAAAAGTCGAGAAGCATTCTTTTTCATTTGCAGGCACGAACGGAGCTACACAGGAAAAATGAATTAAATAAATACAAAAACAAAAAAAGGGGGGTAAAATAAAGGGGAACGAGGGCAGGTATACTGAGAAAGGGGCATGCTGGATAGAAAACAGATTTTGTTCAACCACAGTGTGACCATTAGCAGTGGCATGAGTTTTACATAAATGTCTCTATCAGAGAGGCTTCGCTGAACTGGTATCCAAGATCAGGGTGTGGTAGTGATGTCTTCGTCAGTGATGGTCCAGTCTCCCACTAGAGTTTGTAGCTAACAGGTGAGAGGTGGATATGGTCAAAGAAAGCCCTCAACCTGTTTGCCCAGAGTTTAAACTCTGCTGGGTTAGCTAAATTATTAAGACGAGTCTTTGATCTGGCTGTTAACTTTATTCAGCAGACAAAGGTTTGTCGATGTTAACTATGTCAAGTAGCCTACATACTTAGTTCGGAGAACCCTAACCCTGCTGTCTCATCATCTTTGTTTTGACACAAAAAAAATTAAACTGTAGGAGGGGCACTAAATTTTAAGGTTGGTTCATTTCCTAAACTTTGTAATTTTATTTGTTTATTATCATTTTTTTAGTTATTTTATGATCATCTAATCAATGGGATGTGTACCAAGGATGATATTTTGAAAATGAATAATTTTTTAAAAAAAATTCTTTCATTTACTTATTAGCCTGTGTTGCTACCATGGCAACAATGGCAGCATCTTCGATTCGGAACCTGTCTGAAGCCAACTTTTATCCATCTCCTTGTCCCTCTCCTCTCAGTTAGTAGAGTCGTGATGATTTCTGTCTTAAAGAGGAGGGGTCGGTCCCTTCAGTGTCCATTAAGGAGCTCTCACTTGTCCTCATCATTGCCTGCAGAGGAAAAAAGACAAGGGTACAAAAGCTGCATTTCTCAGAAAGCAGCCAAATCACCTCAACAAATAGAAATGCTCTATTTTCTGGTGGTGCTGAAGGATTTATTATTCTAGGATGTCTTGGGTGACATTATTCCAAATTGTACTGAACATGTTACATCACCTTTATAAAGCCTTTTGCTCAAACAAAGTGGCAACCCTTCCAACCAGAAAAGAGGGGACTGAAATAATCACAGAAGCTTGCTACAGTAACAACACCTTGCTAAAACAAACCATGGAAACTTATGGAAACTTATGGAAATGCTTATACTTTCTCTAAATGTAATCACTGCATTTTTCCCCCCGTTTTGAAGGTGTAGCTTTTACTACAAAAGAAAACTTATAGAAAGGTGAAGTTGAGTTGTGCCTATTTGTTTAGTCCTGTCAAAGGCACTGTTACCTTTAATTTTTATTAATAGGCTCCTTGAGACACAGTTGATATATACTCCTGTACATTTGGTTCACGAACGATGGGAGAAAATCATTTTTGTTTTATTCTGAGTTATTAGTGTTGTTATTTGTTATAGTAACAAAAAAGAATGATTACATTCTCAAAATAATGGTTTATTTTAATGCTAATTTTGTTAATGCTTTAGCAGAAGTTCATAACAACAAAAGTATGCAAAGTCATTTACTGTACATTCTACAATCAAATTCTCTGTTATCATTTATGTGACCGTTAAGGGAATAAAAAAGAAAAATCATCATCTTCAAGGTTTGGGACAAGAGAAATAGAAAAGGAAGAAAGATCCATGTTGTGTGATCTGCTGGACCAGTATAGGCTTTGTGCGGCTGATTGGTTAGTGACAATTGTTGGGAGAAGGTGTTCTGTACTTCAGTGACTTTACTCTGGGCCTGACAGAAATGGAATGTTGATGACTGTGTCCAGGAAGATGAGATGGCCTGCTGGTGAAGGGCTGTGGCTGCAGAATTCCAGCACAAGTGTAGACATGAGCTGGTCTGGTCACGTTGAACCTGGAGATGCTTGCAACAGGCTGTTATACCACAGCGAGAGAAATCTTCAATACTGGACAAGTCACGCCACCCGCAACTTGAGTTACATGAAGTCCGTTAAGTGATTAATGGGAGGTTTCATGTACACAAACCCTGCCACTCTTTACATTTGTGTCCAGTTGATGTATGTTCAGCTGTTATTCCGTATTATACTATTGCTCTGCAGTTCTACATAGAATCAAACTTGCTAAATTATAATGCAGAAAGTTGACATTTTTATATAATTTTTTAAAATGGTGATTATAACCCTTTTAAAGGACAATTCAGTGTGGACTTTTGATGTCATGCTTAGAAATAAATGAACATAACAAGGAAATGTAATGTAAACATTACAGTACCACATATTCAAGTCACTAAGTTACTACAGTTACCTCCCTTGAAAGAAGAATTCACATTTTACCTAACATTCAATTAATTTGTATTTATTTGGCCTTGAATCTTCATACTTCTATTTAATATAAAGGTAGATTAGAGTTCTTCCATGGGATTTTTTTGGATTCCTTTACTTTTTTAAAAATTAAATAAACTGTAATTTTAATGACATAATAAAGCTACTTATCTATTTACTGACAAAGAAATGACAAAAGGATTTTTCTTTCTAAAATAAAAGTGAGAGCTAGCGTACAGAAGATCGTGCTGTCGGATTCCCGTGTCATTTGTGCCCCCCTCCCCCTCTGCTTCATTCTCTTTCACCAAAGTTATAAAAAGAAAAATAATAGGTTTTCAGAAAAATTAGCATAATTTGAATGTCTTTAAAATTGCATACCTTTTCCATTTCTTTCTTTAAAGAATAATCTCTGTTGATATATTAACAGGTGTCTTTGCGTGAGATAAGCATAGACTTGTTTTTAAACTATACACCACACGTTTTTTTTACTATCTAACTCCTCGTAATAATCTCACATAAGCATTATAAAGAATAAAGAGATCCTAGGATTCAAGATAACTAAGAATATGGTTACTGTGACAAAGCGGCAGTTGGAAACTTGTACGACAAATGTCTGATTTTAGTGATAAAATGTCGGCTTTCATTTACACACAAACGTACAGCAACAGGCTTTTTCCTCAGTCGGTCACTTGTATCCTTGGTCGTGTTTTCTTGCTGTAGCCTCACCTAACCATCTCGATTTCAGGTGTTTTCCTACACTAAAAAGCAGGCGCTTCAGACAGACGATGTGTGTTTGGACGTGTCGGCAATCAGGGGTCCTGTTAAATTATTTCAATGCCACGGTTTAGGCGGTAACCAGAAATGGGCATACGATAAAGAGGTATGAACCGTTCGTTCGGCCGTGTCATATTGTCACCATGGCTATAGAGCCTTCACACGCAATGCCTCGTCATGCATGGAGCAGGATCCGACTTGCTGCATGTTTGACATTTCCTGGTGTGTGTGTGTGTTCACTCTTGTACGCGTACTTCCTGGCCCTGTGGAAGGAGCAATGGCCAATGCGAAGCTTTCCCACAAGTCGCAAGCATAGAAATGGTGAGGTAAGCCATGTGACTATCAAGACTTCATTGAAGCATATATCAGAATTATTTCAGAAGAGGAGGGAGGGGTTTAATAACATCACTGGCACACTGTTGGGCATAATGGAACTCTGGGATTAAGTCTGTACTGCCAACGGCCTCAAGATTCTACCAGCTTTTTTTGTCTTTTGGTAACGAAGTTTAGTACAACTATGTTCTTTTATTGGACAACTATCTATTTCTATTCATAAGTCATACACAGTAATAGTAGTTTTTAATGCGGCCGCCATGAATTTTCCATTTCCCATAATCTCAAATTTACATGTGCACACAAGCACAAAATAGCAGCAGCCTACAAGAAACTCCGAGGCATCGATCGCTTGACTCAGTTTGGAGTCTCACTTTCAAGACGAAGTCCATGCAGTGTTTGCGGATCCTGCTCCATCTCTCGATGAATGACGTACCGTAGGTAAGCTGTTATCTGAGGTTTTTTTTTTGTTTCAGGTGTCAACCGTTTTGGCCTCCTCGTGCGTGCGTGTTTGTTTGTTTTTGTAATGTGTGCGTACTGCGAACTTTATTTCTATTGTTTGCATGCTTGCTTTAGGTCTTTTCCTACACAAAGAAGAAATACATAATGATGGATGACAACCTGTGCTTACAAGTAAATAACAGGCAGCATCACGTGCTTATTAGCCACTGTGCTGGCGCCAGCGAGTGGGAATATAATCCACAGGTACAGTTCATAAAATCATGAGTGTTCCATACACGCCTGTACAAATCCTGCTAGCTAACTAACCAGTCTCTGGATGTTGATTGTTTGTGCTTTGGTTTGGATGCTGCTGCTGCTTGATGGTTTTAGATGAATAGAGCTACTCTTCTCTTCTGTTTTTTCCCATTTGTCCACCACATTTCATAGTTGCTAAGTATTCTTTTACTGAAACAGAAATAAGGGTTTTAATCAGTAAAAAGGAATATAATCTCCCTAGCACAGTCTCCTCTCTCTCTTCACCAGCTGTTTGCATGAGTTAGTTTCCTGGGTCCTCTTGATCACAGCCAGCTTGCTCGATCATCAAGGTTAACGTACCACATCCTTGCCCCTTCTAGTTCCCTGCTGTGAGACATCCTTAGACCTCAAGAGAAGCAAGTAAAAAACGATTGGTAAAGATAGTCATCATCAATGCTTCCTGACTCACTCTCTCTAATTTTTAAAATGTTTGAATGATCTGGAATATGTTGTTCCTGGTGTCTTTACTTTCTGTTTTAAATCTCTAGCAAAAGCAGTCATCGTGTAAGCTCCCTCTAAAGCCGCCGCATACAGTATTAGCCATTTTTTGCTTTAGTTTTCTTTAATTTCATGGCCATTGTACAGTAAGTCCACCTTATAAAATCTTTATATTTTTAAAACAGAGTTCTGTTTCTTTTGACAGGTTGACGTTGACGTGTGTACAACACGGGCCTCGCTTGTTGTTTTTTTTTTTTTTCTTTTTAAAACCTTCAAAGCTTCCTTACCATTGTCAGATCTCTTAATTTGTACTTGATTAGACTAGTAAACAGCATCGAATGTTACTGACAGTTGACAACCGCGCATTTTGTTTTAGTAATTTTTAAAATTAAAAAAAAAAAAAAAATCAGAATAACCCTCACATTTATTCTCCATAAAGATGCACCAGTCGTCATTTTCAAAATGTAAAACTCTATGTACTTGCATTTTTATTGTTTTAAAAACCATTTTGGAAAAGAAAAAAAAAAGTTTCCATTGCGGATTTACCTAAGGCCGGCCTCTTCAGGTTATAACCAAGGTGGGTTTAACTCTTTGAAGGGCCAGATTGCTTGTGAAACGTTAATGACCCGGCCACAGCTATAGGCCCAGTTCATATTCCTGCTCACCAAAAGAATAAATGAAAGCCGGTTTATAGCTTTAACGGACTGGACAGACTGCTTTAGAAGAGAGTAGGCTCTTTCCAGCAAACACCTGTCGCTTTGTTATTGTTGTTGTTGTTGTTTTTTTTTTAAATTTTATCCTCATCCTCTCGCTTGATAAACTCCTTTAGGCTTGGTAAAGCCACGGACCGTAACGCTAAGATCTATGGCAGCCATTTATACGTCAGTCCCTTTCTTTTCTCTCTCTCTCTGAAAGCATACATACTGCCCATCCACTATTCAGGTTGTTAACCCCTTGCTTACCGTGGGTTCGCATTTTCAGGGGATGTTCTGTAAGTAATATTTTGTTTGCTTTTGTTTTGTAATGTTGCATGGACTTCTGTTGATTTGGCCTCGGTACAACTTTGGTGTCCCTGAGTTTACCACTCTGTAAGATCCAAGATGCATCCTGAAATGTTAAAAATAAAAGAGGAAAGGCTCTGCATTCTCCCTGGAAACTTTCACCTTATTCTATTAGCTCATAAAAAACAAAAACAAAAGTCGTTTGTACAACATTAAGGCAGTTTATTCATTTGCTCAGTTTAAGTGTCTATCTTGGTTAGCATAGATAATGGGACACAACTCTAATTAGAACCTCAAAAGTGCATTGATTCATCATGTAGTGATGAATCCCAGAAACTGAGTTCAAGGGATGTTGTCCCCCCTCACACTTAAATTTGGTTTATAGGGTTAGTACAATGCATAGACAAGTTTGTTACCGTTATAGAGGGTCTCAGTGGTATTAAGTGTTCAGAACAACTTTAATTTTATTTTTTAGAAAAATTAATATAATTTTAAATAAAATTTGAGTAAGTAGTATATAGTATTTTAATCATTCTTTTGTTTAATTAATAATTGTCATTTAATTACTGACCCCATTGCAGATCCTTTTTTAAGTTTCAGAAAGTGAGAGAGAGAGAGAGAGATGTTTGTGCTTTTATTTTCAGTGTCAAGGTATCCACAGTAGGTATGTCTGGTGTGTGGTGGGGCCATTCATTGTCTTCTTTTATATATTCACTGTTGTGATGTCTTGTTACCTTAAGGGGGGTGGGTTAGGGTTGCTGGAAAAACTGTATTTTTACTGTGTAAATTGCTTTATGATTTTCTGCTTAGTCTCGCCATTAGTTTGGCCTCTCTTCGTACTGTTCCATTTTGCTAAAGGACGCTCTGACTAACATTCTGGGACAATAAGAGGAGATTAGACTTATTATCCATTTCTGAGCATCAGTTAACTTTTCTAAAAAAAATTTTCCGCCATATTTGTGTACATTGACTAAAGAAAACTTGATTTAAAACAGTAATGTTTAGAAATCAAAATCCCATTTATGTCTACAGAGACAGACAGGGTCATCTAGCCAGTGGCAGACCGGGTCTAAGATTTCTACCTGGAAAACTTGTAAAAGGGGTCCACTCAAAAGGTCACGACACATTGTTGGGGCTAAAAAAAAATGCAGAAAAACAAATAGGAATGGCTTGCCTGTGTTTGCAAGTTCCTGGACCCGGCAGCAGTTGATGTTTCAACCAGCGCCACCAATACAGTAGCGGCAGGTCGGTGCAGTGACCCGAGAACCAGTCTGCCACTACATCTAGCAGTACCTTACCAAGTCTGCTTAGCATCAGAAAGCTGTAGTCTTAAGAAGACTGTGTGAAAGGATCAAGTCTCCGGTTGATTTAATCCTGTGATCCCCCCAACCCAAGAAGTCACAGGTTTGGTAGTTTAACTTAGCTGGATTCTTTAGAATGGAGAATGGAATTGCCCTAAATATTGGTTTAAGGCAGTAAAGGAAAACCATAAAGCCCTAATACTAAGATGAAATCATGATAATGTGAAGCTTTTAGTTAAGGATGGCATCGTTTATGAAGCCAGAACACACTAAAAGTACTTCAGATATCCGTCAGCTCCAACTCTGGATCAAAAAGCTTTAATACTGAATGTAATCTGGAATGGGGAATTTTAACACCTGAATGGCGTTAAATTGTTGAGCCTTAATAAGCTGTGGGATGGTTCTGTTAGCTACCAGTAGCATCTCAGAGAACTAACCCTAAAAAAGATACAGTAGTAGCGCATGGCAATTCTGGATTAAGATGAAGGCTTCTTACTTGGAAAGCATCAGTAGAAATCAGAGATTGGTTGTTTGTTTGTTGTTGTTTTTTTGTAGGCTTGTGTGTGCGTGTGTGTGTGTGTGTGCGTGTTTTAAGGCTGGTGTCTTTCTGACATTCTACTTTGAGGAAAATAATTATCCATCTGCTCAGAAATGGTTGACTTTCTTGACAAATTGTTTAGCTAGAACCACAAACATAGTAAGTTTGTCTGTACTTATGTACACATTTGTTCGACTTTTAAATAGTATCTCATTTTGTGATGTTGAGAACAAAAGTAACGAGGTGCGTTGGACTTTTCTATGGGGGAATCCCTGAATTTCTTACCATAAATTGTGATGGGTGACAGGTATCTTTGGGAAACCCCTCCTTAATTTTGCACATACTTGTGTGAGATTGCATACTACTTTGGTCTCCTACTGGAAGTAATTTGGTTAGCTGGCATGACCCTTGTATTCTGTTGACTGGCATTTCATGTATTTTTGTGATTATTGCTGTAATTTGTAGTCTTTCCGCAGCAAAAAAGACATGTATCTCTCTCTCTCCCTCCCTCTCCTCTTGCTCTCTCTTTGCTTACTCGCCACATTTTTCCGTGTGTGCCCTTTGTTCAGGCGCCTGTCTACATTTGTGTTTAAATCCTGATGATTTACTTGGCAGACGCTGGCTCTGAAACACATCAACAGCAACCAGTGCTTGGACAAACCCAAACCAGAGGAAGGAGATACTCCATCAATAGGTCAGTAGAGCTGAAAATCAACTCTTGTTATCCTTGATCCCTTTTTTTGTCTTTCTTAATCTTGCTGCTTATATATTTATTTTGTTTTTTCCCTTTTTATTAAGTCTGCTTTGAAAAATAACCAAGGAAAGATAACCTGGTAGTTTTTATTTTATTTTTTTTATTTTTAATGAAGCAATATATTTATTTTAAAATTTTTGCAGATATTTATAACTTTAAGCTTGCAGCCTGGATTGATTATTGTGCATCTTTAATTTTTCTTTTTAATTCTTGGCATCGGGGATGAGATGTAAAATATCAGCTGTTAATATTCCATTGACATCTACATTGCTAATTGATCTGATGGATATAAATGTATATACATAATTTTACAGATTGAAAACTGAACTTGTAGGTGCATCTGTTTTTATTTTTGAATGTGTAAACTGTTTGACAAGTATAATTTATTACTTACTTTCTCTGTATTTGTAGCGCTACACAATTGTGCTATTCGTCACTGATTTAATCACTGATATGTCACTCTGTCTTCACTAGTGGGTCTCACAGGCGACTCCTGACCCTGGCTCGCACCTCAGCCACTGGTCACGGTATTCCACACCCACCTGACTGCTGCGAGACACCCTAAGACCCTGAAGACCAGGAGGACGGTGTGATTTGCCCGCTAAAAGAATCGATTTGATTTTGTTTAATTCACGATGGCTTAAAAATCACAAACTGTCGTGTGGTCTGTCACCGTCGTGCATACTGGCTTCAGATAGTTTCCAAAACTACCTCCCCCTTACAAGAGCCCTCCGATAATTTTGAGTCGCAAGCACACGTGTCACCTGTTGGGGATGGGTTAAGCCGTGGCTCCTAGTGGTGAAGTTAATGAACCCCTTTCTGAGACCACCCACTGTTCAAGAAAGTTTGGTCGGGTGAGCCTGCATGTCGCACTGTCCTGTTCTGAATGGCTGCAGTGTCTGTGTCTGGTCCGCTGACCTAGTGTTTCATTTCTTTAACTACTGCACTCGTTTACGTATTTAGATTCAAAGGCCAGCTGAAATTTTGCCACTTGAGTCCCGTGGATCTCTGTAGGTGACTCAGCATTTACTCATTGGCATTGCAAAAAAATATTGGTATTTATTTTGAAGGGCATTTGCCTCTAAACTCAGAGGTGTTTCATTATCCAGAACCATACCCCATTAAACAAGGATCTTAATAGACATCTATTATATGCATCCGGTGGCCAAATCCACCGTATCACCCAGAGTAACATTTCTTTAAGTGTAATTACACTATGGCTAATGTAATGTCGAAGAGTTTGTTGTGTCTGGTGTATCAGTTATTCTGTTTAGGGTCCCAACTAGAAATGACTACCTACATTAAGAACTATTAGTACAGATGCCTTCTATGTATATGGAAGGGAGGAATGGTTTTATCATGTTGGAAATTTTACATTATTTTTCTTAACAGACTGTGCTTTTGTGTAATGCGAAAATTCAGACTTTGCCATAGAAATTGCAGTAAACTGAGGACAGGTCCATGGCTGAACAACTTTCCCAGGCTTGGGGAGAGGTATTATTGGATCGCTCTGTCAGGATTAACTCTCACTCATAAATAGGTGGTGTCTACTTCTCAAAAGGTTAATCAGTTTGATTGAATAAATACAAATAACTTGATGTTAGATTGTTTCCTCCTCCTTCCTAAAGACACTTCCCATTCCATTTCTTATTTTGTTCCAGGTCCTTGCAGTGGCGGTAGCTCACAACAGTGGGTCCTCACGGACATGAAATGGCAGTGACCTTTGACCCTTTGCCACAAGTAACCTGCTGCTGTGATATTGTTAACCATGTGTGCAGCGGCCTCCACTGACCCGGCGGAAGTCATTGCTGCCAGTACTCGGGGAAATTGGGTGGGTGGGTGGGAAGGGGGAAAAAACTTCATCTTCAAAGGAAAAATTTACTGCGGCAAATCTTAAGGATTTATTCTCACACAAATGTTATGAATTTCTTTGGCAGCTTGAACCACTTTGGATGAACCAAAATTTGGCAAGCACTGTTCAAGACTCAGGAAGACTCAGCTGTTTTACCTTTTTTGGGAGAGGGTCAGCACTGATGCGACCAGCCATCATTGGATGCTGTCCAATCATCAGGTGGAATTGAAGAGATATATATATAGGTGGAAAACAAAACACTGAGCAGGAATTCATTTGAAGAATTAATTTGTTTTTGATCATTATGTGAATATTGCAGAAAATGTTTGAAAATTGTTGGGCTTTTTTTCTGTTTGTTGGTGGGGCGGGGCTGGAATTAATGGACATATCTAGATGATTTGGGTTTTTTTTTTCTATGTCAGTACCGAAATGTAGACAATTTGCTAAGACAGAAAATGAGAGTGTGGTAGTTAATATTTACAATAAAACAAAAAAGGGGTGATGATGATTTGTTGGAAAAGCTAAGGTACCTTTGGTTTGAAAACTATTTTTACATGTGTGGATAGCATTTACTCTTCCCCACTCTCTCCCCTCCAGATAAAATCTACATTGCATGATAATATTCCTTAAACCACTTACTTTATAGAAGTTTCTACGAGCAAAAATACAATAAGATTCAGTTGGTGAGTATCCCTCCTGTGACACATCACGGATGATGATGTGGATTTATCTGGATTTCTGCTGATGTTTTGTTTCTCGAGTTGCTATTTATTTTTCTTTTCAGGAATGGTTGGAAATAAACATCATGGAAGCTTCTTTTTTTTTTTCCAAAGAGTAGATGCTTTGATCGAGAACTTAGAACTTGTTTTCGCGTGTCTAACTCGGGCGCCTTGTGACCTTCTGCATAGTTGGAACCTGATTTCTATACTGAACTCTCTTTATCATTCTTGTATTTTTCTCGGCAGGGATCTGGTTAACACATCGTGTTGACATTACTCAGAGGCCCAGATTGTGATTTGGTAACTATGACATTTTCCACAAAAGGAACTGCAGCTTCAGGTGTGAAATAACTTGTGACACACACCATGTTCATAATTGTATACTGTCTATGCAACAAACCCACTTCTGTCATTGTAATATAAATGGGACTTTCCTTTGCAGTCAGTCTCAAGCGGGGACCTGAGCTACAGCTTTCATACATCAGCGTTGAGGTTCATTGATGCTGAAAAATAGATAAATAGCTGTTTTCCCGTGTCACAAATAAGCCCAAAAATTTGTTTTTAAAGAAAAAAAAATGCTGAGGTTTTGACGTTTGAACAATCTCACTGGTAGGATTCACAAATTATTCCAGATTAATGTTTTGCGTAGAAATTCAATAACACGGAAGCATCTGAACTGTTGGTGATGGACTTGTCTCATATGTGAATGCCATTTGCACCACTACTTTGGACGGTTTGAAACCATCTGTAGACTTGTTCGAAATCAAGATTTGCAATGGGATTTTTCTTGCTTCCAGGGCAGTTGAAAAAAGGAATGAAAAAGTTATTAATTTATCTATCCTTGTACAGTTTACTACTGCTATAGATTATCAGGGAAATTTGGAAGAATTGGAAAAATATAAGGTCACTATGGAATAATATGAAGAATAGGCGTCGTAGTGTATAGAATTTGCTTAGCAGGGCTACTACAGGCTTGTGCAGTGGTCAGAATTGTTTTGGACAAAAGAAGACATTGGTTTCAGTTCTGGGTATGTATGATGGAGTCAGAAATCAAGGGAGAAGTACCTTAGTAATTTAATTAGCATCCCTTTTTTTTTTTCAGTTTTCTTGCATATCAAATAGTGAATTTTATTTGTAGGTTTAACTTACATCTTGTCAGATGCTGTACAGACTTATAGTCTTTACCTAGCAGCAAGAAAATTTTAATTATGTTTTTTTTTTTTTTTAGATATTGCATAAAGTACAGCATCCCGAGCTTCCTAGATGATAGGCTGTAAATTTGGATAATTTTGTTGTTCTGGTTTCGCTCCCATTTCATTGGACAATTTTTTTTTTCTCTGACACCCCCATTAAACTTGAACTTTCTAGTAATTTAACAGAACTAAATGTAAGGTAAAATCTGGTCAGACGGTTCAGAATATGTATGTGCTTTGGTGTTCTCTCTCAAAATATGTACCACGGTTCTTTTCATTAAAATGGCTGGATCTACAGTTGGTTTTTTTTTTTTTTTTTTAATTGCTAGCTGGGCGGTCTTAATGGTTTCTTTCCCTTATGTGCATCTACAAAGGTGGATGCTTACCACGGCTATGAAACAGAAGGTTGTTAGTTAGTATTTGGTTGTGGCATCTCGCTGTTTGTTGCTTTAATAATAGAGAATAGATCAAACCGTTGTGCATATATTTTGGCCTCTGAAAAGCACCCAGGTAAATTATTTTTTGTCCGTGCCTTCTGTTGTCCCTTGTTTTCTCAGCGCACTTTTGATGTTAATTCTTTCTGATGACACCCTTTTTCTTTCTTAGCCCATAGCTGGTAGCAAATGGGTTGTTTCGAGTGGGGTGGACAGGGGAGGGATCAAAATAATATTAAGAAATCCAGTGTGTGCTATGCAGAGCCACCGGCTACGTAATAATTTAATGTACAGCTGACAGATAACCGTGCATCTCTGATAAAGATGATTAAAGCTGTAAGTCTACCTGAAATGCCCCCAGGTTTATAGACCACAGATAAATTGTTTTCAGCAGATAATGTAGATGTAACTTTATTTTTAGAGTGCACTGCATAAACTTTTCTTTTTAAATTAACTTACTTAATATTCTTTTGGAAATGGCTTTTTCTTGCTGACAGGTTCTACTTTATACAAAGCAGCGCAGCTCGTTAACCCTAACCCTCTCAGAATTTGTATTACATGAAATGGTTTGGCATTGTCTGGTGAGGGGCGTTTGCGTCTTTACCCTGTCAATCCCACAGCCCGTCTCTGCCTTCCCCACCTAGGTCCACTTATTCAATCTGTAATACAAGAAGCCCGATGTTCAGTCTCCACTTCCCCAACTAATTTTCTGATGCAGATTGTTTTAGAATTCACTTTTTAGACTCTGGTATAATCAGTCATTTCCTGCCTTCACACACTTTGCAAGTAAAAAGGTTAATTGCACTTTTTTTCTCTTTTAAAAAAATTTCTTCGGATAATACAAGGCAAGTAGCTCATCATTTGCAAGACCCGTCTCTTACCTCCACTCATGCATCATTAGAAGATGCTGTTTGTTTTGGAGGAATGTTAACAGTTTAGCACATTCTGTTGCTTGTTTCCTCTCCTTTTGTAGATTGCGGTATACGCAGTCTGGGCATCATCAGGTTGATACATTCATAACAGTGGACCTTGTTCAGCCAGATAAAATAATTTGCTTTCCCTGTTAGGTGTGTATAAAGTGGGGAAAAGAGAATGCTGGCTTCTAACACCCCCCCCAACTTCTGCCATGAAAACAATTCAAAATGGCTACTGGAAATGGCACAATACTAATCAGATCCTTTGGGCATTTTAAAGAGGACCTTTTCAGTTGCCTTTTCTTTGCAGGGGTTTCCTGTTTTTATGTAGTTGAAGCAGTTTAGAATGTTGTAGGGAAGATTTCAACGTGAGAACCAGACTTTCTGAGATAGGTTGGGGCGGTGGGAGTCTGGTCCGCACACTGATGACTTTGCATTGCAACTTTGAAGCCCCCTTGAGGCATGGTTGAAATCTATGGGTGATGGATAGGTTTTTGTTTTGTTTTTTCCTTGAAGACATGATTTAAATGAAAAAAAGGGTAATTTATCTCCAACACACACACACACACTTAGTTCTGTCATTTTTAATTTTTACAAATTTTGTCAAAGAAAAACAAGAAACCGGTCATTTGTTGATGACTTCAGCTATTGCATGTTAAATATCTAATGTACAACACCTGTCTGGATTCTGCGGATGAGTTGTCCCTGACCAACTCAGTCTCTCCAAACTGATAAGAAGGTTCACCGATGGAAGATCTCACAACTCACCGCAGAATTCTACCATTACTTGACAATTTGTTATTAGGGTGTTCTCCACACCAGTGTTGTTGGATGCTGAGAAGATGAATATTATTCATAATTTTCTCTGCACGTTGTTATTTAATGTTTGAATTTGTAGCAAAATTTAAGGCCAACACATCATTGAGATCCACAAATGTGAGCTATTCTTTGTATACTATAAAACCAGGTTGTAAATTTCCTTTTTATTAAGCACAATCATTGTAATAAACATGAGTTTCCAATAATGTGTCTGTGTGTTTATAGGGAGTGGGTAATGATCCCACTAGCAAAAGCCTTGGGAGCATTTATTTACAGGCTTACCGTTAGAACAAATACTTCCCATAAATGCATACAGTTGTATCCAAAGGATTCTCAGTACATGTAGTGTGTGTGTGTACATAAAATATTTGAGGATATTCTTTAACTTGGGCATCTTAAAACTAAGTTGTGATGCTTAACATGGTAGTTTATTTTATAATAAATTCACCGGTGATCATCGTAAAAGCAGATAAAGAACGGCTTGCTGGAGGCAGAGCAACAATGGTGATGCTTTCATGACATTTGTATACTAAAAACAAAATTACAACTGAAAAGTTAGTGCTAAACACCTGAAAACTGGAATTTGCAGGCCTTTCAAACAAGCATTAAAAAAGTATTTTGTAAAACTGGAAATTAATCCTAAAATGTCACTATATTATATTGTCAACTTTTATAACATCAAGGGAGACATATTTTTTTTTCATGTTATTGGCCAAGCTTCAAGAAACTGCAGAGTACAACAAAATTTCATGGCCCCTTGGGATAAGAGGGAGTTTTCCGTCATCCTCATTACAGTTGACTCATGGAAGCAGGTCCAGAGACATCAGTCATCACATCCAGGTTTGTCTATGTCTTCTACTTGTGATAATTGACACTATTTTGAGGCGGTCAATAGCCAGTAACATTATTCCTGCTCTTTTGGCACAAGGCGAAACAAGCATTCAAGAAATCCTTCTGCCTGGTTACCATTTCTTTAGAGTTGTGTGATTGGCCAAGGGAGACAAAAAAGTACCAGAATGATACCACCACCACCACCATTTCTCTTTCTGACTTGTAACAGCATCCAGCTGTGATGAGAGGAAATGACAGTTTTCCTTCCCAAATCTCAATTAAGACCTATCCACGACATTTGTGAAGGTAATCTCGATAACATTGCCATCAATCAGCAGTAGTTAGAATAATGACTAGGATCAAAGAAGTGGGCTTTAACCCTTATTGGCGGTCTAAATCGTGTGAGGAACAATCATTGTTCTATAAAGTAAACAGGACCAAGACCGCATTCTTGTTTGTTTTTATTTTGAATATAATTCTCCAGTTCTCAAAAATAAATAAAGCGCCTAGAGTTGTCTCCCCTTACAGTTGTTCTATTCGCCCTCGGGTGGCCGGTCTACAGCTCCTGTTGGCAGATGAAGTAGGCTCTCTCGGCGCACGGTCGGTCGACCCACAGCAGCTGGTATGAGGCGTACATCTGCACGCAGTCCTGGTTATAGGCATTGTTGGGCTGCCCGGAAGACCACTGCGAGAACTGCAGCTTTCGACCGTTCCAGGCCACCCACGAACCTTCCGCGTCGATATCGTTCGCCCCGATATAGTGGTTCTGTTGCTGTAGCCCTGGGTTGAGAGAGAGAGAGAGAGAAACTTACACCACTGCAGCTGCCCTTCAAGTAAGATCCATCTTTTCGCCCTCTAGAACTTGGTAACGACCGACCGTCATCAGGGATTTCGTCCGGGTGTCACGGGAAGGGCGTTCAAACGGAACCCGGCCGGATTTCATTTGAACGTCCAAGGGCCCTAGAATAGGTGCAGGTGAGCGTCACACCGACAGAAGGCAGGTACATCAACGAGTATTCGCCTTTCTTCCATTACGGCGGAATTTCATGGCGACAGAAGTGGACGGACTCAGCTGCTCGTGTCTGTGGTTCTATCGGACAACAGCAGAACGCAGTAGACTAATGCAAGACTTACGATAGGTAAAAGGCCATGTTAGGTCCAAACCATCGCTCGGAGAACCCACCGAATTCCTCGGTCGAGTGCAGTAAAACGGCTCGTTCTCTGGCCTGGAAGCTGAGGGCAACATGGAAGTGGCGGACCCCGAAATAACTGATGTTCGGAATGAATCGGCACAAGGCGTCCATTACCATTTTAATCAACTGGCAGAACCTACTAATCTCCGAGAGAATTGTCCAGGGACGGCTTTGCGAGTTTGAGTTGATGAGGGGGGGGGCTTTTCCCAGGTAAAACCCGTTTGTTTCCTTAAAGAATCGAAGGGCCCGATTTCGTTTCCATTGGGCCCCGAAAATGTGAAGCAGGGAGCTCTGGTCCGACAAGTCACGGTTCCGGAGACTCTGATTATACAGTCGGATTCGGTGAAATATCCAATCTGAAGTGCACCAACCGACCGACTATCCAAGATGGAGAGAGTCCATTATGGTATGAGGCTGTTTCTCCCAAAAAAAGGGACAGCCCTATTCATCGGATGCAGAAAATAACGGATCAGTCCGCTTATTCGGAAGTTTTCACCAATATACCGAAACCATATTCTGAAGACTGCCTCTTTCTCAACTGGATTTCCCATCATGATAACGACCCGAAACATTTGCCCGCCGCCATCAAGCAGCATCTCTCAGACCAGAACATTCCACTTCTAAGTTAGCCATTTATGGAACGATACGAGCAAAGCTATTAAGATCTGATGGCCAAGAAATTTTGATCGATTGTTCCAAATAATTCAGTCGACTTTCGCCGATATTGGCCTGAACCGGTGCATCAGTCTTGTGGACTCCGTGTACAGGGGCTGTGGTGGTGTTTGTGGCTGTGCGACGGAACTAAGACTTCCTTGATCTGCTCATCTCGTGTAATCTCCAAAGAATTGGTTTTATGTCAAAATTTCGATGATGTTTGATTTGTTCTTCAGCTTTAGTCGCGTGAAATTCCACCATGGTGCAAGAAATGCGAGCCTACGGGGAACATTTACTGCCGACCCTATTGATGGATGTGTCAGTCGAAAGATCGAGGAATGACTCTCTTTTCCTATCAGAGCGACGCCCGCGGCTGGAATGTCCACTGTTACACATCTCGTGTGTAGATTTAAGCTTGTTCTGCCGTCAGCCTTAGACTTTCGCCAGCCACTGTCTGTGTAACTTTTCACCTTTATCCCGTGATTTGAACAACAGGTGGCTTCACTTCTAGAGGGCAAAAGATCAAACCAAGATGCACACTTGTTTGTTGTGCAAAGAAATACACTTGGTGTGTGGAACAAAATCGCTACCCACAGACCAGTGACATCTCAGCTAAACCCGAACTGTTTCAAAGGAGAAAAATCCCAGTAAGAAGTGAAAATTAATTTATTCTTGCGTTGGCTGCTGTACTTTATTTAAAAGACTAACAATTGTTTCAGAATATACTCTCCAGTTGGTTTCCATTTCATTTAAGGTCTTTTTTAACCTTAAAAATTAAAACAAAAGTGATATTTTTCTTCTTTTTTTTTAAATTTATTCTAAAACATTTAAGTAGAGAAGATTTTCCTGACGGTGAAGTCAGTAAACAGCTTTCGAAATGTGACGAAAACTAAATGAAGGTTTTCTTTGTCCTGCTTCCAGATTTGCTAGCAAGAGTTATGGGACTTGTCGAGAGAGGGGGGGGAGGGTGTATATATATATATATATATTGGGTGGTTTATAAATCAGTACAAGAGAGAAAGAAACGTTTACCTCGGTTCTTCAGGTAGCGCACTATCACATCATGTTGGTACTGAGACTCGACCAGAAGCAAGTGGAGACGATGCTTGGAGCAGGTGGAATTGGCATCTCTCCATTTCATCTTCTGCTTGAAAGTCTTGACGCAAAGGTGAGCGTCCTGAAAATAGGTGAGGCCATTCTTTGTCTCACAGGTTCTATCTGGAAAAGAAACAAGACACCTGGCTTGTCTGTCTTCAGATGGCTGCCGTGGGCGGACACTATCGACGAAAGCTATTTCCAAGCCATACTGGAAGTTAAAGATGTACTTCAGCACAATTTGGAGAGAAAGAAGGCGAAATCAAATTAAAGGGGGCACCCGCGGTGATTCGTAAGTCGGTCTACTCAAAATTCTGTCTGGGCTCGGGTCTTTCAGGTGCTGTATTTCGGTGTCTTTCCTGATAGATGCTATTGGTTGCCAGGATTCTTTGACGTGCTGAGGTTTCTCCGGCCGGCGCCACGGGTTTTGTCTGAGCCCCACCCAACATCTAAAAAAAATGCATAGAGAGTTCTCTGCCGCGAGATTCACGTGCCCTCACGAGATTATCGGAAGGGTCGCCTGCGTACTCGCCGTTGTTAAGCCATTAACAGTCTGATAAAGCTCCAAGGTTTGGTGATTTCGAAATTAAATACGAAAAAACGGCAACAACTCAATTTCTCGGCGACGCCGGATTCTCGGATTTTACCAGCGAATTTATATTCCCGTAAAAGTTGATTAAAATTTGACAGTTTTCATTTTAAAAAAACAAAACAACAACAACCTTTGGTAGCCGACACGAAAGTGCGGCTCCTAGAAGTTGCATAAGACGCAAGTGACCTCTGGTGGACTTTAACCCTTTCCGCCACGCCAGCGATGCACGATATCTCACCGTCGCACTCGTGGCGAAGCACGGAGTTTAGAGAAGAAGAAACACCAGTGGGTTGTCGATCAGTTCATCCTTGTCGCCAAGGGGAGGTTGCTGCGGTAAATGCTAGGTAGCTCTATTGAAATCCTGAGGCGGATACCAATAGGGCGACACTATTTCAGTTTGGTGGCATTTAAACGCCCCTGGTGGCGAACTTAGAGATTAGAAATCTCCAGTAGGCGACACACATAGATTAAGCCCCGGAACTGTGTCTAGATGTTTGACAGACCCTAACAATAAATGGCTATAGCATTAAGAGAAGGAGCAATGATCCTACAGAGATCCTTCTGCCATTCCAAGGAGTGCTGCTGAATAGTACACGGGTAGAAAGCTGGAGGAATTATGTTTGAACGCCGTCATGGAGGAGAAGCAACTGTTTTCTAACCCCCCACAAACAACTTACTCTTAGAGAAATGCACGTAGTCGCCCCCAGGGCTCAAACTGGCTTTCTCGGCCTGGAAGAACCAGTAGTTATAGGCGCGGCATCTTGACGCCCGCCTGTCGTAGAACACGGAGAAGCAGGCAGAGTCTTGGAGACAGAGAGCGCAGCACCGTAGCAAACAGCTCACGTTGTCTGCCACCCAGTTGGTGTTGTGCGTCACCTCCGCATTCAGCCGGTGGGAAAACCGCCTCCCGTGTCCGTGATTCGAACCCAGACCGAGCGTGGCTGTTTTCAGACACAGCCACACCGCCAGCCGCACCAGCTTCCCGGCTGCCATGGCGACGCCTCGCTCGCTCCAACTGAGCCGGGCTCGGTGTGAGACCGACTGCGTCCTGCCCAACCTCGCGGTCACACGGTCGGCATCGATTAACAAGAATATAATGGTTTGGCTGTCCAATCGCGCAAGAGATCGTTCTAGTAAACTGACCAATCGCTGAAGTCGACAGACAACTCAGTTTGCTCACTCAATCGATATCAAGAAGTTGTAGGAAATCATTTGGGGTTTTTTTTCCTGATTATTTCTACTTTTGAGACAGACGTAAGTCTCGATGCCCGCGTGACGACATTCCAAGATGCTGTAACGCAATAGTGCAGGTTATATCCAAAATTCCCACACAGGGAGACAGATCAATGACTCAAGACACGAAGACTTCCAGAACTACAAACTAGCAACGTATAGGGTTCTGACACCAGTTTCATTGAAAAGAGTCTACAAGCCATCACATTGATGGATGTATGGACCAGATTATTATGAACAAGATTATCCTAAAAAAGACTAAAAACCAAAAAGAAATCGGCAGTGACAGTGTCCCATCACAAACTGTCCCCTATACTAGTGAAAACAAGCATGATCCCGAACTATTCCAGTAGAACTATCACAAGATCCATTAACATCGAATGTGGAGTGTTTCGAGGAGACTCTTTGCTACCAATGCTCTTCTTTCTGCAGTTAGTCTTATCAAGCGCCAAGCCATCTCTTCCTCACGGATGACCTCAAACTCTATGCCAAAGGTGATCTAAAGATGAAACCGGAAACAGTGAAGACGTCCGGATGTAATTTAGACTGAAAAACTGCGAAAGATCTACCTTCAGAAAATATTATGCATCCAGATCATTGGATTAGAACAGATATAAGTATCTTGGAGTCATAGCACGCAGGGTAAAATAAAAATACTGCTTAAGAACAGGACGATGAACAGGCTGGGAGGCCTGCAGCGACATACGGCTGCATTCATTTGAAGATGAAAGAAAACGAAATGTTACACACAAACAAATAGGAAGTTTCAGATGCAAAAATGGACACAGAGGAGGCGACACAATTATATCTACAAGAAGAAGACGACAGACTCCCGAAGCTGAAATTGTGTTCAGTACACAAACGGGAAATCAAATTCTGGGGAAAAGTTGGAGTGACCGACAATGGAGATGGATGGGTGAGAACGCGGCAAAGAAAGCGAAATACTGAAACTTAAGATGAAGAGACCCAGCAGTGAGAAATGAAAGTTAAACGTGCAGTCAGGGACAGTATCCAAGATGAATCAACTAAGGGTTAAGGAAAGGTCCGCCGATGGCTAAAAGACTCAGGATTGACAGAAGAGGCGGGAGGGCTGATGCTAATAGCAGGGCAGGATCAAAACTTGGACACAGGATACCTACCATCAAGAGTATATCCTGAAGTAAAGTGTCGATCCTAGAACGTACAGTGGCTGGAAGATACTGAGCGTCTCATCAAGCAAGAGAACCGCGGGATACGTGCACTGGGAAATCTGCTAACACCGCCATCTACTTACCAGGGGGTGGGGTGCAATCGAAAACTAGAGACTGCAACAGAAAGCGTACGGTAGTTCTTCTGTGGGATGTGCCGGAGGCCAAGAAACCCGACATCATAATACAAGACAAAAATGCCATTCTTGCCTTGATGCGACTATACTGACAGAGGCGGGGGGGGTGAAAAGCTATTAGAATACAAAGATCTGCGGATATAAACAACCCGGCTGTGGGGGGGTTAAAGCTTTGCGCCATTCCTACTGTAATGGGACAAGTCTGGGAGGGAGCCAGACAGAGAGATAACGAGGTGGCACCTGAAGACCGGGACCCCTGGCTTAGGATTGGTTAACGTCTGTTTGAATTTTTTAAAAGACAAAACGGTTCATTAAGGTTACGCGGTGTCTCGGTCAACAGTGGACTATTCCCAAAACTGTCGGTTTGTCGGCCACAGGTTTAGAGCAGCCGGTGTAAGGCCAAACACATGTCCCGCCACCCCCCGCCCGCGAAGGACGCATGCGCCGTAGCCACTCCATACTTTCCGTCAAACAACTGCTCCCTAATAATTCTCTGTATGGCGCATTGGTTATTTTTATTAAAAGAAATATAATAATTTTACCGGTACACTATTTTGTTAGCTACTTTACCAAGCAGCAGAAGCTCTCCCCGGTATGGGAGGGACTCGCCTGAAGTAATTACATCTTCCTCTTATTTATTCATTTCTCGCCTCCCCTCCCAGGAGAGTAAACAGAGTGGGGACAAGACTCTGCCTGACTCCCAGCTGAAGTGCCCGCCTCGTCGATTTTTCTCCTCGTTTTTCCCCATGGCCCTATATTGACTCGCGCGCTCGCCTCCCGGCCTGGCCGCGGCGTTCCTCGGTAGTCATGGAGACTAGACAAAGACACAGGAAGAAACCAATGAGCCGCTTCCTCCCCAGAGATTAATGGCTGTAATAAGAACCAGCACAAATAATAATAATTAAAAGAAAAACAAACAAACAAACCAAAGGGCACCGCGGTTCCCGTCTTGGGTTCAGATCGATGTGTTGGCTAAAGGAAGCCTGGATAAAACGGCGCGTGACACTTTATAACACGAACACCGGTGATTAGAAAACAAAAGCAACAACTGTCCGGCTTGTTTAATTAGCATATCGCACCGTCTTTGGATTGGCGAACCCTGTCGCTGGTTCTTCTCGAGTTTAGACCTCGGCCGTCAGGACAAGAGTTCCACTCGGAGATAAACCCTACAAACAGACAAGAAGCCCCATTTTAATTGACATCTTACTGCAAAAATATAGCACCCGGATGTAGTTCTGTTCTACAGAGGGTTGGTTTAAACGCTTGCTTGGCGAAGCTTAACAAAATGCGAATAATTACTTATTTCCCTCGACTTTTTGATAAAGAAAACAATCAGAGTTGCATCCCTTTCGTCATAACTTATCGCATAAATATACTATTCAAAACGTGGCACGATTCTAGTGAACGTCGTTTTGGTATACGGTCTTTGTTCTTCACGTTTGATGAACTAGCAAAGTTATATATTGTGAAAGGGATAACTTGTTTATAGGTCCACACACACACACACCCAGCCTCCCGACGAGTCTGGTGCAGAACGGTCTTCTTCACAGCGTGAAGCCGATATTTTTACCTTTTCACAGCAACAGAAAATTCCGCTTACAGACAGGGGAGGACTTAGCTCGGTCTGTGGCCAAGCAGAGTTAAACTTCCGATAACTGTTTCAAATGTATGAGGGTGAAACCTCGGCACCTGTGTTGTTTTTGTTTTTTTAGACTACAGACTTGCGCGTCATAGTTGTGCGGCGCTGAGAGGCAGTCGTACAAACAGGTGCTGCTCGCGTGACGTCGTTATTGGTTCTGGCGCCATTGCCCGTTTGGCGTTTTCTGCTCCAAGAAAAAAAGACTTGAAGGCAAAATACGAACCGCAAATGGTTAGTTTGCGTTAAGCTCTGTCGGCCTTTGGAGCGACTATGACTAACAGACGCAGCCTTCGTACGTTTTGCTTTCTTCCTATTTTTACTGACAGTTAACACGCAGGTTATTCCGTGCCATTGTCCTTACTTCATGATGCCATAAATTCACCCATAAACGCAGCTATTGTTTTCTAGGTTTTCCTTTGTTTTACTTGCGCGTCACCATTTCAAAAATCAGTGGTGGCGGAAAACGTAACAAGAAATTTTCATGTGAAAAATCCACAATTGCACCTGGAGCTCCGATGTTCCGGCCCCGCGCGCGAGAGGAAGAGAACAGTGGTCGAGTTTCTAGAAGATGGTCAGTTAAATGCTTTCTTGTAAAGGTAAGAAATAGGGAGCACGATCACAAATGCTGTATGGACTCGGTATAGGTAAAGTTTATTTTATAGCAGTAAAAGAAGTGCAAGTTACTTGATGATCTATTTGTTTACCACCTGGATAAACTGCCCAAGCTCTAATATACCGCATTTTCCGAACCGTAAGGGGCATCAAGATTTTTAAGAAAGAAAAATATCTTAGCGCATACATATAATTTTTCCATTTACCATTCCAGGATCGCAGCTCAAAGTCTATCACTGCTGTCCTGTTCATCACCACTGATGTTATACAACCTGTCTATTTCTTCTACCTCATCTGGGTGCTTCATTCACCCTGTGATGTCAACTCGTGATTTGGAGTCTCCATCCATTTGGTCCTCTCCTCGCGCATGAAGGGCTTCAAATGGCTCGTTTACTGAAACGCCCAGATGCTGTAGTTGGCTGGTAGGACCCCTCTGGAATCGCAGCTAGCTGTGCTTTCGTTCCACGCCATCTTCAGCCACAATTTCATCTTTTAAGAAAATTATTAATGGCGGCACAACACGACAAAGTGAAGTGTAGTGGGTTTTCTCGCGGCCAGAAGTTCTTACCGCTATCGTTTTATCACCTTTAATGTCCACCTCCTCATTCGAATGAACATCCATGTTGCCTAAAAGCACACATTTTCCTCTTGCCCTTTGTTCTGTATCCGGCCAGCATCCTCTGCAAGAGCGGTGACTGTCTGTCGAAGGCAAGATGATGATCGGCCCACAGCCATGACGATGACTGGATGACCTTGAGATGCAGGACAAGTTTAGGTGACGTTTTTTTCTTTTTTCCCAAAAGAAAAGTGCGTCTTATGATCCGGGAAAATACGATATATTTGTTTAAGGGTTTAGGGGTCTGCCTTTATAGGAGTATAATCAGATGGTATATATAGGGAGCCGTCTTCCGGCAGTCGCGGTCGTTACATTAAGAATCATCCGAAAGACCCGGCTTTAAATTAAAGAGAAAATAAAATCTCTCGAAATCGTTTCGTTCTGTTTCCTTATTCTTCTGTACTTCAGAACAGAAACAGTTCCTAGCTGATGATGATGATGATGATGGTGATGATGATGATGATGGATGATGATGATGATGATGATGGATGAAAGCGCATTAACGGCCTAAAAACAAATAAGTAAAAGTCTGTGCAGACGATTAAGCTATACAATCCTACAGCCCAGCAGATCGCAGTTTTATATCGGCTTTTCTTGCTAATAAAGGAGATTTGATGCCCAGAAATATCTGGATACCTTTTCCCTTACCTCAAAGAAATTTCGTCGAAGTCGAACTTCCGGGGCTCGCTCCCCACGTGACGCAAAGAAAAAAAATACGAGGCAACGCTTCCTATCGGAAAACCGCGTAACCCCGCTTGCTCACCAGAGTTGTCTCCCTTGTAAATATCGGCGTGGGGCAGAAAGGACCCCTCCGGCTTTTATAATGTTTCTTGGTAGCTTTTAATTTTTTTCTTGTTGTTTTGTTTTATTTCTAATTTAGTTAGAAACAGATCGAATAACCCACTTATCGCGTGTACACCACTGCTGACAGCGGGCTCCTGCTGGTCCGGTGGCTATTATTCCAAGTATGGCTTCTACACCTGACTCAGCCTCTCTCTCTCTCTCTCTCTCTCTCTCTCTCCTCTCTTTTCTCTCTCTCTCTCTCCTCTCTCTCTCCCTCCTTCCCTCCATCTCTTTCTCCCTCCCTCCCTCCCTCCATCTCTCTGTCTCCCTCCCTCCCTCCTCTCTCTCCCTCCTTCCCTCCATCTCTTTCTCTCTCTCTCTCTCCCTCCCTCCCTCCCTCCCTCCCTCCATCTCTTTCTCTCCTCCCCCTCTCTCTCTCTCCCTCCCTCCCTCATCTCTCTCTCTCCCTCCTTCCCTCCATCTCTTTCTCTCTCCCTCCCTCCCTCCATCTCTCTCTCTCTCTCCCTCCCTCCTCCATCTCTTTCTCTCTCTCTCCCTCCTTCCCTCCATCTCTTTCTCTCTCTCTCCCTCCCTCCCTCCATCTCTTTTCTCTCCCTCCCTCCCTCCATCTCTCTCTCCCTCTCCTTCCCTCCATCTCTTCTCTCTCCCCCTCTCTCTCCTCCCTCCTCCCTCCATCTCTTTCTCTCTCCCTCCCTCCCTCCATCTCTTTTCTCGCTCTCTCCCTCCCTCCCTCCATCTCTCTCTCCTCTCCCTCCCTCCCTCCCTCCCTCCATCTCTTTCTCTCTCCCCCTCTCTCTCTCTCCCTCCTTCCCTCCATCTCTTTCTCCCTCCCTCCCTCCCTCCATCTCTTTCTCTCTCCCTCTCTCTCTACTTACTCCGACATCATTGCAGTTCCTAAATATTATAAATGGAGAGTCTGAATGGCTGCCCCTATCACCCTCAATAAACACATCCATCTGGTGACTGCGTCCATGCTGCTGTCCGAAAAAGAACAAAGCACATAAATCCTAATCCCATTACATGTGGACAGACGCTCCACGTGTGTGATTTGCATCGACGCCCTGGCAACACTTCACACGGCAACTTAATGCAGAGAGCAGATTTATAGCCACGAGAGAGAGAGAGAGTTCGAAGCCCTGTGCGGATACACCGAGAAGCAGGTAATTTCACCAGATCCGCTGGGAAATATGATAAGACTTCCATTGTTGCAGCTGGGAAAACACCTGTTGTAAATCTAATTTCTCGACATCCTCAAGTGTCAGGAAGCATTATAACTTTTTCCTTAAATATTGCAGATTTCTCCGATGAAAGAAAAACGATTGACCGATAAACAACTGAAATTTGGCTGAGCTCTTTAAAACAAGGCGTTTCTCATTTTTACCAAAACCATCTCCCACGGAGAATTGACAAGAGAGAAAAATGGCCAATCTCCAATGTAGAATTTACACGGAGCACGAGTCTCTCTCCGTCTCTGTCTCTCGAAAATTCTTTTGAATCCTTTTGATTAATTAAAACCGCAATTATATACAATAAATAGTTTCCCTTAGGATTTTAGAATACACTGTCAGGAAAGTATTATAATAATAATAATAAGCAGAAGGAATCCGATAATGTCAGCATTTCATACGGAATGGCTTGAAACAACACCAAACCATGGCACGCCTCACCAGTGGAGCATCTCTATGACGAACAGGTAAGATGGTGCCTAAGTCTGGTTGCCAACATCGTCTTTCCCAAATATAATCAACAACAAATACACGCCTCCAGGTCTCTCCATTCTCGCCAGCCCCCCCCCACCCCCAACCTCCGAACCCGAAAATCCGCTCTGCCTCAAATTAATTTCTTTCTTCGTAAAAACTGTCCAACAGACACTTACCGCCATCTCGTGTACAAGGGAGACAACTCCTGCGAGGAAGCGCATTGTCGCCATCTCCTTGGAGTCTCGGGTGTACGGGCGAACAAGGAAGCTTCAGGCTCACTGTTATCGTCTCTCGATATTTACTGTACTGGCCATACGGGGGCAGACGACGGTAACTACGATAAACTAGGGGACATCTGGCCCCGTGCACTCACCCCTTCGCCGCTGTTGCCTCTCCCCGGGGGTACGAATTCTGTAACCACTTCTCACTTGCGAGAGGCGCGGAAAGCAATCCCATAATGCAATACCGGAAAGGCCAACAGCCGCACCAACCACAGGAGCTATCTATCCCCTCTTCCCGCCATCTTAAATTGAGCATTGCCGCAGCGCGAGGGCGTCCAGGGTCTGCATCACGAAGTCTGTCGCCGTCTTTCTTGGTGATGCATTGTGGGAAGGAGCCATTTTTACAAACCGTACAGTGACGCGATCTTAGCTTTGAGAAATCGCTTGGAAATGGCGCAGTCTTCTCAAACGGCTATCCTCTGACCAAAAACATGGTCAGAAGGATACATTAAATCACCAGCATTGGAAATTAAACAACAATCGTGCCGTCTGTATTTTGGCAGTCGTCTTCTTCATTTAGAAAGAGGATTAATGGCGACCATAGTAAGAAACAAAGAGCCTCAGCCTCCTTCCGGTTCGGTTAACATCGTTTATTCCGTGGTGGGTTATTACATCCTGTAGCTCGCTAGCCTTCTACAGTAAAATACATTAAAGCGAAGGTCAGTGATTGTCGTCTGCTAATCAGCAATTCTAGGAACGTTGCTGCGCGCATGCGCACACTCGCAGAAATACCTAATCTCGTAGTCCCTGCATTTAGCCGTCCAGTTTTCTGCATTTCGGCAGACTAACCCCGAACCAGGGTCGCAGGTCACGATCTGCCCGGTCCGGTTGTAGGGGGTCTTCTCCCCGGCCACGCGACATTCCACTTCAGCTATCCTGCCCTTCCCGCAAAACGCTATCTGATCCTCGATGGACATCGCTTCGTGATCGCCATCACTGAGCATCGGGCTGTGGTCGTTGATCCACCCCGACCACTTGCTGTGTGCGCAGCTGCTGGGCCCCACGAGTTCGGCTCCTTAAAAAGAATAAAAGTCAAATTTCCACAACGACCAGCTGCTGTAGCAAATGTACCCCCCCCCACCACCCCGATGGAGACTTTACGAACAAAGAGGCAGATCGCTACCAGGGCGGGAGAAACTCACCATTGTTTAAAGAAAGTTACTCACGGGCAGGAACCTGTTTCCTGTTTCCAGCTAACGAGATCTGGGGAGCGGACCGCGTGACTTATCACGTGGTGCGGAAGCATTTTCTGGAGGACACCTAACATCCCACCTCCCACACACACACAGAGAACTACTTTGCCGAACGTTCGCGAGCAGTACACTGATGGTGGAGTTTTTTTCCATCTGATCTAATCCAACATCTGTATATATCTTTGACACTTTCCCACTCCCTCCTACGTTTAAGTTAAACACACACGAGAGCTGAGTGGGTTTGGCGAGTATCTTCATATTCTCCGGGTAGCGACGTGCAAGATGATGCAACACAGAAAGCCTAGAGTTGCCACTGAACGGCTGCACCCAGTCTCAAGCAGAACTCGCTCGTGTGGGGTGTTATCGGAGGTGTCTTCCACAACGGGGAATTCGTCAGTTATTCTGAACATATATAGATAGGTGTCCACTTTCTTCCTTCAGTACCTAACCCTGAATTAGAATAATCTACTCTTTGTTCCTCCACACGTTCACTCCACTCACCTGTGCAGTTGCAGTAGTAACGCACTTTAAAGTCCTCACAATCAAAAGGCCTGTTGTCCTTGTTGAGACACACCAAGCCCGTTGTCAGGTTGCAGACCCCTCTCAACCCACTACTGGACAGTGGTGTGTTATCGGAGACCATGTTACATTCAATGTTGGTCACGCTCCCACCGTCGCAGAACTTCTTCAGCTCAGACTTCGTCATCATCTCTCTGTCTCCGTCTCCGGGGTTGGGACGCCCGCGGTTCAGCCACGGAAGCCACTGGCTTTTCCCACATTTGGAGGTAACGTTCCATGAGATGAGCGGTTTGGTCGTCCCTGAAAAGTACTGCGAGCATCAATCTTACAGCCCCAGTCTTTTAGAATTTCGAGTTTATTTTACTTATTTAGACAAACAAAACACTAATAACTTTAAAAGGAAAATCATGGCTTGTTTTAACTGTCTGAATCATAACAGCTGGGCAACTTGCAAAGTGTTTTCCATCGAACGATCAAGCAAATTCCCTAAAATCTAAATTCTCAAACACACTCTCTCTCTCCTCTCTCTCTCCTCTCTCTCTCTCTTCTTCCTCCGCTCTCCATCTCTCTCTCATCTGTCTCTCCCTCCCTCTCCCCCATCTCCCCCTCTCTCTCCTCTCTCCTCTCTATCTCTCCATCTCCATCTCCATCCATCTCTCTCTCTCTCCCCTCTCCCCCTCTCTCTCTCTTTCTCTCTCCATCTCTCCATCTCTCTCTGTCTCTCCTCTCCTCTCTCCCCATCTCCTCTTCCTCTCCATCCTCCGCTCTCGCTCCCTCCTCAATCTCTTCTCCTCTCTCTCTCCCCTCTCTCATCCCTCTCTCTCTTCCGCTCTCTCCTCTCTCGCCTCTCTCTCTCTCTCCTCTCTCTCTCTTCGCTCTCTCTCCATCTCTCTCTCTCTCTCCCCCCTCTCTCTCTCCCTCACACACACACAAAGGGTCATACTAGTGGACTCTACAATGGAATATGCAATACTTCATATATAATCAATTTATTAGCGCATACACAAGGTGCTGTTCATACACTCGTACGTAACCATAAAAAGCAATCTTTCCACGATGCTTCGTTCAGAAGCTCACAGATGACGGTACAGAGCAACACAACAGTGTGCCCACCAATGTCACACGTTTCTATTATGGTATAAATTGTATGATGGGCATTTATTGCACTTCACTGGGAGGTGGGTGGGACAACGCGGACTGGTCGAACACCAGCCAGACAGGCTCTCTAGATGTCACACCTGTGTGGTGTGTTGAAGGACAAGGTGTACACCACAAAACCAGCTACCATCCACCAACTCCAAGAGAGAGAGAATCGTTGATGGTTCAACAGCTGCTCCTGTGGAAATGTGTGTCACTGTGGATCACTGGGGTAAGACACTACAGTAGCTGCGTGAATGCTGATGGTGGATATTTTGAACACCTGTTGTATTTTGCAACATGTTTGAGGTGGCTGATGTACAAAGCAAAAATTATCTAGCAACGTCTTTGTTTACTAGGCTATAGAAAAAGTGCGTACATTGTTTTGGGACACCCTGTAGTTACATATATATTTAGGAGTATACGACTGTTCCAATTAATCTGTATCGGAACTTTGATCTCCCAAGAGTTTTTCAAGAAAATATTCTCGTGGAATCTTTAATTGGTGGCCCTATATTTATGGCTGTTAGTGTACACGTATTCGGAGGTTATTCGTATTTTGTAGCGATGAAAAATATTGCAGCAGTAAAGTGGAACAACCAGACCTTTTTAAATAGGGAGACCGGGTCCTTCCAAGACGATGGAGGAAGCTGAAGAGCCCGGAGAAACTTAAACGGATGTAGGGGGGAGGACGACAGAAAGCTGAATTGTGATCTTTCTGATGGAGCAGTCATCCATACGGGTCGTGGATGCCAAGTCGCTATTGATGGTGTGAAGTCTTGGAAAATGTTCTCTCCGAAAATCAAACTTCCGGGTCTCGTACAGAGAAGATTACGGTGAGAAATCTAGATTTATTTATGGGAAAAAACAACAACAACAACAAATATACGCGTGTGCACGAAGGCGTCATTATGTAATAGTGATATAAGCAGAGGTACCTTTGTCCGAGGTAGAAGAACCTGCTGGCAGAGTGGTGCCATTTTGTGGCGAGTCTGTCGGCGGCTCGTGGGAGTTCACTTCAGGCGTGGAACCGCTACTCACGTTGAAGTCTGTCACCCGAGAAGAACTTCCGAGCTGCTGGCCCGTTGCCGAGGGATGAAGAGAGCTCGACTCGCCCGGTCGCGACCCGTAGGTTGGGCTGTAGAGCTCGACAGGCGACACCCCGATGTCGCTCGACGCCTCCACGGTCAGCCCGTCAGCTGATACTGTGCCTGCCGAGTCACCTGTCAAACCCAGCACCCGAGAAGTTGCCGTCACCTCTGGATCGGTGGATGTGGACCGCGCAGCGATGTTATCTTTAAGGACAAAATAGGACACCATACAAATCGGAAAACCCCTTTTAAGTTTGAATTATGTTGTATGGTGGAAATTAACTTTGTCCAGTCATAATATTTCTTCTTTTATGCTTTTGTTAACTGTAATTTTAACAAACGAATGTTAAGAATTCCAAATTTTTAAATAAATAAAACAAATGGAAAGTCGACAGCGCATTAGCTTATGAGTCCGGATATCGATACTGGCAAACCAGACCAACACAGAACAAGGACATCGTTGTTATAGATCCCCCAGAGACGGGTCTCTTCTCTGGATGCTGGGAGAAGGAACTATTTAATTAGCTTCATGGACAATGCTTTCTCAAAAGAATTCTTCTGCCAGTGATCTTTACCTGTTGTGATGAAGTCCGAGGTTGCAGGCGAGTGGGTAGTTGACTCTGGGCAAGAACCAAAACGGAGTACTTCCTGCTTGTTACAGAAGCTGAAGAGATGTGAATAACGTTTTAAAAATCATCTTAAATATTAAAAACAGTTACTAAAAAGAGTATAGGACAGAACCATCTAGACGGCGTGTGTTCGTTCTCCTCCCCAGAGACCAATTATTTAAAACTGACCTCCAGTATAATAACTTGATTACCGAGTCCATTTTTAGTTTAGTAATTACAAGAGGTCGGGAAGCCTCCATGGCTCATGTGACAGGCTCAGAGAAGAAATACGGCCATTACTAAGGTTATTAAATCATTAACTTGATTAATCCTAATACTATCATATTATTATGATTGTCCAAAGCATAAGTTAACATTAACAAAGGCGGACATACTTAGTTACAGAAAATAGCTTAATCCAGGAACTTTTTAGAGGCAGAACTATCACGTCAACACCAACCATTTCTCGCAAAATGTCTTGCACAGCGACTTATCCGTGATTTCATCTCCTTGGTAAAACGTCATTTTCCCTATCAAACATTTGGGTTTCTCGCAGAAACTTTCTGGAATACACTGCATGGATTCCTCGTGGCCGTCCAGTATCTGCCCCCGGGGACATTTCTGCGGACTGCAGCCCTCAACACACGGATACTTTTTGCAGGCAGCGGTAAGATTCTTGTAATTTTCCTTGTTATCGCACGTCCGCTTCTCACATGGTATTATACAAGGTTCATACTCTTCATTTGCTGGGCACTGTATGGCTGTATATGAGAGAGAGAGAGAGAGAGAGAGGAGAGGAGAGAGAGAGAGGAGAGAGAGAGAGAGAGAGAGAGAGAGAGAGAGAGAGATGGAGAGAGAGAGAGAAAGAGAGAGAGAGAGAGAAGAGAGAGGAGAGAGAGAGATGGAGAGAGAGAGAGAGAGAGAGAGAATCTCATTAGTAAAAAATCCATCTTTAAAAAAATTGCTTCCTTTGCTACAGCTTTAAAAAACAGCGGGGCTGGCTGGGGCTCGGTCGGGTATTCTGCTGGAATTTGGCGGGTCTGGGTAAGTTTGGGATGGTTCTCTTATCGAAATTATCTCGAAATACTGTTCTTACTAGATCTTAAAACGTGCAATAGACGGTGCCGAGAAAACCCTAACTTATTCCAAACCCCCGCCAACGGTTAGTTCGCTCTGTTGGCAAAAAAGAGAGCAAAATAATACTAACAGAAAGCCCTGAAATTACCTTATATGAGGTGCAACGAGTTACTTACGGCACAGATCTTCAGATCGCCATTCGATCTGTGTTCCGGAGGTAGTGGCGCACTCGGAAGCATAGGCAGCAATGGCAGCACACACACACTCCGTGTCTCCTCCCAGATCGCATGCGCAGCCTTCTTGGATGCACCAGCTGAGGTACGGGTCCAGAGGGATGACGTTATGGCAGACGGAAAACAGCGAAGACCCCAACACCGCACACGTATTTTCCGCCCAGTGTTTCCGCTGGGAGTTCGAGCAGCTGTCGACGGACTCCCTCGGTGGGGCGCAGGTGCCCTTCCGTTCCATGGCCTCGACAAAACTCAGGACGGTGGATGCCACATTTCCGGGTGATGTCGTCAACTCGTCAGAGACGTCGCCATTGAAATTACCGCACAGACCAATCACCTTTAACGGAAAGAGCCCCCAGAACAGTCACGTTACCGGAAAAGGGAGGAGCAGGAAACCTCGCGCGTCGCCATCAGGGTGAAGCCCTGACCGCTGTTTCGTGATGCCGTGATTTTCCAGATATTACAAGGGGCCGGAACTGGACTCGAACTCGGGTGCCCAGCCGTTCTCAGACCAGCTCTTTAACCCCTGCGCTACCGAGTCAGTTTTAAATCATAATAAAAAAAAAGAAAACCTCTTCAGGGTACCAAGACCCTTTTCTCCCGTGTTGGTAGGGGTACCCGGACTCCGGGAGAAGGCCCACGTGATCCCGTGATAAGGCTAAAACTGTAAAGGTTCTGTGACCTGCCCTGCCCTGTTAAACATCATTAAAATAATTTGCCCTTAATTAATGAGCTCAAGGCTTCGCCGACCTTTCGCTGCTATTCCATCTCGGTGGGGGGGGCGGTGGTCGGTCCTGATGACAGAAATAGGTAAAGATGTTCGAAACGTGGGTTCACTAGTTTCGTGTGTTACCAATAATAAGCTAACGAGCTAATTCACCCCCAATCCTCTAATTTCCGGAAAATACCACACGAGTTCAAATTCCCATACCTGTCTAGATTACAAAAGAAAAAGTATCAACTGCAGTACATCTCACCTTGTTCTCGTGCTCTGATGTAAGATGAAGATAAACCCTTGTGCTGTTATCCCATTCCAGTGTTATCCCCTTTTCTACGGTCACCAGTGTAAACATTCCAGCAGTTCTCACCTCTATCTTCCCACCTGACCTCGGCTGGACGGGCCTACCTTTGACAAGACGCAGCTCTTCGTAGTCGCCGGCTCCTAGAACAAAGAGAGCCCCACGAGTTCGATGAAGAGCTGGAGTCTGCCTCGTATGTATTTCGATTTGCAATGGCATCGTTATGACCTGTTCTTCTGCTAAGAATCTTGTAGACTTTTTCTTTATATTTACATCTCCCGTCTATTACTTTACAGTGGCTGGCGAAAGTCTAAGGCTGACGGCAGAACAAGCTTAAATCTACACACGAGATGTGTAACAGTGGACATTCCAGCCGCGGGCGTCGCTCTGATAGGAAAAGAGAGTCATTCCTCGATCTTTCGACTGACACATCCATCAATAGGGTCGGCAGTAAATGTTCCCCGTAGGCTCGCATTTCTTGCACTATGGTGGAATTTCACGCGACTAAAGTTGAAGAACAAATCAAACATCATCGAAATTTTGACATAAAACCAATTCTTTGGAGATTACACGAGATGGGCAGATCAAGGAAGTCTTAGTTCCGTCGCACAGCCACAAACATCACCACAGCCCCTGTACACGGAGTCCACAAGACTGATGCACCGGTTCAGGCCAATATCGGCGAAAGTCGACTGAATTATTTGGAACAATCGATCAAAATTTCTTGGCCATCAGATCTTAATAGCTTTGCTCGTATCGTTCCATAAATGGCTAACTTAGAAGTGGAATGTTCTGGTCTGAGAGATGCTGCTTGATGGCGGCGGGCAAATGTTTCGGGTCGTTATCATGATGGGAAATCCAGTTGAGAAAGAGGCAGTCTTCAGAATATGGTTTCGGTATATTGGTGAAAACTTCCGAATAAGCGGACTGATCCATTATCTTCTGCATCCGATGAATAGGGCTGTCCCTTTTTTTGAGAGAAACAGCCTCATACCATAATGGACTCTCTCCATCTTGGATAGTCGGTCGGTTGGTGCACTTCAGATTGGATATTTCACCGAATCCGACTGTATAATCAGAGTCTCCGGAACCGTGACTTGTCGGACCAGAGCTCCCTGCTTCACATTTTCGGGGCCCAATGGAAACGAAATCGGGCCCTTCGATTCTTTAAGGAAGCAAACGGATTTTACCTGGGAAAAGCCCCCCCCTCATCAACTCAAACTCGCAAAGCCGTCCCTGGACAATTCTCTCGGAGATTGGTAGGTTCTGCCAGTTGATTAAAATGGTAATGGACGCCTTGTGCCGATTCATTCCGAACATCAGTTATTTCGGGGTCCGCCACTTCCATGTTGCCCTCAGCTTCCAGGCCAGAGAACGAGCCGTTTTACTGCACTCGACCGAGGAATTCGGTGGGTTCTCCGAGCGATGGTTTGGACCTAACATGGCCTTTTACCTATCGTAAGTCTTGCATTAGTCTACTGCGTTCTGCTGTTGTCCGATAGAACCACAGACACGAGCAGCTGAGTCCGTCCACTTTTGTCGCCATGAAATTCCGCCGTAATGGAAGAAAGGCGAATACTCGTTGATGTACCTGCCTTCTGTCGGTGTGACGCTCACCTGCACCTATTCTAGGGCCCTTGGACGTTTGTCTGCTATTTTTGTTAGACTTTTATCCACCATTGCACATATATTTAATTCAAAGATAACTTTTATTCAGATAAATTACACTAAACAATAAGCAGCCAGGTTTTCCTTTTATTATTTCGCGATTTCTCAGACTCTTTGTGTTTTTTTTTAATCTTTACAAATAAAATTAGTCCAAGATTTCCAGAACTTCCATATTCTCAGCAATGTAAGAACTAAAATTGAAAAACAGAGTTTCAGATCTTTGTAATAAGTACGGCGGGTACCGACCCGGAAATATAAATAAGCCAATAAATGATAGCTAATAGGAAAATTTTTAAAAAAAACGAGGATTCGACCTCCCAAATTCTTCTCCCCGCCCCACCTTTATCGCCGGCGGAGATCGTCAGTGACGCCAGACACGTGGTTCCGGTGGTTCCGCACACTCTGTTCTGGACGGTAATCTGGAACTTGTCCGTCGCGTTGCCCACGGACTCCGACAGCAGGTAAGAACAGTTTCCTCGAAAGTCGAACCTCCTGTCGTCGAAGGTCTTGTAGCGAGAGTTTCCAAAAACGCTACAGATAGACGGACACTCCGTGTTGTTGCACTGTAGTTGACCTCTTGTACATACACTGAAAATGGCGATCGAAATATTTCATCTGGTTTACCATTTTTTATTTCACGTTCCCCATCGAGCGGAACTAAACATTAGCTCTTTACCACCCACCGATCTACAGTAAACCCGCCCCAAAACTAAAAAAAATAGGCCTTTACGCTGCTCGCGGTCAGACTTAATCACGTGTTATTGGCTGTAATGTCGCGTGTAGCTCTCCTGAAGTGGAAAGAAAGAAACGCCATTCAGGCGCCAGAGCTCAATATTTTACACAACTCCCCATAAGTCAGAACCATACTGCACAGTGATGACGTACCTGAAGCCATTTGCTGCCTTCTTGGCATGAAAGTTGGAATTTACCAAAAAAAAAAAAAACAAATCTACGGTAAAATCACTGATACAGGTAAGTTTATCAAAAATAAGGTGGTGATTCTAGGGACTGTGTTGAGGGTAGTTTAACTCCATAATAAACCCCTTGCGGAGTAGTTACTAAAACTTCCGAATATAGATAAGTTATTACGGTGAACGTTTTTACTTAAGAAGTAAATCTGATTAACGGGGCCCGGTGTTCGGCTAAGATACAGAGTAAGAGTAATGGCTGCCGTTGAGCTGCGGGCCTTCCTCGGGGGCCGGACTTACCATTCCTTGCAGTGGCCATAGTATTTCTCTCCCTCGTGGTATCTGTGCCCTCGCACCTGACAGGTGCAGTTCAGCGGCGTCACACATCGTTGGCCGTCTACCACGTACCCCGGCTTACACCTGCAGCCAGCCGCGCACCTGATCTGGGAGCAGGTGGGCGGCGGCTGGTCTAGGCTGTCGCAGGTTTGAAAGCACAGCGGCTTGCAGTCCGTGTACTCCTCATTCTCGCCGCACGCGGACTCTGTGCTGTTGTCGGACACGGCCACGCATCTCCATTTGGCGCTCTGGCAGGTGCTGAAAACAAGGGACAGAAACGGAACAGGGTCCCGGGGGATTACTGCCAAAGTGTGCAAGACAAAAACATGGTCAGCTACGACAGGACGACTATATACATCGGCAAAATCGGCATTATGCTTAGAACATCCCGTATATCGATTAAATCCAGCTTACGACCACGGAACAGACCCAGCGTGGTACGTACAGCAACAACGTTACGTGCGACCTCTGGCGGCCGTGCACATCCACAAGCAGAGTCGGCCCACCAAAGGTAGAACCAACGCTGGTCTGATCGGTCACTTCCTGCTTTAAACGGACTAAACTAATTCCTTTTCACTACCATCACTTCGTGGTCTGAGCTCCTTCTGATAGCAGAGTAACGGCGCTACTGCATTTGGGTTTCAAGAGGATCAGAAGTTTACTACACCCCTGAAATTAAACAGTAAAGGTTCGGCTCAGTTTTTCCCAAGAGGTTGCCGTGACGTCACTTATAGCCTCGTCCACGCGTACGTAAGCAGGTGACGTCAGTTATAGCCTCATCCACACTTATAATTAGGAAATGCTAGTGTTGAAACAGCTTAACTCTATAACAACCAGCCTTGGCTTCCACTAATCTGCTTCTTTTCAACTTGAAAAAAACAAATAAGAAAATACATCACATTAATATACCAAAATTAAAAACATTTTACAAGACCCGTTAATCTTTGTATCCGGACAGATACTTGCTGGTTTCTTGGGGGTGGTCTCCACTCCACCTGGTGGTTTGGTTATCAGACCCTATTATATTGTCTCATTTCGATGCCTAGAGAAATAGCCAGGCATCGGGGAAAAAATGTACCAGGTGCACTCCGACTTCAGCCGCCCTAATCTTCTCCTTCCACCTACATTGTCATCATCTAGTTGACGAAAGGCTGTAGTTACCGCCACCGAGCGGAGCCATTTCCGGGGCGTGAATTGAGAAGACGAACCGGAATATGCAGGGAAACCTTAGCGGCACGAGAAGGAACTATACCGAGTCGGTTCTAACTTGACGCCCCAGTCACAGCAGGCAGGCGATCAACCGTCGCCTTAATGAAAGACCTCTACGAACTCTTTGTGGAGTACAGAAGTGGAAGTAAACAGAAGTACGCAAAGGAACCACCAACGAGAAAGAAATTGTCGCGGAAATCCACAAAAGGCGATGCCCTTGCCGGCCAGATCATTCGCTAAGACATTAGTGTCCAGACACCTGGATTAGATTTCACTCACCAGGAATCTTTTCCCATCGTAACCTTGTCTCCGGCGTTGTAAACTTTGCCGTTGAACGAGCACGAGCAGTTGGCGACCGGGATGCAGTGGGGAAACCTGTCCATGGTTTGGCCAGCCGGACAGCTGCAGCCTTCCACACACTTGGACTCGCAGTGGTCGATCGTGGCTACAGCTTCGCAGGAGTATTCGCACGAATCCCCGCACACTTGTTGCTGGAGTGGTGGGAAACAAGGCAATGACCCTTAGTTGAGAAAAAAAAAGGATCTAAAATATAACATACACGCAAAAATAACATTTCGCAGCAACAGAAATTGACATGGTCCAGCAAAGGATCGGAAGACTCGAGAAGTACTGCGACCAGGCCAAACGAATGCGCTGTCAGAATCTAATCTACGAACCTGACTAATAGAGATGCCTTTCCCTCTTGGAGCTCTGGCATAAGTCATGATGGTTCCCTACGTCCTGTAACTACCAAACTGATTTTTAAATTGGTCCTGGACACCAGCGATCTACTTGACTGGACTGAGTTGAAATCTATCCATGATTTTAGGAAAGGAAGGCGGACACTGTGCGCTTCCGGTGTCCTTGCCATGTACCCGTCAACCGTAAAATCATCCTAGTGTTTAAAAATTATGCATACATTTGAAGAAAATGAACAAACAGCCTTTCATGCGCAAACACGTAAGAAAGGGTTCCCAGAATGCAATGGGAAAATCTTCGCTCTGCGGTTTCAGTGTTCGGGATGCACGTGGAGGTACAGGGGTGGGGTGGTTGTTGTTGTTTGAAGAGAGGGTAGACTTAGCTGAGTTGTACTGGCGCTGAGCAATGCATTATGGGAACGATCTGTTTTAACTATCTGAAAACAAAAGATTCAGAAGATTTTCTACATTCTGAAGTATGTAAAGGAAGACAGATTAACTCCATCCACAGATACGGCTGTTCTTAAGAACTTCATTTTGATTTATCTGACTGGCCTAATCTTAGTTGTCACAAATTATCATCTCATTGTAATATGGAAACCATTGGGATGTCAGCATACAAAGGAAATTCTGATTTAACTGAACACTACGACTATTGCAACGCGTCCATTTTCATTTTTCGTATATTGATGCCAACGAGCGTAGTTCCGCGGCTAACCGCTAGGCAGCGTTGTCGGTCCCGCATCACGTTGGTCAGTCTTGGCACTTCCGACATCGGCACGGAAAATCCTTACTAGGATTCTTCATTTCTTTTGATGTGAGAGGAAAGCGGAAAGATAGGAGGAGACTCGACGCGGCGCCGCCCCCTACCCCTGGTGGAGAAGAGCGAGACAAAGCCATGAGAGTGAGGCAGTGGGCCAGAGCACGTATGTTCCGACCCTGACCAAACTCAACCATTTAATTACAAATAACTTACGACAGTCTTGTGGTTTTATCCAACCAATTAAAACCCCTATGGCAGCGCACTCGTCAGCGTATTCTGCTATGGTGTCACAGTACTGGAAACTGGAGCAAAAATCCGACACACAATTGTTGTAAATGCCATCCACGGGGATCTGTTTGCGACATTCTGTTGACAAAACAAAACCAATTAATAAGACGAGAACTTTAATTCCAAGACCCGTGCGCCGTCTTCGGTAAATGTTTTCCAGCCTTACAGAAAGAAGGGGGTTAATTCTGGGCGGTAACACAACTAAACCCACGTTTCAGTAATCCTTGCCTGTCGCCATCGTCATAGTCTGGTCCTAGTGTGCGAATAAGTTAGTTTTTAATAAGCATTTTTGCCTAGCTAAGAACTACCAGCCCAGGCTAATAGAAATCCCTTCAGCAAGAGGTATAGCGCCGAAACACAACGCGGTTCCTCGAACAGAACAGTCGCATTTCTCTTTTACTACTTTTTCAGCTGCAAATATTTGTGGTTGTAGCGTCTTCGTCATAAACACTGATGTCAACTTCCGCAGAAGTGCATTATGGGAAATTTATTTATAATTATCGGCCAACAGAAACTTACTTCAGATTTCATAACCCATCAGCTTAAAATTTTTAGTGGCGTTCTGTGCGCGTGAGATTTTAAAATAATTTCAATTCTATTTTATTTAAGTGTTATTCAGGGCCTTAGTTCGCTGGAGCAGGGACTTCGGCTGTGAGAGATCATCGAATAACTGTGACGTCTTGACTAAAGAGACAGTTTTATAAATATTGGCGTTAGAGACATTTCTAGTCTCTTCATTGGTGGCAACGCGGCGACCGGTGGCTCAGTGGGTACCGTGGTTAGGGGCCCGAGCGATCGGCTAAGCAGGCCGTCCGGGTGGGCTATCCCGTCTTCCCACCTCCAAAAAACGGAGAGTCCTGGTGGGGGTTTTCCAGGCGCCTGGTTAGTTGCCTGGTCTTCTCGGATGCCGCATGACACCGGGTTGACGCTACCTAAGAATGTCGTCGCCGTGCCGGAAGCAGCTCCAGCACCAGGGCAATCCGTGACGAGCCGCCACTTCCGGTTACGACGGGTAACCGTTGTTACCGCTGGTTTGCCTGACGTCACCACCAATAACGAGATAACCCGGCAGTCTGGCGGCCTGCGACGCCGGACACCGTGAGGGCGCAGAACTACGTCGGGTCGCGACGAGCTTCTCGCACTTTAGCCAAACAGCGTCTGGCAAAACTCAATTCTACGAAAACGCGGTACCACCTTTGAAATGGTCCCCTTTCAAGGAATCGCACTTCTGCATGGCCTGAATTTTCACATGATTATCGCAGTTTGGCAGGGGCTCCACCTGAGAGTTCTGGCAAGGCTTCTGCGTCTTCCAGCTGGCGCCAAATCCTTCGGGACTCGTCTCAATAACCCCGGACCTGGTCAGGAATTCGTTGTTCATGTTTTTATCAAAGGAGCCGCACAGACCCTGGGTCTTCACCGGTTTGAACGGAACCCAGATGTGCAGCCTGCTCTTCATATCCCACATAACCTCAACACCATTGGCAAAGTCGAACTGTAAAGAAAATTAAATTTTAAATTTATTTACGTTTGTAGGAGTGATCTGTATGAATTGTTTCCAGCTTGGCTTCGGTTTAATTTTCAGGTTTTTTGCTACAAAATCTGACGAAGAAATTAAAAGTAAGTAAAATGCAGTATCAGTGCGCAAAGCGCTCGCGAGGAGAAGATACCTAACATCTAAATACGGCCACTCCGCTGGCTGTCGTGTCCGGAGGCAACCGGAAACCGTAGCCAAAACGAAAACGCCGACCAGAACTCGTAATTTTCAGATGTGGGAGGAAAACACCCATGGAGCCGGCGGCTGGTGAAGGAGACGGTGGGAAGGTACCCCAACCGAGCCGCTCTCAACGGGGATTCGAACTCTTGCCCTCGACCTTAGAAATCCAGTAGCCTACTGGAAGACCACGGCGTCGGCCGCCACACTCCGTGTCAGCATTAATAGAGAGGTGGGTAATTTTTCTATTTGAGAAATCCCGACGGATCACCGGATCTTGCCATAGAGTTTTCAAAGTTTAAACCGTCCGGTGTGGAAGACACTCCGCCGACAAGACGAACGCTATCCTGACCAAGTTCCAAATGGATGCTCAACGCTCGGGCGGGTTACTCACCACACACGCGGAGGTCGGTCTATAGGGTTACATTTCAGACAGTTAGGGGCCGAAGGAAGCCTCAGTCTGCATACAGTCAGCCATAAATAAAGGGCTCGACTTTGAAAGGGGGCGCGAGGGTCTTTAACTTATATGTGCCAATGGTCATCTGCCCAAAGGGGCCAGTATTTCCTCGCAGATGTTGATACAGCTGACAGCACCAGAGCAACGTACAGTTAAAAGGAGTCAGCGCATCCCGACTGTCAGACTCTTGAACATCAGTCCCGCTGAAGACCGTCCTCCACCGATTCTTGCGAAAGTTTTCCTGTTAACCCATTCCTGCTGATACTGTCCATTATATGCCTTCGAAAGGCAAAGAAGTCCTGTATCACAAAGTATAGACCCAAATCGTATTTACCCGGTGCTATGTATGGTTTCATGTCGAGATTCTAACCTCTTTTAAATCGCTATATATTCAGTCATTTAATATAAGATATATTCTAAAGATGACGTGGACACGTTTCCTCTGTGGCTGCCAAATCGGTAATGTCCACATTTAAGATAAACCCTTTCAACAAGTTGACAGGACGCCTTCGGGTAAATATCATTCAGAAATGTTTAAAATAGAACAAAGAACAAATAAAAACCATCTATAGCTGTACAAGGAACCTGGGGGAGAGTAATGAAATTATACTTGTCGCATCTTAGTTTCTCGCTTCTCCTAATGTATTTTTCTTTCATTAAAGTCACAACAGCCTTTCAAGAAATATGAAACTTTGGTGCACATGACTTTGTAAGGCTGGTGCCCTCCCATAAATATTGGAGAGCTCAACATGAGTTAATGACCTCCCTGGCACCATTAACAATTTCTGTCTGTTTCTTCTTCTTTTTTGGGCCGTTTGTTGCTGAGAAGAGCTGTGTGTTTTTGCATGTGGAAATATGAAAGAAAAATACGTCGAGAGCGGACGGGTCACCTTGAAGAAGACGTCTGAGGCCTTGTAGGCAGTGAGAAGGGAGTCCTTGTACGGCTGTCTGAACAGCTGGTTGTTCACCGATATCTGAACGTTATTTATTTCCGGTTTCAGGTCGATGTCGCTGCCGTTGATGTGGACCTGAACGGAAGCGGTGCAGGGAGAGTTCTGTCGGCAGTCCGTCTTCGTCTCGACCACGGTGAACACGTGGTTGTGTAGCAGGTAGTACGAGCACTTTCCGCGGAAGGTGTAGCGCTTCCCGTCAAAGGTCTTGTAGTGAGAGAATCCGCTCACAGAGCACATCCCCTTTGCATCTCTTCCTACACCTCCAGGCGCCTCTGTCACACCGACTGAAAACAACAACTTCATTTGCACCGTTAATCAAGGGCGATAACTGTTGTTTAAAAAGTTACAAAACAGAGCAAAAGGGGAAGCCAGAGATCCGTCTAATCGGAGCGATGACACGGAGATCTTGTAGAGAACAGAACTAGATCGACGAGAAATTCCGCTTCATTCCGGAGGGGCCACTGGGCAGGCGGGAACGGACATACGAGAATACCAGCCTGACGACGTGCACAGTGCGCGGACATTCGGTAACTCCCATCCCAAGTCACATCAACCCCGACCTCCGCGCCGCTGTAATCCATCACCGCTGTTTGTGGTCTGACCTCACTGCTGTGCTTACCGGTCCCTGACTGCTAAAAGCCAGGGCAAACAGCAAATAAATAAATGTGTAGTAGAGTGTAGACAGCTTGGATTCTCATCTCGTGCTCGTGAGCAACTTTAAAGGAAGGGTAGAAAAAGTGGTGACGTCACCGACACAAACAATAGAACGTCTTCCACAACTATGACGGGGGGGGGGAGAGATAGGGGCGCGTGCGAACTCCACGTGACACTAACTGCACAATTATGACCCGCAAATAAATTTCATACCGTGCCATGCACAACTATGATGTAAAACGGTTATTTCCGGTCTTTTTTTTTTTTTTTTTGCAAAACAATGCATAATGCCATTTGGCATAATTGTTTGAAAGATGTCGGTGGCTTAAATCTACAGGAATTCTCTTGAAATCAATAGTAGTGAAGTTGGTAAGAAAAGAAAATGAGGGGACTTGGCTGTAAGATTTCCTGTTCTGAGCGCTGTGCCGCCATCTAGCGAAAAGCACAAAGACAGGAATAATTAGTGAGAATCCAAGCGCACCAGTGATCCGGAAAGACGACAGCAGCAGGTTGGCGATGCGGGTACGGAAGAAGCCACTGAGATGAAACTGAGCAGTGCGAAATGAAGCGGAATTTCTCGTCAATCAGAATAATAGACGAAGAGCCAGGAAACCGGAAGTTTGCTCTTTTAAAACCACATATATATATTCAAACTTAAAAGTGCAAAAGTAACACCTACTTACGGCAGCTGTAGCACCGTGACGGACTGATATTTAGAAGGTTTTTCCTGAAGTTCACGTTTGACTATTACACGCCATCTCCCGAGCAGACATGCATGCATATTAACTGGCGAGGATTTAATGGCCTTCACCTACTTTGTGTTCGATTAAAGAAATACTAAGGGCTTTTTAGTAAACAGATAACATGCGCCGTAAAAATGACGCCACAGCTCTCTTGTCAAGAAGACTACAAAATACTTCGTATGTGGGTAAATTATGACATTCACGTGATGTCATTACCTTTTCTGCTCTCACTTCGGAAGAGCTAGAAATAAAAGATGACGTTCTCTGAAGTATCGATATGATATCGACTGATTCTTTCTTTGATAATCTGCGATTAGTAGAGTTATCATTAAAACAAAATTATACTAGGTAAACTGGTGCCCCCCCCAAAAAAATCACTGGATTACCAGAAATAATTCTGTTTTATTGTTTAAAGTTGAATTATACTCTGACTAATGCAGGATTTGTTTTGTTTCTGATTTATCATTTGTTTGTACTTTTGTCAAAATAATATCTTCTTTAGCAAGGATACTGCATCGTAGTGTACATTTACCAAAGTTTACTGTTTCGTAGTTTTCTCTGCACAAGAGATGATTGAATTAAGGATGAAGATGGTTGACGCGGAGGCAGTGTGACCAGCAAAGCAACGCTTAATCGGTTTTATTATATACCCAAAATGCATTCTTACATTGTATCACACACACGATGAAAACCATATTCAAAGCACGAGGTTCTGCAACAATTTTGGCTACCAATGTGGTGTTTTATGTAAAAAATGTGAAGAATTCAGCACTTATTCGAAGCTTGTCAGTCGGATTAACGTGGACAAGCGGTAAGAAATCGTTTCCTTCGGAAGGCTTCAGCGTGGCTTTGCAATAGGAAAATTGGGAAGAAAACATTTTCTTAATGACAAAAGAAAAACATTGTAGATCTTTTTTTTCTTCTGTCTTCCACATCTTTTCGGACCGAATACTCACCCCGTTGTGGTATCGGACTCTTTCCTTCACTATTGGCGCCGTTTGCTTCATCGAACAGCGTTAGTGTAAGTAAAGGAACAGAAGAAGAAAAGTGGCGCGTAATGTTTACAATAAGAATACGTTTCTAAATTTCTTTTTATTGTAGATTTGCTCAGTAAGAGATGCAAAGCCCCAAACAGAACTACGCTCAGAGCTGAAAGCTGTTACCATCCCCAAAGTTTGACACGTAAAGAGAAAACCAATTCTGATGTGGAACAGTCGTAAAGCACAATGGACAGGCTATTTTAAGCGCTGTAAGCGGAAATAATGTTACTATATCCCTATACAACATTAAAAATGATAGTCTAAGTCAAGATGTATTCATTTATATCCAAGAACTTTAAGAATACCAAATTTTCCCACAAGACCGACTGCCTAAATCTAGGAGCATTGCAGATATTTCTTGCCATAGTCTCCAATTCAACATACCAACAACAAGCTATTGGCACCAACAAGCTGTCTTTCGGCATTAGTGCATCGTCTTACACTAATTCTGCTGTACCATTATTATTCCCATACACGAATTTTCCATATTAATCTATAGACATTTTTAAAACAATTTTTTTTCTATGGAAAGCAGGAAATTATTAAGTGAAGATCAGTTGGATAAGTAATTCGAAGCAAACCGTTTACTCACAAAATTTCTCCAGGTACGATTCGTTAATAAGCCTAAACAAAAGAGAGAGGAAAGAATAAGTCAGTGAATTTAGATTAGTTGAAGATATTTACGTTAACCATTAGCCTTAACAAACACGTAATATTGTCCCAGAAAGCCTCTTCAAGAATTATGGTTTATAAGGGCTGCTGTCTCACCACCCCCCTTATGTATTCTCGTAACTATACTTTTGTTAGCCATAAATAATTTCTACGATTAGTTATCATCGGTGTAAACCTGAAACTAAGGGATAATTCTGCAGAAGTGATTTTAAAAAATAAAACAACTTTCATACCGTCCCAACTCTGTGTATATATATATATGGTCACGTTTCCGACGAAGACTAATTTTGTTGCAACCCTTCTACGACCCCCTGCAGACTTTTGAGGGACAGTAGTAGAGGGTTAAAGAGTAGGATATACGGTGTGCTAGCCTCGGCGAGCAAACGAGTTACCTTGGTACGGGTGGGGGACTTGTGAGCATTGGTCAAGAAACACCGGGAAAACTTCCACTGCAAGTTTCCGAAAGTCCCCACGAGAACCCATCATTAGTGACCCGCTTGTGGGCCAGATTTTCCAAGAGATTTAATCCCCAAGATACCATATTATAGAGCACAAATCCTTTGATGAGCTAAAAGGTGAGCTGAGAGGGCGAAAAATCTGATTTCACACGCATGGAACTGCTGTTCAGCAATCTACGTTCGCTAAAGGCCGTCGGGAAGTTGGAATTGCGGCTCAGGTGAGCTAGGAAATTGCGCATATGGTAGCAAAAACTTCGCGACCAATTACCGAGGATGAGTTGTCCGTGGACACAGGTGCCCTCCAAAACTCTGTCCAGGTGAAGTCTGCCCAAATCGCACGAAAGTGCAGCGCAGAGTAATCCGTTTTGTCAAGTGATGTATTAGGTCAGTTGAAACAAAAGGGAACAGAATCTATTTTTTTTTGCCTTTCTTCAGCAGCAGACCGACCAACTCACCTGATCGAGCTTATTCGGCTCCACTCACAACTGTTAACGAGTATTTACTATCGGAAAAACGAAGCCCCGAAGTCGGTTGAATGTCGACACAGTCTACACTCCATCTCGCGACTGGCGACTACAAAATTGGACCCCATCATCTAAAACTTGTATAAATACAACGTCAGAAGCCACATTAAAGAGCTATTATCGCTTTTAACACAGACGTTCCACCATCAGCTGAAATCAGAATTTACAAGCGATATATCTATCCGCTTGTCTGATTTTCATTCTAAAACAAGTATTGAATATGCAAGCCTAACGCCAAACGTAGTACAGAACATCATTACACGAAAATGAGAGCTTACATCCAAACACCTAATTCTTCGCGTCAGGGACAGAATCACAGGATTATATTTTTTAAAAAAACTAAAAAAAAAGTTTGCTGTTTCAGTCCCGAAAATCCGAAACATTAAGATTTTAAATATCAACGGAGAGAATGCCGTGCACCTGCACATTCCTCTTGTCGTTAGTACTTTTGGTGTTAAATTTTGTCCTGTGTAAAAGTCCACTCATGAAGAGAAATCCCAATACTATTCCATATTCCATTGCTATCATTCTTATTTGGCTGATTTTATTTTTCAATATTTAGATAGCCATTAAACGCCACTCGTAGCCGGGTTGGACATCTCGATTAGATTTTTCGTTCGCCCTTCCCGTACAGCCAGAGAAGGAATCGTGTTTATTCCAGTATCAACTATGCTTAAGAAATAATTCATATGCAATAATCGGACTTTAATAATATTTGTCTGTTACGTATGTATCCTACTCGGCTATCTAAATATCTATCTTCCTATCTCTCTACCAAAGTCTACGCGTCTGGTGATGAACTTATAATTATAATGCGAAGCAATTTTAACCAATCCCTTTGTGGCTGAAAGGTTGAGAGAGAGAGAGAGAGAGAGAGAGAGAGAGAGAGAGAGAGAGAGAGAGAGAGAGAGAGGGAGGGAGAGAGAGAGAGAGAGAGAGAGAGAGAGAGAGAGAGGGAGAGAGAGAGAGAGGAGAGAGAGAGGAGAGAGAGAGAGAGAGAGAGAGGGAGAGAGAGAGAGAGAGAGAGAGAGAGAGATGGAGAGAGAGAGAGAGGAGAGAGAGAGAGGAGAGAGATGAGAGAGAGAGAGAGAAGAGAGAGAGAGAGAGAGAGAGAGGAGCGAGAGAGAGAGAGAGATTGAGAGAGGAGAGAGGGAGAGAGATGGAGAGAGAGAGAGAGAGATGAGAGAGAGAGAGGGAGGGAGAGGGAGGGAGATGGAGCGTAGGCGAGAACTTTCAAATTCTACCGTAATAAAGGATTGGAATTTTACAAATTACTGCGTGGGAAAAAAAAATATTTGGGGGGGGCTCGCGCCTGTTATCGTGTCCACTGATGCGACCCCTAATGCGGGGGGAGGAACAACACTGCATCCATGATTCTACACGACCCCCCCCCCCCCCGTTGGCTGCGCCGGGAGACAGAGTATTTCTTGTTGGAAAACAGTCTGTCCAAATGTAATTCAGTATGATGTCTGACCGTCCTCGGCTCTCTGCCCGTAAACTTTTATCAATTAATGACGAATGCTAACCCCCCTTTTTTTTTCCAGCTAGGGGACTATAATCCCGCACTAACGCCACCACCCCCACCACCTAGGGTGCGAAGTTAGGGGGAGACAATCTAAGCGATTTTCTGCCCGGAGCCAGCAGCGAAAATGTGTCTGGTTGTTGTATGCGACTTCGTTTGTGCCTCACGTTGGCATATTTCTCGTCTTTCGAACGCACGATGTACACCTTTAGATTCGTACGTTCGCGTCCGTTAACTTTGCTTATCTTCCTGCATATAATTAAAAATATATTGCATAACAATGTAACTCTTTAAAAAAAGAGAGAGAGAAAGTCAATCTAGGGGAAGTCACTGAGCGCAAATGCAAAATACGGAGAATTATAGTCATTAAAATGGATTGGATAGTTCACATGGATCCTACTTCTTCTTTTTTTACAAAACAAACAGAAATTAAGTATAGTCATTTTAATATTCCATACGTAAGAACGTTTTGTAGATAGAATGGATTTTAATTTAATGAACTTTGTAAACGTTGCCATCAATACCCATTTTAATTCCAAAGGTAAATAAATAGGTAAGTACTCACCCAGAATTTGTTTGATGAAACAGAAGAGCGACAAGTAAAATGTACAGTTTCATTGGATTTTTTGATAATCTAAAAATTTTTTAAAAAGAGAGAGAGCGAGCGATTTCTTGTAAAACGCGAATTACTTTCGGCGGATGTCGATTCGAACCAAGGCCTAGCGGAACAGTCAGCGGTGGATCGTGTTAGCATAAACGCAGCTTCCACGAGCGAAAGACGAAATACGGTTGACTTCGATCGGAAACCCTTTAAAACCGCTGACACTAACCTACTCAGCCAATCAAAGCTTTCCTTGTTTGCATATTTAAAAAAAAAACAACAACAACAAACAGACCAGCGCAAAGTTTGGCCGTTATCTGGCACTGAAATCCTGGTCAGAATAGTTTGTACCTGTTGAGAAGATAATCGGGTTATCGATCAAACTTTAAAAAAAAAAAAAATAATCAGCTGATGATTTGTGATGTAAACAACATCAGAGCTGGACCTGGATTTTGAAACTTAGTGATCTTTAGTCTCATTTGAAGCAACAAAAAAAAAAACTGAAGTCTGTGGTTGTAGATATTGCAGACTGAATCGCAATGGCTACCGAATACGTCACGACGCACGTGTCCGCATAGAAACATCGGCGGTCAGTGGAGGCCAAAAGTATCTTTCGTAATCAGAACTATCGATTATCAATTTATACCACTCACGTAGATTGGTCGTCAAATGAAACTATTCCTGAGCGGATCGATAGTGAGCCATCACTCTTCCGATTAGCGAGTACATGATGATGATGTGGATACGGAACTTTAAAAGTAAAGTATACATATGCGCGCCCTCTGGCGGCAATTCGCAGCCGCATGGCGGTAGTACGTGACACTTTCTCGTCTCACAATCGCTACGGCTGCAGTCCCCACCCCCCCCCGTTGAAGGTGAACTGTCTCGGCCTGAAGCTGATGCCCGCGTGGGGCGTCTCGGGTCGTACGTCCGCCATTACTCTGCGCCTAACGAGAAACTCGCGCGATTTGCAGCCATTTTGGTAAACTAAAGCTGTTCGGGAATACAGGGACAAGGACGTACGCAGGATCTTTTTCTAGTGGAAGGGGGGGGGGGTAAAATAACAAAAAAAAAATGTCCGCAGGATATATTACGGGGGTGGTTGGGTTGGGCAAACCGAACAAATAATATCAAGTGCGGAGAATGTGCCTGGCGCCTGGCGTCAAATACACGCTTCTATTCAGTGCAGATCGTGAAGGTTCCGTCCACACTCATCCCTGCTCGCGAGCTGTGTAACGTTTGCTCTATGAACGCTTATCGTACGAAGTCCCGACAAACGATCGCCCGCCGTTTGTTGAGACCTCAGCCATGTCTTCACCTTTCTCATTGTGCCAAGCGACCTTTCAGCTGTGCAGGCTGTTGCCCGGTGACGTTAGAGCAAAATGATTTGCTTGGAGGGAATGGATCAGTGAACTCTAACAACTGAAGGAGTCCATTCCCGATTTGCTAATGTATTGTTCTTTTCCTTTGGACCACATCTCTCAAACCAAGTGACAGCTTCGGCATCCAAGTTTTCGATTTTGTATAGCAGAATGGTCGCTGAATTGTTCTGCCTTTCGTCGGTGCTCAGGAAATCGACCTTAAGCTCCTGGACACGACCCTACACGTTTACCATATCAAGTTCAACGGCTTGGAGAGCTCGTATTACAGATCTAGCATCGCTGAGTGGCTAGAAATCACAGTCAGACCAAGCAGATCCTAATTGTCGTGTTTTACCTGAGGCCAGTATACTTAACTGATCAGAAATGCGTTCAAAATGGTCGGAAAAAAATTCTAATACTTCTCTTTTCCAGTCCAACAAGTTTCAGGTAGTAGCGGCAGATTTTGGGGAAAGACATCTCTTTGGACTCCCACGGGGGAAAAAAACTTAGATAGCTTTGGTTTACCGATTATAATGCATATCTCAGGTACACATTTCAAGTCGTTCACAAGTGAACTGAGGTTATAAGCGGCACAGGAGACGATCGGAGCCTTTGGATACTTACCTTTCATTGTAGTTTACACGTCTCTTTCCTTTCCTGCCACCATAGAGAACCCGTCTTATCCTCGACCATGCAGTTTTTCTTATCTTTCATTGTAGTTTACACGTCTCTTTCCTTTCCTGCCACCATAGAGAACCCGTCTTATCCTCGAACATGCAGTTTTTATAGAATCAAGCCGAACTTTGTACACTGACCAATGATGGTATTGGCAATGGAAGTAGCATCCAGTTCACATGTCAGCACTTTCATGAGCAATTATTGAAAATCCAGTGGAATCGTTTTCCGAAGAAATGCTACCCGGTCTCCATGATGAAGATGATTAGTTCATCCTCTACACGGACGGGTGTATAGCGAGTGAACATTTTCCAGATGGCTTTGTAGCGTCTCATCCGCTGATTCAATACGAAAATCAAAGAGGCTTGGAAACATTTCCACTTTTGCTTCCTTTACCGCGTAAATCAGTGTGATGTGTGCAGCAGAGCAGAACGGTCGACAGTGCTGGATATCAGACTGTCCGTCAGTTTTACAGACGAATTAACCGGGAATCGTCACGAGAATTATTGCGCTGGTCACATTCAACTGCTGCTGTCGAACCTGGACCAGAGACATCGCAGCTTTGTTCATAAGTTCTCGCCCCCATCTCTGGTGTTTCTGATATCCGTTTACGAAAAAAAGAGAATTAACAAAATATCTAAAACGAACACAAATGTAAAGTAAATAAATAAATAAATAAATAAATAAATATATATATACTTGACGCTCGTTCAACTTCTTGCATTGGCGCTATAGCATCTGGAACCTGCGTAGGATCGTCAGAAATTAAATAGAACTCCATCACATTTATTAAGGAAATAAACAACAAAATACAGGTATACATACCTCTGGCAACGAGGTGGATGTTCACGAAATCCGCTTCGTTCTCACAGACCTCGGTGTCAGAGGCAGCTTCAACATGAGGCGGATGGGAATAGGGTCCAGTCCTTCGTTATTCTGTATCTTCCATACTGTACAAATCCAATAAATATGACGTTATAAAACATTATCGTAGATACACCTTCGATAAAACAAAAACAACTACACTCACCGGTGACTAGCCGGAGCTTGCATCACTGTGGTTTACCTCCGTTGTCAACCTTTGCTCCGACTTGGCAACGGTGGATGAATGCTCCTGATTGAGCTGAGCAGCCAGGATCCTGGCTCTGGGGTTCTTGTAGTTGCTGAACGGAGGACTTCTTTTTGACAAATGCACCAAGTGTGGACTGTCTCACCTTCTTCCTCCTCCCCTTCAAGATCTCACGATAGCAGGAGGAGATTTCTTTCGGCACCGCGACACTCCCAGACCGGCTCATTATTTGAGAAGGCCTCCATTGCATCCATGATCTTTGCAATATTTTCAGACAAAAACTCCGTAGTTAACACTTTTCCTGGCGTCTCATCGGCAACTGGGTCTTGTTCCTCTATCACCGGCTGTTCCTCTTGGATGCCATTAGTTTCTCTGTTTGTTTTTTTTTTAAATTATATTTAAAATTTTAAGCAAAAAAATAAAAAAGATGAGAAAAAAACGAACTGCGTAATGCAGAAGCTTCGATATGAGAGGTAGGACGTTCTTCAGAAAATGGTGATAAATAATGGTTAATTTTGATAACTTAGGCAATAATTGCGGGGTTCGTTTATTTAGACTTCCAGAGGAAATAGCGCGCCATCGCATTGACAAGAATTCAGAGGCGCGAATATTTCTCCAGATGCTCTAATATCGACTTCCCGCGCATTTCGATGAGCGGTCGGGTCGGGGACGGAATATACCGAACTCGGGCCGAGAAGCCCGGATTCGATGACGTCACGACTGTCACGTGGTTCTTCCTGGACGGGTTCGCCATGATGCAGGTTGTGCGGCAGGCGTGTGTGAGGACGCTGAGGGCGGCGGCGGCATCAACCTACAGCTGCGGCGGTCTGTCGAAGTCCACCCTTAGAACGGCCCCGGGGTACTGGAGCACGCGTGAGTTGGTCGTTCCGCCTGGTTGGGACCCGTAAACTCGGAGGAGCGAGCCGGCTAACCCGGTGGGGGGGGGGGCTGTTGTAGAGACGGCGTTTGTTGTGTCGGGGGCTGGGCTGGGGGCTGGGGGCTGATCAGTTACCGACGACAGCTTCTGGAAGTCCCCTTCTTAATTGTTAAGTCGACCTTGCATGCGATTTGTGCTGCTGCTGCTGGGAGAGAGCAGCCGGTCGTAAGGTCATCTTGGTTGGGGATGACCTTCAGAATGTTACCGGCGGCCCCCAGACATCATCTCGCCGGCGGCATCGGTATGGCTGGCTGGCTCCCAGTGTGTCTGTCTGTCTGTCTGCTCCTACTTTAGGTATAATTATTTACTATCAAGTTATCGCTCGGTGAGGAGGGAGCCCACCTGTGGTATATCTCCATTATTTCTGGTAACGTTTTAAAAGAGATTATAAAAAATATACCAGGGATGTTTGAAATGACCCCTTAACTCCCCTCCACCCCCTACTAGATGATAGAAACACTGTTACAGTCGCACTATTTCGGCTGGGTCTTCTGTGTCTGTGCCTAGTGTGTAACCAGGGATGTTTGAAATGACCCCTCCCCTCCACCCCCTACTAGGTGATAGAGACACCGTTACAGTCGCACTATTTCGGCTGGGTCTTCTGTCTGTCCCTAGTGTGTAACCAGGGATGTTTGAAATGACCCCTCCCCTCCACCCCCTACTAGATGATAGAGACACCGTTACAGTCGCACTATTTCGGCTGGGTCTTCTGTGTCTGTCCCTAGTGTGTAACCAGGGATGTTTGAACCCCCTACTAGGTGATAGAGACACCGTTACAGTCGCACTATTTCGGCTGGGTCTTCTGTGTCTGTCCCTAGTGTGTAACCAGGGATGTTTGAAATGACCCCTCCCATCCACCCCCTACTAGATGATAGAGACACCGTTACAGTCGCACTATTTCGGCTGGGTCTTCTGTCTGTCCCTAGTGTGTAACCAGGGATGTTTGAAATGACCCCTCCCCTCCACCCCCTACTAGATGATAGAGACACCGTTACAGTCGCACTATTTCAGCTGGGTCTTCTGTGTCTGTCCCTAGTGTGTAACCAGGGATGTTTGAACCCCCTACTAGATGATAGAGACACCGTTACAGTCGCACTATTTCGGCTGGGTCTTATTTGTCTGTCCCTAGTGTGTAACCAGGGATGTTTGAAATGACCCCTCCCCTCCACCCCCTACTAGATGATAGAGACACCGTTACAGTCGCACTATTTCGGCTGGGTCTTCTGTCTGTCCCTAGTGTGTAACCAGGGATGTTTGAAATGACCCCTCCCCTCCACCCCCTACTAGATGATAGAGACACCGTTACAGTCGCACTATTTCAGCTGGGTCTTCTGTGTCTGTCCCTAGTGTGTAACCGGGGATGTTTGAAATGACCCCTCCCCTCACCCCCTACTAGATGATAGAGACACCGTTACAGTCGCACTATTTCGGCTGGGTCTTATTTGTCTGTCCCTAGTGTGTAACCAGGGATGTTTGAACCCCCTACTAGATGATAGAGACACCGTTACAGTCGCAGTATTTCGGCTGGGTCTTCTGTCTGTCCCTAGTGTGTAACCAGACTCACTTAAATTTGTGCTTAGCTAATATTTGCCGTGTATATGACTTTGTAGGTGGCAGGAGAGATTAGTTTCGTCAAAAAAGATAGCTTCTAATGCTTTCCCCTGGTTCCTTCTCTTAATGCTGATGCGGGTTTGGAATTGCTAGTCTTGAGTTTCCTCATCATGGAAATAAAAAGATGGAACAATCAGCACAACAAGACTAGTTTTGTCTGCGGTTCTGCTGTTGTAACCTTCTAGGTTGTTCATTCATCACAAATTGAACCAGTGTTGGCTGCTTTATCCAGAATCTTGAACTATTGTTGTATAAGAATGGCCAGCCAGTACATTGCAGACTATACCACTTTACCCCAAACTTCTGTTACTGGTTTGCTTTAAAGGTAATAAATTGTATTCTACAAAAATGAGGGGAAAACAAATGGCAGCAAATTCAGTATTCAAGGGCATTAGTACGTTTAGCATAATTCAAGAAAAGGGGAGATAATAAGTATGAATGACCTTCAAATTGTTTTGTACCAATGATCTGTTAAACATGCTTTATTTCAAATAAGTTGTGCAGGTTCTTTTTTCCTTCTCAGCTTTCTGTTGGAAGTTGATAACTAACTGTAAATTTATTTTTGTCGGTCATTCTGAAATTGCATTAATTTAGCTTATGTTCAAACTTTCAGGCAGACAATATGCAGCTGAAACTCCCAAACCCAAAGCTGCTAAGGTAGCGGCTGGAAAAGTAGTGGCTGTTATTGGAGCTGTTGTGGACGTGCAGTTTGAAGATAATCTGCCACCAATTCTAAATGCTCTTGAGGTTCAGAACAGAACTCCAAAACTAATCTTGGAGGTTGCTCAGCATTTAGGTAAGTTAACTCGCATTGTTTTGAAAAGGTACAGAAAAGCAATAATCTTAACACAGGCTAATTCTGTTACCTTACAGAACACACAAAAAAAAAAAAACTTTAAATGTTAGTTCCCATTTATTTGCCTTAGTCATCTGATGTCATTTTGATCCCAAAAGTATTTTTGGACTACCAGGTTTATATGGGAGTTGGTCTCGTGATACACTGTAGATTTGTATGACTTTTGTTAGAAAGTTTTGACTATAGGTACAAATGTAAAAATTTTTTTTTTTTTTAACAATAGGAGAAAATGTTGTGCGTACCATTGCTATGGATGGCACAGAGGGCCTTATCAGGGGTCAGAACTGTGTGGACACCGGAACTCCAATCCGCATTCCTGTGGGACCGGCCACGCTCGGAAGAATCATAAATGTAATCGGGGAACCAATTGATGAGAGAGGACCCGTTAAAACTGAACAGTGGGTATATTTAGGCCTTCTGAATTCAGTAATAAAAGCGATAGTATAAGCTCTCACAATTGTATGTAAATAAAATAAAACTCCAACAAGAGAAACTTTTTAATATTACTTCTATGGAATTTAGTGGACCCTGGTAAGAGATTTTTAAAGATGCATGGATTCCTGAAAATTTTTTTGCTATATAACAAAGCTAAATAACTTCTGTCATGAGTAAATTAGCAAAAATAATTTTTCACATTTAATTTAAAATACAAACTGAACAGGTGGGGGGGGGTCTTTTTGGCTGACCAACATTTGTTATCTTATAAAAAAATTAAATACTAGCTAAATAAAAATTGTAATAGTGAGGGTGGAAACATCCGATGGAAGATAATAGTAAGATGATTTAGTGCTTGCACAAACTATTGCGCACTACATCTGACTGATGAAATCACTGCGCTGTTAAACAGATTGAAGAAAGCTGTGTTCAGTGTCTTGAGGTTTTCTTTGTGTTGTTTTTGTAGTAAATGCTGAATTATTTACTTCGTAGTGCAGGAGACAACACTGCTTGTTCATTTTTTTTTTTTTTAATGTTGTTATTCAAGCAGTAATAAATGTTTAAAATGTTTTCCAGTTATTCTGCCATTCACCAGGAAGCGCCAGAGTTTGTGGAGATGAATGTCCAACAGCAGATTTTGGAAACTGGCATTAAAGTGGTAGACCTCCTTGCTCCCTATGCCAAGGGTGGTAAAATTGGTAAGTACTCTATTAAAAGTAGTTAAATTGCCTAACTGTTCCAGCTTACATTAAATTATTACAAGCGACCTGCATTTGATCGGTGGGCTTTGTGGAAGTGGTGTACAATTGAAGCTTTGCTGGTGGGAATTCCATGTACCGGGGTTGTCATTAGCAGACGGATGCTGTTATTAATTCATTCCTAAACTGTACGAGTAGTAAGTAATACATGGGAGGTTTTCTGCTATAATTAGTTTGCTTTTTGAATTCCACCTGATCAGTCAACAGTTAGTTTAAAATAAAGTAGACCTTCAAATGAAAACTTGAGTAATAAACCACTAGGGTTGATTAATTTAGAGAATTTATCAGTTTTTCAGAACCTTTTAATTATTTATGCCATAGACTAAGTAGTAATAAACTGCATTTCTATGGATTTTTCATCAGTTTCCTTTGAAAAGAAAAGGAAAGTAGGCAGGAATACTCTGGCTTGAAGAGCTGAATCTTATTTCTGTTTTCATCAGGTCTGTTTGGAGGAGCTGGTGTAGGTAAAACTGTTCTCATCATGGAACTCATCAACAATGTTGCCAAAGCCCATGGTGGTTACTCTGTTTTTGCCGGTGTTGGTGAACGAACACGTGAAGGCAATGATCTGTACCACGAAATGATAACATCCAAAGTTATCAGCTTGACAGATGATACATCTAAGGTATGTAATGTTACAGCGACAACTTGTCTGCTTACAGAAAAAAAGAAAGAAAAAAAACTTAGGTTCATTTAGTTAAATGTTTTATTTTTCTCACCAAAAAAAAAAAAGCTGATTGGTTTTATGCTTTACTATTTTAATTTGTTCTTAATGAAAAACTTAAGATTTGCAAGCCTTAGTCCTGCTCTCAAAAACATCTAAAATCTTATGTTCCATAGTAAGATAGATTTTGTTTTGTGCTTTGTCAAAGGCATGTTTGACCTTTTTTGCTCTTTTTGTATGGTGGTTTTAAATCTTTAATTACTTAGGAAATGTTGATCCAAACCACATCTGCTGCTGCTGCTGGCAGAAAAGATGTGCACAAGCTGTAAACAAGTAGCTGTAGAGTCAATTTGGTCGGGGGTTGGATTCAAAGCCACTTAAAACAATGTATCTTTCAACCCACATTTGAAAATTGTATTTAAAAAAATTAAACCTATAGATGGTTTTCTTTATTAGTTCTCTCTCTATCGCTAGATTAGTGCTGATATGTGTTTGCATGTAATTTGTGCACTAAGAGTTTAAGGTAATTTTGTTTTGTAGGTGTCTTTGGTCTATGGCCAAATGAATGAACCCCCAGGAGCCCGTGCCAGAGTTGCCTTGTCAGGGTTGACTGTTGCTGAATATTTCAGAGATCAAGAAGGTCAGGATGTGTTGCTGTTTATTGATAACATCTTCAGGTTCACTCAAGCTGGATCAGAGGTGAGGGGGTGCTGTCTTGAAGATCTTGCTAACTATTATGCTGCACGGCTGGATTACAACTTGAAATAACTTATGACTTATTTTTCTCCAACTTCAGGTGTCTGCCTTGCTGGGTCGTATTCCTTCCGCTGTAGGGTATCAACCCACTCTGGCCACGGACATGGGTACCATGCAGGAGAGAATCACCACCACCAAGAAGGGATCCATTACATCAGTTCAGGTCAGCTTGCTTGGCCAAAAAGTACACTGGCCATTTAAATATTATAAAGGGCGAGATGGCAAGAGTTGAACCTTGAAAGATTTCATGACTCCAGCTCCCTACTGGCTTGAGATTTTTTATTAGACTAGTGATTTCCAATATATTTTAGCATAATGCTTCCTTTTATCAAATAATATCTGCTAACTTCCCCTTCCTGAATATTATACTTAATCTTAGTTACTAATGACTACAGGCTGTTAAAATAAAATTAATTGTATTACTCGGCATCTTCAATCATCAGACTTAACCACCATTAATAATATATAGCTGAAAATAAACAATTTCTTTGCAAGAGTCATTGAAAAATCTAAATATGGTCGGTGAGCAATTTACAGCAATTTGACGTGCGCATGGGAACTGTTTTTCCTAAATATGTAATTTTAAAAATAGTCAATACTTAATGGATTGTTAAATAGTATGTTAATTTTAAATAATAATTTTAATCTATCAAAGTTTGGAGGGAAAGAGGTTTGCTTATACTGGTCATCTTGAGAAAAATTATAATTGTCTACTGTATTTAAAAAATAATGACAATTAAATCTCAAAAAGTTATGCTTATAATTTAAAAATTCTTGTATTTCAGCAGGCACCCTGGGCTTTGTGACTTGATTGGTTTATTGGTGTCAGGCTCTATGCTTAACAAATGCAGTCTTAAATGGTGCCTCTCACTTGTTTGAAACTTGATTTCTTTAATTATTAACAGCACTGAAGCCTTTTCCAACCAAATATGATGTGGGAAGAGTTATAATTTACAACTTTACCTCTTGACAAAGCTAAGGGAGGGGTCCAGAATGTTTCATAATCTGTTTGAACTGTGTTCTGACTTCAGTCATTTTCTCCTGCAACGTTTGGCAGCACTTTGTACATCGGTATCCAAAAGTTTATCTTTGTTCATTTGCTGGAAACTGGTAAGTCTTGACAGTTAAGGTTATTCTTAAACAGAGTTAATTTGGTGGTGAAAACCTGGATGGTTCCTTTTTCCTCTAAGGTTCATTTTGCTACCTTGCAACTAGATGTTGATCTCATTCAGCTTCTCAAACTTGTTTGATAGATATGCCCCATGTAGCAACATCTCAACTTCAATATATAATTTCTCATTTGAACAAAAAAAATTCTATAGCAGGATTGTAGATTTTGTAGAATACCCTCAGACATTTACCTTTCACGAGCTATCTAACTTGAGTTCAAGAGAAGATTCTTAAATTCTTCATTCTGAAGGTATAGTTGACAAACTAATTGGTCATCCGGTGGTTGAGATTTGATCTTTTTATAGCATAGATGATAGTCTGTAACTATTTGTGCAGATCTTCACTAGCAAAGATGTTGGATATTACATTTTGTAATGTGATATAAAACCACACTGACAATCAACCAATTGCTGGTGCATGATCATTTTGCAATGCACTGATGTCTTAAGAGGAATGCTTTTCCCAGCAAAAAAAATTGCTCAACTTGAAATATTGGCAAACCTTTGCTGTCTCTTGCTAATGATTTGGCAAACAATAATTCCTCTACAACTGTCTGTCTGTGTTTTACAAAGTGCACATGCTGGTAAGTAAGGCTTCTCTCTATCATGCAAGATTGGTTTGTCAAATTGTAAGACGATTTCTGCTATCTTAATTCACTGCAGTTATTTTCAATGACTCGCCATCTCTAAATCTAAATTCTTTGTTACAGAATTGTTGCTTAATGAAACTAATGAAGTAATGTCACTTGCATTAGGTCTCATCATTGTACTAATAACTTTTGCAGGTGGTAATATTAATGTCTCCAATATTGTGCACCTTACTTGAATCAGAGAAATTTTGTACAAAACAAACCCTTTAATTTTTTGTGGCTTAAACATTTCGGTGATCAAACCTCAGACTACAAAAGTATAAGTCCTCATTGAATTTATCAGGGTGTTGATGTGTTCAGAGTAGGTGTATTGATAACTGTTCATTTGTAGAAATGAATCCAAATTTGAAATACTCCACTGAATATTGTTAGCACTTCTGTCATAGAAACAAACTGTTGCTAACTACAACCATTAGGAATACCCAGGAATTAGCGTTGAATTTGTGTAGTTCATGGCAATTGATATTAGTGTTGTGGTCAGACATCATTCAAAAAAGGCTCCAGGAATGTAGTAAATAATGACTGATCAATGAAAAATGCGGTGAATAAATAAGCGCTCAACATGTGGTGGTTGACTAATGATAAATAAAATTAAAATATGTTTAAAACCAATAGCTAAACAACCAACATCTGGAATGGTCTTAGAATGCCAACTCATTGAGATTCCTTAATGTCTGCCTTCTTTCGTTTCCATTGACAAATGCCTCTGTCAATAAGGGTTTAGTGGATTCATACTCAACAGTAAATCTTTGTCACGGGCCCCTAAACATCCTCTTGCCAAAAATTCTTGAATGCCAAAATCAATGTATTTTCTTCAGTATTCAGCAAAATTACTGATAATTTGCCAAACTTTGTGTAAACCCACACTCTAAAAACCCTTTATGCAATTTGAAAGCTTGAGTCGTCTCCCATAGATTAATGATTGCATATTTATCATGTTAGGCATCGTCTTCATGTAACGTGTTAAATAAGTGCACTTTTAAGTGGAATAATGTATCCATATCAGTGGGATGCATTGCCATATAAAGCAAACCAAAAGCTTGTAGGTAGGTGAGTAGTTAGCCATTTTTTTCCTGAAATACTCTGAAAGGCAAATTAAGAGAGAGAATTCCTGGAATGCTGATAACACTTGGCTAGTATAGTGTGAAGTGTGCCAAGTCAGTCAAACGTGTGTAGATACTGTCAAATTAATGCACCTCAGTATAGAAATTACTGTAAAACTTCAATATTTAAAAGCTAGATTTCATTGTATTTATTTGTGTATAAAATGAGGCATTGATTTTGTTTCAGCTTGTCAATGTTTATTAAATTTCTAGTATGGTGGTTCTCAGAAGTCAATAAATTGTTCTGAAGAAATGCAAAGAAAGCAAAATCTATTAGAGCAGGTTGGTTTGGATCCACCTGTCAGTACCACCTCTTAATTATCTTAGATAATTAGGTTTTCCATATTTAGTATCATTAGTTATTTTTCAGAATTATTTTAAACAGTAAAGAATCTACGCTATATTGAGGTACCAGGCCCTTCATGTGGGGCTGTATTATGGCAGCAATGCTGCTATTTTTCTTTTTAGTTTTGGGTTATTCAGAATTACGAACAGTGAGTGAATAGGGGGTGATTTTCTCACTGATTGAAGAGAAGATTATAGTGTTTGCTTGTAGAATTTTTAAAGGGCTGAATGGTAAACTGGTGACACCAATATAAAAACTTACTGAAATATTTCCAGGGACAGACTGGTGCTGGTAAATAATTCTATCCTTCCTAGACAATCTTACTACACCTTGGTTTTAAAATCATCTTAATTACATGGCAGGATTATTGTCTTGGGACCACTTTGCAGTAAAATCTGAAAAATACCAAAGATTGGATTTTCAACTTGATAAAAATTATGGTAGGTTTTTTGTTTTGTAGGCGATCTATGTTCCGGCTGATGATCTGACTGATCCTGCTCCTGCCACCACGTTTGCTCACTTGGATGCCACCACTGTATTGTCTCGTGGCATTGCTGAGCTGGGGATCTATCCTGCTGTGGATCCTCTGGATTCTACCTCTCGAATTTTGGATCCCAATGTTGTTGGTTTGGAACATTACAACATCGCTAGAAGTGTACAGAAAATTCTTCAGGTGCATTAAAATTGTATTAATTTTTAAGAAACTGGAATTTGGGTTTGTTGCGATTGTTCTGTGACCGCTGAAAAGTCTCTCTGGTGATTTTTTTTTTTTTATTTTTTTTAGCCTCTTTGTAATTGTATTTTTTCTTTTCTCTTAATAGGATTATAAGTCCCTGCAAGATATCATCGCCATCCTGGGTATGGATGAGTTGTCTGAAGAAGATAAACTAACAGTAAGCAGAGCTAGAAAAATGCAGAGATTTCTGTCCCAGCCTTTCCAGGTGGCTGAAGTGTTCACAGGCTCTGAGGGAAAATATGTGCCCTTGTCCAATACCATCTCCGGTTTCCAGACCATCCTAAATGGTGAGTACTACTAGAATGCCAATAGATGATTTTCCAAGTTGAGTTAGTTATATAACAAATTTATTATTTGTTAAATAGACTGGGTGGTCATCGGTTTAATACATTAATTCCCAAATAGTACTGGCAAACCAAATTAGATCTTGGAGATGACAGTTTTAATGGTTATTGTACAAGGTCATTGCTGTTTTTTTCAGTTTTATCTTTCAAACTAAAAGCTATAAAATATGTGGTACAATTTGTACATGCAGAGTTTAAAATTTTCCATTTGGTGTCTATGGTTGGGTTTATAATTTAGCTGTCTCATTTTCCTTTAGACTTAATTACTGTTCTCATCACTGCCTGTTTTGCTTTCAGGTGATCATGATAATTTACCTGAAGTTGCTTTCTTTATGGTTGGATCCATTGAGGAAGTAGTCAGCAAGGCTGAGAGGTTGGCAGAAGATCAGTGATAAAGTTTCTCTTAGTTTTTTTCTTTAAAAACAAAAACCTCTGACTAGGGCTGTAAATTAATTTAACAGGAAATGTCATTTCTTTGCAGGTTCCTTTTTGTAGATAAGTTTGAAAATAAACTGCAGGAATCCAATTTATTTTCTCCTGTTTTATTCCCCTTAGTGACAAACCAAGAAGATTCTTTAAGGTTTGAGATTCAGTGTGAGAAAGATCAGACAGTTATACTAGTTCATTTCTACCTTAAGATATTTTGTTAAGTACATCTGTACTTGCAATCACGTAAAGTATAAAATTTGCTAACATTCTTTCTATCTTCATTACAAAACTCAACAGACGCTTTGACTTCTCAGTTAATGATATATTCAGGAACCCTTTATATTTTGCTAATAAAAATTTTTTTTAAATAGAAAAGAGAAGTTCTAAAATTTTCTTCTATAAAAATTTATTCTGGCAGTAATTAATGCATACAGGTGTGATGTGATTTATCCCATTGACTGAATGGCACATTTGATTTTCAAAAAGTATCTATCCTTTGACATCAGTCGTTTTTGTGCTTCACCGCTTTATAATTTTAAAGAAATGGGAATTTTGGACTAATGGCATGGCAAAGGCTGTTTGAGGAGTACATATTGGTCAGGTAAGTCTACAGGTGTGCAATACATTTTCTAAGGAAACCATAACTAGTAAAATAATTCCAAATTTGTATCATAGTCTTAAATTTATCAAAATGTAGGAATCTTGGCTGTGTGGACATAGAAGATCTAGGGACCTACATTTACTTTTCTCTTAAATATAAGGCCATGCAATGGAGCAGCAGGTGTTTGTTTCCATTCCAGCAGAAATATTAGTATCTGTTTTCCACAAATCGCTGAATCATGTCGTAAGCGCGGCCTGGTTGGTCGCTTGGTACCATGTGACCGGCTCCTCTGACCACCACCTGTTGTTGTTGTGTTTTTTTTAAAAAAAATTAAAGTTAAACAGGTCAAATAGGATTAACTAGAAGACTTTGGATTAAAGCAGCTGCTATCAATGATGTCATCATTGGCTCTAAAGATGACAGCAAAGTGACACTTCACTATGGTTATAGTAGAAATTAATCTTGCAAATAAGTGCATTCCTCTTTGTTACTGATGCCAAACCAGACTCTGTTCTGTCTCTCTTGACATCTCAAATGATGAGAGTATTGTATTTTATGATGAACGAACAGTAAAGGTACTTTCAGCCTCTCACCCTGGACAAATCTGATTTAGATGCACTGGTACGAGTCCCTAATATGTTTATAATTATATGGCTGTTCTTTGATAAGTTGGAAAAAAAATAAAGGACTTTATCATTGCTGCAAGAGCTCTATTCTATCTAGGAATAGGATTATTTACATTATACATCCCATCCAACACTGCCACTGTTAAATAGAGGGCACCACAGGTAATTTTAAATGCAAATATAATTATATAACCCTCAGCTTTTTGTACTGATTTTAATAAACTGTTTTATGGTAACATCACAATTTTAACCTTATGTCAAAAATAGGGGAAATTTTGGTAACTGATAAGCAGTACCATATACACCAGGGATGTTCAAATGAAACCCTAATCTTACCTGGCAGAGTAAGTTCTTAGTTTAAAGAGGCAATACAACTACTGGGGATGTTCAGATAAACATGGCTGCTCCTGATGAGTTTGACACCTCTCTGATCACCATGTGGCTTATGAATCAGGCTATCTTATCTGCAAACTAAGTCATTAGGAGACTAATGAAGATCTTACTTGGTAAAAGTCTCCAACTTGCCGAACGTATCCAGCCACTTCTACATCTTTAGGGTTGATTCTCCAGATTGTTTTGTCCACCTTTTTATAATGTTGTAAGCCAGACCAGTTAACTGTCATCAGAAAGGCTTCGGTGAGAGGTGTGGCCACTATGATGTCCAACTGACCACTGTACATCATCACCTGGATATATCACATCAAACAGAGGGTTGTCATCTCTCCTGCTAAAATAATCTACATTTAACAGTAATGGCAGTACTACAATCTGTGTGGCTGGAGTGCTTTGTAAATACGCAAAGGATATCGTGCAAATGTGTTTTTTTTTCTTTTATCTCTTATAAGAGTCATGAGATGCTTCCATTGAAAAGAGAAAAAATCATTCTATGTGAAGCCACTTGGGGATCTAACTTGATGCCTTGCATAAAAAAATACAGCATTTGTGGAATGAGCCCTGTACAAACTGCATACAGGAAAAAGCTTATTTTCCTACATCATAACACCTAGGATCTGCTGAAGACTACTTTGAACAAGCTGGTCATACCTTGTAGTTGTCCATGAGTACACCGACCCAAGGTTTAACAGTCTGCATTACATCATTGAGCAGATGTTGCTCCACTGTGGTTCCATTGTTGTAAGTCAAGTTGCCCACATGAATAGCTCGACGGATGTCTGGCTGCGCTAGATAGTCTCCAAAATATTCTGGTGCTTGCTGGAAACAGATGATACAATAAGTGGCCAGTTACTACAACAACATAATTTAAAAAAATTTTTTTTGAGATAAGTAGTTAATCTTGTACATGTACATTTGTGTGACAGAGTTTGGCGGCTCCCACCACCACCACTAATCTAATTCCCAGGTTGCTTCAGTGTTTGTTAAAGGACACACAATTGGCTTCTGGACCTGTCTCAGCACTGGAGATTACCAGAGTTGTGTCCAATGTATAGAAGTCAAGAAGTGTAATGCCGCAGTTAACCACTAGATGGCATTGCTTGTCCTGTGCCAGGGAAATCCCCAAAAGACCGACTGCTGGCTGGCGAAGAAACCATGTTAGAGAGGCAGGTCCAACTGAGTTGACTGGGAGTCCAGGAGCATAACTGCTACATCACCCAACTTCTTGATTGAAAATTCAAATTTAAGCAAGATTATATCTCAGATTTCAAAGACTTTTCTTGAGCCGAGTGAAGAGCCAGCTTACCTGTGTTTGTAGAAAGTTGAAATAATTGTTGGAGCCTGTCACATTGTAGTAGAAGGAAGGGTATTTAGTGAGATCTCCATTCATCAGTACATCAAAGATCTAATATATTAAAAAAAAAAACCACTTAATGATGTAAAGCAGGTAATTGGCGGGAGAATAATAAGTGATCCTGCACAATAAAGCATAGCATTGAAAACTGTGACAGAAGAGGCCAATTAAGTGGTAGGTAGTTTGGAATTTAAAATAGCACATCTCGTTAATAATGTACAAATGCTGAAACTTTTTTAAAAAAATGAAAGGCTGCTTAAGCACTGAATGATTTATAAGTAGAATGTGCACATCACTTTTATTGTTGGTAGAAGTGCTGCCCAATACAAGGTAATTAAGCAGAAACTAAAGATTGTCATCTTTAGAATATTGAGGATAAAAGCTGCTGTTTTTTATTTTAACTATATTTCTCATCCAACAGTTACATATGAACAGAACATCGAAATGGGGATGTGTGGAATGTGAAGCCTGTTTCCGCTGATAATTCAGTAAAACATTCCCACAATGCATTACTTGGCTAAAAGATGTCTGCTGAAAAATGCATATTCTGGATTGTGGGAACCATTAACCATGCTTCTGCTTTAAGAAACAATATTCATTAATTTTTTCTCCTGAAAATAATGAACATCAAAGAATGGTTCACTTACGTGGAAAGCATCCATGTATCTGTGTTGCCGGATGTAGCTGGCAGCCAAGTTAGACATATTCTGGAAATGATCACGCTCGTTCTCATCCAAAGTACCAATGCTGAACAAAAAATCTGCATACTGAGGCATCATCTGTAAAGAGTTATCATTTGGTATATCGAAACAATAAATACAGACAGCTTTGGGGTACTGTTGGCATTTCTATGGAATGCAGTGTTCAGTGAGTGCACATGACTTACAGTTAATGAATAATGGAAAGAATGTATCTGAAATGAACCCAGCCTAAAACCCTCTGGAAAGATTGGGTGAGAAATATGTTCTAAATGTTCGCTGGTATTTACATTTGTCTGATTTCTTAGTTACGTCTGTTCAAACTGAACATGCCAAGTTGTAAGTTATCAATGGCTATGACAATATACTTTGTCATGAGTGAAGCAGATATTTTTATTTTATTTTAAACTGCCCTAGTAGAAGCAGAATGGGATGCAGGAATAATGCTCACAGTCTCAGGATCACACAGTCCATCACCTATGGCCATCCCCTTGAAATTGATAACCATTTTAGCTTCAGGATTTTCCTTGTGAATCATGTAAGAAATGGCTGGAACGTATTTCCCAGCATAGGACTGAAAAAGATGGCAAGTAAATCAGACATGCACACAAAATTCTTGAGTTAAGGTCATTAAAACATTGCCAGGGCAAGATGTTTAAAAAATATTTGCATGACCTCTTTCTATCTTGTGAGAATATTCCATAGTTTATTCAAAATTCAAGAGTGCAGTTGGCTGATTCTCACACTTCCCCTGTCAGATCAGACAGACAGAAGAAGGGCAAGCAGCCTTCCCATACCATTTTGCATTTTCCTTTTTTTCTGTGCCAGGTTTCTGAAAGTTGACAAAAACTGAATGCATCTGTGGAATTGGTAATTTCCAGATAGGAACATTTGATGAATGTTGGCTGTTTCTCAATCCATTACAACAGCACCGACACCACACAACCTCATAGTATCTGACCCAGAGCAACAGATTGTCATAGCAAAGTCATTGTAACAGAACCTTCAGATGAAAACAGTTTACTTGAATATCATGGCTATAGGTCAGTTCGCCCACCACCGACAGATACTAGAGACTGCAGGTGAGTTTTGAGACTATACAGAAAACACTGGCACAAAAGTCATATCTAGGATATTCAAATGATACCTGAGGGTCAGATACCATTTGATGGATGCTATTTTAGCCAATATCTTACTGAGTGCTAACGCCAGCTATGATGTATACAAAGGCTTCTTGATTGGAGAGCTAGGAAAACATGATTTCACCCATACGTGTTTAGAAAGTATTAAAATAAAAGGCTAAATGTAATAAAATCCCTTGATCTTAATGTTGCAGATGAATTATTATGTATAGCAATTTTATGCACCTTTTTTGTTATGTTTGCTTCATTCAGTGTGAATTAAACTTAAGTATAAAACGCTAGCATTTATGAAATCCTTTAAAAATTGAAAATACCAACATTTTTTAAAATTTTCTTGGCAGTGATGGTGACTGGTTTAAGTTGAAGGTATAGCACAATTTTTAAAGAGTCTCTCAATATGTTATGACTGTTCTATTTTTTTACCTCTCCTGTTATGTAGAAATCAAGCTGCTGATACTCATAAAAGATCTGGAAAAACTGTAGCAGACAACTGAAAAAAACAAACAAACAAAGAAATGTAGACGTGTACCAGGGATGTTCAATAACTGTAATGGTAGCCAGCTCCATATATAAATAGGTGCAAAGACAAAATTTGTAGGATGCTGCTGTTTGACAATAACTTGACTCAACATTCCAGCTGGAGGCAGTGTGCACCAGTGTATAGAAGGGAGACAACCTGATGAAAGAATGCTGCCATGATTGTCTGGTCGGGGGTCCCACTTCTAAAGTTCTACAAGAGCTCTAGTTTTAGATGTAGAAGAAAACCAGAGTAAATCCATGTGGCTGGAGTGATAGTAAGATGGCAGGGAACAGCAGGACTTCATCGGAAGCCTCCCACCATCCTCCCAAGGTGATTGTAGTGGACAGGGTTGGGCTGACCACATCAGAAAATAAGGAAGAGGCACCCTACTACCAGAGATCTGTCTCCTTCCTTATCTTGTAGAATTCAAAAAGGTATTTACCAGATCCCCACACTGTCTGATACACAAGACAAGACTAGGGGGCCTCAGGTGTGCTGAAGGTTGAGTAAAACTACCAGCATCCGTACAAAGAGTTGGACAGCAAGCCTACACTGCATGCTCCAAATGGGGTTTAGCCAGTGCTCTGTACCACTGGTGTCCTCAAAGACAAGAACCCGTATTTGTTGCCTTTCATAAAGCAATATTATGTGTGTAAATGCTTTCAAAGTTGTGTAAGTAACAATGGATGCACACAGAAAATACATAAAGCAAAATGAATGCATTGTACAGCGGATTAGCATTTGGTAATGTGAGCCCTTTGCTTTATACAGAGACCCCTCACTTTTGTGCTCCCATACAGTTTATCAATGTATGACTGGGATGATGTTCCAAGTACCCACAAATCATCTGAGGTGCCTGGCTGCCATTTGACTTTCTCGGTAGCCATATGACCTTATGTAGCCTCAATGTTGTTCCCATCAGGACTTTGTGAGCTCCATCAGCCTCTCTCTGTTCCAGGTAGTGTTTCCCAGATTGCTGAGACTGCGGTCATGGTCATGTCGGAAGATGAATCCCTGCATGTCTTCATAAAGAAATGGCATGATGGAGAAACTGCCTGTACCTGTTGGAGGTCTGCATACCTTCAATTTTATGCAAATCTTTGACAACCTTGGTTGGTATGCAGCTCTGCACCTGTACTGATGTAGCCCTGTGCTTCACTGTAGCTACTGTACATTGTTATGCTGCTGCCTAGTCCACATTCAAATTGTCGTTGATTATTGCCAAACAGTTCAAACTTGGACTCATCTGTGTAGAGCATCTTCCAGGGCTGGTCATCCCACCGCTTCATTTCTGCTGCCAATTTCATCTTGCTGTTTGTTTGGTCTCTTTTCAGCAAAGGTTTTCGGGCAGCTACACCCGCTGAGACCATTTTGCACTAATGTTTACATTACTGTTCTTGAACATACATTAACACCTGGGCTCATTGTCCATTATGTAGAAAATGTACCAGTTTCATTTATCCTCAGTCTTGCATACAGCTTCTGAAATGTAAAGTTGGGCTGCAATCTGCCGCACGAAGTGGTCCTCACCAGCCGAGACCTTGATTCCTGTACGCTTGTTTGTGACGTTTCCTTTCCAGAAGCCACTGTGTTCACACCCACCACCACCCTGATATCCCAGCCTGTACCTCTATAGTACTTCTGCAGGTGTGGCTCTTTCTCACTGCTTGTATAATAATCAATCACAGTGAATTATATCAACATTTATATACATGAGGTGCAATTCTATCACACGTAAAATAAACAAAGGTACAGTTATTTAAGTAAATGTAATATCATTCAGGTAAAGTATTAACTAATTAATCAAATTCTGCATAGAAACAAAGGTACCGGTGCTTCCTGCTATTATATCTGGATGGTCCATCTACATTACAGTGCCTACATCAAGTATCATCACAAGTTTTGTTCGCCAATTCTGTGATCATTGCCAGGATTTACTAGAATGTCAAGTAGGAATACAGTCGACCCCTGATTATTCGCGGAATTTCCCTTAGAACCTAACTAATAATTGTTCGTGGAAACCCCCGCATATTCACGGAATCACAAATATCTTCCGCGATTTTTATGGCTTTTTTCATGGCAATATATATTTTTTCACGCTTTTTAATGCTAAATTATTAATAACAATATAATTTACTAATTTTGTAATATAAATACTAACGTAAATTCAGCAAAATATCAATATAAAATAAACGCTATTCGCTGGGGGTTTGAAAGTAGCCAATCCGAGAGCGTTATTCATTTCTCCTCGCTGCTGATTGGCTGCTGCCCATGAGACGCGCATGTAGCTATCTCGACTGTTTCGCTGAGTGTTGTATTTTTTATTAAATTATTATTATATATTTACTTATATATTTTTTATTATATCTTACATTATATTTTGACGTTTATAGGCATTTTTATTGACCACGTCCAATATTTGCGGTTTTTCACTCTTCGCGGGTGCTCAAGGGACGTAACCCCCGCGAATACCGGGGGACAACTGTATTACATTACGTACTGACTGTCAAGCAAGATCATATGTAAACTTCTAGCTAATAGTTCAAATTTATAAGAAATTTACTTATATGCACAAATGCTAATAAAAACATCCAAATATTTAAGCTGTAAAATCTGAGAAATTGGGGATTTGATTGCTTAAGGCTTTCCCACAATGCATTGCTATAGCTGATGTTCCGCTGGGCTTCAGGTAGAACCCAGCAAGACATTGATCACGGAGAAAACACATTAGATAAGGTTGATGATGCAGATTCTGAACAATATTATTTATAATTTTTAAAAAGTAGGATTGTAGATGTCCAGGATGTTTCATTAATTTTTGTTAGGTGGAGGAAGAAGTTTATTCTTGCTGTCTGTCTTATTGTACAGGTGAACAATAACTCTGAAAATGTTTAGAATGATACATATTACCTACCTGTACAAATCTCTGGCTACACCCTCTTCATCTACAGCATACCCAGCATCATTCTGTGTGAAACTGAAACCAGTTCCTACCTGAAACACAAATATTATTGTGAGGTGAAAAACAAGTATATCAACACAAACGTCAGCTACAGATAGCAGATGATCTAACCTTTAAATTGTTTTTTTAAGTGCTGCTGTGATTGCAAACTCTTCTCCTATCTGACAAATATTTTGTTTTCCTAAAAAGGCACTAACATCAGTCTATCTACTGCATGGAAAAAGAGGATTTTCTGGAGAAGAAAAACTATAGAAAAAACATCTTTTATTTCCTACATCTGCAGAAATGTGACAGGTATGAAAGTAATCAAAGGGTTTGATCCCCAATATAAAATCAAAATCACCTGCCAAGGAAATGACTGGGAAACATCATCAGTTCTGTTATTATGTTTGTCAATGTAATATAACAACAGATTTCCGACTTATAAATCATTAAAAACAGAACTAGGGTGATTATTATTATATATTTTTTTGTTTTGTGTGCAGTTTATGAAACAAAAATGCAATTGTCTGGTATTTTTCCTTACTGGATTATCTATGTACAGCATAGAGAACTTCTCATTCCAAGTAATGTTTCTTCTTGTCACTGAAATAACAAAACAACAACAAGAGCAATATTAAAAATATAACATTTAGAAGCTGGAGAAACTAATTTTGTTTTTCCATTAAAATAATGTAATCTAAACCAACAACAACACTGGCTCGCTTGGGAATTGTCCAAGGTTATTAGCAACTGGAATATGTAAATGAGTCGGTCCTAAACCTTGGAATTTATCTGCTATACTTAAGTGGATCTAGGTTATTTGAAGTTCAGCAGGTGTTTGTCTGACAGTTGTATAGAACTTGTGGCATTGTTTAAATAAACAGATAAAAATTGGAATAGCTTCACAGATTATTGCTTCTGCTTCACTTTCACACCACTAGCTACAATCTGCTCTGCATTAGTGTAATTCAATACAGTATGCAAGAGAGACTGACTGACTAACTTTAATGGGTTCGCTATTGACAAAAAGTAATCTTACAGTGCAAGTCTTTGTCAACAGAAAATGGTCCATTCTCCTGGAAGAGTCCAAACAGCGATGACCCTCCGGGGCCTCCTTGTAGCCACAAGATGACTGGAGCTTTCATTGGATCCATCTGAAAATGTATATGTATTTTTAGAAAATTTTTGAATTCTTTCCATTCTCTCAAATGTTTTTTTTTTTTTTAAAAAAAACTCTGAATAAAGACTTAATTTACTCCATAACTAGAAAAGTGTAACAATTTGTCCTTATAATATATTTCATACATTGATACTTTTCAAATATGCATTATAGACATCAAAGCTCTCCTGTCAAGAAAACCATAAACAAATGTGTTCACAGTAGTGCATTATTTGGTTGCTTGGAAAAGTGCTTGTGAATGGGTTCCAACATATCTTTCTTGAGTTTAAAAAAAATACACAAGACACTGGATCCTAGAGTATTTTTATAAAATTATTTTTCTTTACATGTATTGTATGAGTTGAAATACAATCAGAAAGAGTTTGATTTGATGAATTCTCAGGTGTTTCTCCCATGATATTTTACAAAACTGGCGAGTGATTTAAAGACTGAAAGTCTCATCTTTACCTATAATTTTATTAATTACCATCTTTATGTCATAATTCTCTGAGTTGAAACTTTGATCTATTACAATTGTTCTTCAGAAAGTTTTCAGTACCACTGTTACCATGAGCAAGTATACTGACAGCCAGCCATCCCATGAATCAACATATTTCCTTAATCATTTTGTGACAAAAACACCACATTGTTGCTTCTAGATTCTTATCTTTCAAATTTCCATTTTTGTAAGAGGTAAGGCGAGTTACTGACTGAAAGTCATTATTGAATGTCCAGCTATGTGTAAGCATCTTTGTCGTGCCCACAGCCGTTGAGTTATGACACCTGTCAGTCTCTAGGGGAAATTAACCCATATCCTTTTACATCAGGACTTGAAAGGACAAGAAAATGGATGGGTTCCATCAAGAAAAAGAGACTAAAATTTAATAATCTGAAATTCTTCAGGTTAGAATTTTAAACAGAATTATTCCTCCTTTGAAACTTCTAAAATATCACAGTACCCACTCACCTGTGCAGGGAAGAACCAGAAAAACATGTTACTGTTGTACTTTTGGTTCACAGTAAAAAATCCAGAGTAGCTTTTCAGGTGTGATCCATTTAGACCTCCCACCTGGCTGAACTGACGTGCTGCAGGTAAAAGTAAATGCTTCTGGATCTTATTAACTTCCAAAGTTTTATCTTGACAGTAAAAAAAGCAAATCAAATTTTGTATTCTCATTTTGGTAAAAGCCAAGTGCCAGCATTTGTCATTCTCTGGCAGCAAAATGAAGATGTGCACTTTCACATCACAAATTACAATTGTTAGATCAAATCGATTCAGTGTTAACCTATTTTATAAAGGAAGACCAATGTTTTTTGGAGAGACACAGTGATGAAGATAGCGGACACAAAGCCAAAGTATGATCCCAACAGACAGATGCTCATCTGATCAATTCTAATAAAGACTAAGGCTGTGCAAGCAAATCCACCAGACATGTTGCAAACCACGGTGTGTTTGCTAACAGTCTACCATTACACTGTTTGTTTTTTCCTTGTAACAATTGCCTAGGAAAAATTCAGAAGCATATCAAAGATTTTGAGACAATATCTTTAAAAAATATAAATGTTGTAAATTTTTCTGCAAAAAAAGACATGCACTACAAATGATTTTGTATGTCTTCCCTCAACAAATTAGGGGGATTCTCTATGGATGTGAAGGTTAAATTGTTAAATTTTTCTCATTGCTACACAAATTGATTTGGAGCTCAACTATACCTGCCTATGGCCAAGTTGAGATTTCTACTTTCAGCCATGTTTTATAGTTATGTATAGATAGAGAAGCTGGCAATGACGGAATTGTACCTTTATGAAATTTATAGGGTCAGAAATATTACAGAGCAGAAAAATTTGTTAAAAACACAAAACCAAGAGATTTATGAGTTAAAAGTAGAACTTAAATATGTCCACAAGTAACTATAACTCTCTCCTGACTAGAAATTTTGCATCACAATTTCATCCACAATTAAGTCATTAAAAAACAACAATTTACTCCATAAATAAGAGTTTTTTTGTTATAACTTAACTAATCAATAATTTTGAGAAAACAGCGGTAAATTAAAACTTTGATGTATTTCAAACATTGTGAAAGCAGGATGCCATAGCTCTCCTATTGAGAAAACTACATACAACTTATTGTGCATCATAGTTGTGAATAAAACTGCATGATTGGTTGAGTACCAAGGTACATAGGCCCTGACATCGCTACTTTTCAAATAATGATAGTGTTAATCAATTTGAGAATCATATAGATGGCTCACTCTTCCTTATCAAAACCCTGTCCTGACTTTCAAGGTCTAAGAACATCTCACAGCAGCAGGGAGCTAGAATGGGAGAGGAGTATCGGTCTTGGCAAGTTACCCAAACAAACTCTTGAGCAGAGGTCAGGGTGCGAGATAGTCCAGAACTACCCATGAAAGGAACCTTCACATTTACCCAGAGAACTCTTCAATTTTAGATGTGGGAGAAATCCCTCATGGCCAGTTGGTGAGGAAAAGCAAGGAACCATTCCATGGAGACCAAACCTAGCCAGTACTGACCGAGATAATTATTTCTTCTAGACATTAAAAAATGTGTGGATAGTAGTTTTAGCATTGACTAGTAGTAATTTGTCAAAGCTTTAGACTCCTGTGTTCACTTGAGCAGTGGTAGTCCTATGAATGAATACCTCCTCTTTCAGATATTTGATAACAGCAGTCAAAACTTAAATAAAAACAAACAGTGAAAATGTTCCCTTTTCAATGTTTCAAAAGCTAATGAGAGTTCCCAACTGTCACATACCCTCTTCAATCTTTCCTTGTTCCAGGTAGGGGGTGAGAAACAAGGGCTGTCCAGGGTCTACTCCATTCTGAATCATGGCAGGGTACTTCTCACGGAACATCATTCGGAACATACCTCGTGCCCATACCGTCGACAAGGAAACTAATACCCAAATAAACAGCTTCATCTACAAGTAATTAATTTTTAAAGTAAATTTTTAATTTCTTAGAAGATAAAAGATGCAAAAAAAATAAAAATAAAGATTCCAATAGTAATATATTTCTACTGGATGAGTACAGAATTCAAAGGAATTCTTTAAGTTATTCATACTATTCAAGTTTGCATATACATAAATATCTTGGAGAAAGTTCAAAGATTTATCTGGATGATTAGTAACATGCAGAGAGTCAAACCAAACTGGAACTGAACTGATGCAAAACAAGACTGGTTCATGGTTCAGCTGTTTCTGCTTGTCCCACATTCACTTGAAAATGTCTGTCAGAACATGTAGGTATGGGGAACTCATCTGCCACATGGCTGACAGGTCAGCTTGAAATTTCAAGTGTTGACATCTTTCTTAGAAAGCCTGCTGCTGCAATCTCAGTCTGGGGTATGTGCTACTGAGGGAAAACTCACCTTACCAAACTAAGCACCAGCATTGAAATGATGTCCGCAGGAACATCAAGCAATGCAGGTAGGAAGGGAGATGAGTGCTGGGGAGAAAGATGACAAACTTGAGCTTCTACAGGAAAGAGAATCCAATATAATAAGAATCATCTCCTCATGAATGTGTGAAAAAATAACATTGGTATAATTCTAAATTTCATTAGTCCCAAGCTTGACTAAGCAAAAATGAAAACACTTTAGAATAATGGCATCAGCAAAGAAATGGTCAATCTGGACTGTACAAGCTGGCAACACAAGCTACAGGTGAAGGAGTCTTTTCTGGGCTCAGGTTTATGCCATCACCACAAAGAACAAACATGACAGAAAACCCCGGGAGGGAGTTATGATAATCTGTTGCAACATTTTCAAAAGAAAAGCGTGATTTTGTTTCCTTAGTTGGTTATGGTTACTATTTTGTAAAAAGTTGGTGATCTATACTATGAAATAAAAATTTGCATCAGTTGATGCAATATCGGTTAGGTTATATTGTTTGTTGACACTGGTGTGGTCACGGACTGGATTGTGCATGTCCAGAACTTTCTGTTTTCTGAAGCAGACAGTATCCCATAATGCAGTTCAACTCCCTGGATATATGTAATGTCAGTGAGGATGGAAGACGACAGAGGCTTCCATCACCCAGTCTGGCCTAGAGGTGTCGTCGCGGTGATAGAATTGGAAGAATTGATGCAATATCGGTTAGGTTATATTGTTTGTTGACACTGGTGTGGTCTCGGACTGGATTGTGCATGTCCAGAACTTTCTGTTTTCTGAAGCAGACAGTATCCCATAATGCAGTTCAACTCCCTGGATATATGTAATGTCAGTGAGGATGGAAGACGACAGAGGCTTCCATCACCCAGTCTGGCCTAGAGGTGTCGTCGCGGTGATAGAATTGGAAGTTCCTTGAATTCTTTCTAGTGCAGAGTACATTAAGTTTGGCAGTGGAACATCTATGTCACCAGTGGGTGGATATAAGGCAAGCAAGCAACTTCCCTTAAGACATTTTTAAAAGGTGACACTGCACCGTCTGCCTGGACTGTTCTTTTGCTCTTGCCACTTGACTTTGGGCTCAGCTTAGATACGGCGAACACATCCATGAATTAAAAACAAGAAAACTAATTACATACACGATTCTAAGAAATAATTAAACAACAGTTAGCTAATTTATGATGAGTTTTCCACTAACCCCGCCCCTAATAGCATGTGAACCTTCAGAGGGGCCTTTAGCCTTTAACTTCATTACCCTCTAAGAAAGCCAGGCCACCCTCGGGTACTGACTGCTTGGTGTTCCTCCGCTAACGCAGGGTGTATGCTAGATGATGCCCTCGCATACCTGTAGCGCTCTTACGAGGTCACATGATTAGGTAAGAATATCCCATTTTTAAGATCCCCTCCCCCTAACGTCCCTTTTCCGAGGGCTCCACACAGGGGCGAGGAACGAAGCTGTTTCGGGTCGAGCGCAGTAGAAAGGAAGGCAAACGAACATTAAAAAGGGGGGAGGGTTAGAGGAAGCTCGAGCGCAAATAGACCGGAGACGAGTTTCCGTACTCACCACGGACGGATTACAGTAAAACAACACGTGAGCGTCACCTGTCCACGTAGTTCTCTAGGTCAGCCGTCACGTCTCCTGGCCTAGTGCCCCCCGCCCAGGTGAGAGAAGGTTCGCTCGGTATTTGGTGCAGCGCTTTAACCCTCTGCTGTTCCGACTGTAGGCCTGCTAAATATTGTATTTTAATTAAACCGTCAGCGTATCAACGACGGGGGGCCAGTGCCGAGCTTATGTTAAATTAGGCCGGCTATGGGTTAATCCGAAATATACGCTACTTCATGCTAAGGCGCTTAGCCTGGTAGAGTAACCGATGCTTGTGTCTCACGGGGGCCGGGTCAGGGTTAAGTTCTCGCTGGCATCCAACCGCGACAATTGAAAGGCAGGGGCCGTCCCTTTCTCATCACTTTCGTGAGGGTGGGGCACGGCACATCCTTCTGCAGGTCACCGCTCGCCCAGAGGCGACCAGTTCCTTCGCCGATCGCGGACATTGAAAGTACAGGGCGGCGCGTGCAACCGAGCTGATCGTCGGTCGGGTTGGAGCTAAGTCGCGTGACCCGACCCCAGTGGCTGTTTTTCTACACCTCGCTATTTTTAATAATAATAATAATAATAAGTCTAAGATCTCAGCAGGTGCGCGGATGATGTTTTTATCGTCGGTTTAAACAGGAATTGCCTAACCTCCTCCTCCTCCTCCGGGTCACGTGCGAATCTGTTTGTACTTTCAATCTGGATCACCCTGTACTGCAGATCTCTGGTTAGACCCTCCTCGCGGCTCAAGCGGGGAAGCCCACTTTAATTAGCTTTAATCGAATGGGGATCTTCCAGTGGTAATCCTTATCAGGTTTAAATTATGCAATTAATTTTCTACGTATTTTGAATTCCGAGTGGGTGCATTCGGCAGGCGGACCGTGGAATAGCGACCTTCCCCGTTCGGGGCGGAGGCAGCCGAATGTGACGGTGACACGGGCCGGCCGCGGGCTAAGATGGCGGCTGGCAGCGGCAATTTGAAGAGGAAACTGGGAAAAAACTTAAAACCGGCGTCAGCGACTATATCGGACCCGGTTGGCCTGAAGAGACGAAGGAGGTGCATTAGGGTTGGACAGGTAAAGAGAGCCGTGCACGAGCTGAACGAACTACGCCTGGTTGGAATTCTGTAGCGGGCTCATGACCAGAGAATGTCCCCTATTCGGGATCATGTGTCGGTAATGGCCAGAGAATGTCCCCTATTCGGCGGGATTATGTGTCGGTAATAGCCAGAGAATGTCCCCTATTCGGGATCATGTGTCGGTAATGGCCAGAGAATGTCCCCTATTTAGCATCATGTGTCGATAATGGCCAGAGAATGTCCCCTATTCGGGATTATGTGTCGGTAATGGCCAGAGAATGTCCCCTATTCAGCATCATGTGTCGGTAATGGCCAGAGAATGTCCCCTATTCGGGATTATGTGTCGGTAATGGCCAGAGAATGTCCCCTATTCGGGATTATGTGTCGGTAATAATGGCCAGAGAATGTCCCCTATTCGGGATTATGTGTCGGTAATGGCCAGAGAATGTCCCCTATTTAGCATCATGTGTCGATAATGGCCAGAGAATGTCCCCTATTCGGGATTATGTGTCGGTAATGGCCAGAGAATGTCCCCTATTCAGCATCATGTGTCGGTAATGGCCAGAGAATGTCCCCTATTCAGCATCATGTGTCGGTAATGGCCAGACAATGTCCCCTATTCGGGATTATGTGTCGGTAATGGCCAGAGAATGTCCCCTATTCAGCATCATGTGTCGATAATGGCCAGAGAATGTCCCCTATTCGGGATTATGTGTCGGTAATGGCCAGAGAATGTCCCCTATTTAGCGTCATGTGTTGATAATGGCCAGAGAATGTCCCCTATTCAGCATCATGTGTCGATAATGGCCAGACAATGTCCCCTATTCGGGATTATGTGTCGGTAATGGCCAGAGAATGTCCCCTATTCGGGATTATGTGTCGGTAATGGCCAGAGAATGTCCCCTATTCGGGATTATGTGTCGATAATGGCCAAAGAATGTCCCCTATTCAGCATCATGTGTCGATAATGGCCAGAGAATGTCCCCTATTCGGGATTATGTGTCGGTAATGGCCAGAGAATGTCCCCTATTTAGCGTCATGTGTTGATAATGGCCAGAGAATGTCCCCTATTCAGCATCATGTGTCGGTAATGGCCAGACAATGTCCCCTATTCGGGATTATGTGTCGATAATGGCCAGAGAATGTCCGCTATTCAGCATCATGTGTCGATAATGGCCAGAGAATGTCCCCTATTCGGGATTATGTGTCGATAATGGCCAAAGAATGTCCCCTATTCAGCATCATGTGTCGATAATGGCCAGAGAATGTCCCCTATTCGGGATTATGTGTCGGTAATGGCCAGAGAATGTCCCCTATTCAGCATCATGTGTCGATAATAGCCAGAGAATGTCCCCTATTCGGGATCATGTGTCGTTAATGGCCCGGCACGGGTTTAAATATTTACTTGGGAGGAGGAATAAGAGCTTTTAGTATGTAGACCCTATGCAAAAGGATCGGAAATGTTACGGTTTTGGCAACTGGATCGGTGATTTCGTCCTGTCTCTACGACCCCCTCTTCCTAATTTCCAGGTCTTGAGGACATTATAGCCCCTGGTGTCCTACCAAGCTGGCTTACCCGGCCGGGTCTCTTGAGCGGTGGGCGAGGTGAGACAGCTACCCGTGGAACCTCCGACACGTATACACACACAAAAAAAACCCTACGAGAGACTCTTCTATGTGCGGAAGGTAACCTACTGTAGACGGACGGACTGGTAGAGAAGAACGAAGTTCTGTTGGAGGTGGCTCAACTGAGTAGGATCCCGACCGGAAAGCTCGGGAATAGGGGGTGGGCTACACATCCCATCCACTGCCAAAAAAGGCTAAAGTTCGAAAAATGTATTTTATAACAGTCTTGACTTGGTAGCCAGTCTCACAAAAGCGAGAAATGCTGTACGCTTGTTCTTTTAAATTTATTATATATTTTCAAGTGTTTGTTACTCTTTCTCAGCTAAACTGTAGCACTCAGAGACCCCAACTTTTGAGTGTAGGTACTTCAGAATCTGGGCAAGGTTTTTAAGCTACTGCACGTTGACCTAAAGCCATTTTTTCCATGCAGCGCCGGGTACCTCAGCTATTATTAAATTTGAGAATGTGCATTTAAATACATTTTTCGCTTTGGCAGTTAATTTTCCAGGATTTAGAAATACTAAACTTTGGCCAGGGCTTTAGACATTTAAGTTGACAGGAGATCTGATAGAAGATTTTAAAACAATTAAAGAGGGCTTGATCATCTAGTCAGAGACAAATTTTTTAAAGGTTAGTAATATAAGTTGGGGTTAAAGTTATCAATTAGTAAATAATTTATGATGCCTAATGTCATGAAAAACGTTTTTCACTGATAGAATAATAAATGTATGAAATAAACTGCCAGCTGTGGAAGTCAGTAGGGATAGCATTAATCAGGTTTAAACTTGTACTGATAGACATTTCTCTCTGAGGGCCAGCTGTAATGCTTGCCTTCCTTTGCTGATGTGAACCCTCTATTTGGTTTGTCTCCCTAAAAGTGGAATAAGGAAGTCATTGATCAACCATTTACTAAGATAAAATCATCTAAGAAAATTTGTTTGCCATGGGTTTGATATTAAGCAAAAATATCTATTTGTCTATATTGCTAAAAGGAAATTTGTGTTGCATTCTGAATTAACTATATTTTAACTAAACTAAACCAGTACAGTTCAGTTCAAGTTACTGAATTTAAATCTAGGATTCTATGTTCACAAGTTTACTTTTAGAAGTAGGGTAGTTGCTGGGTGGAATAACTTGCCTGAGCAGATAGTGCAGTCAGTGTTTATAAGTTATTTCTTATGTATGTTATGTTATACATGCATTATAAAATTGCATGTTGAGATATTTTGTGCTTACATGGACCCAATATAAGTTGTAGAATTCTTACACTTTCTGGATACTGCACTACATAGTCTATAGATGTTTTTTTTTTTAAAAAAGACTATATATTTTTTGAAAGACATTTTTTAATTGATTTTCACTTTTTTTTTTAATGTGTAGATTCCCCAGAAGGAAGTAAATAGAGTATATGAATGTATCTATGGGACCATCTATGGACAGTGCAGTGGGGATGCTCTTGGACTTTTGACAGAGGCATTAACAAAAGAAGAAGCTGAGAAAGTTAGTGAATTTAATTAATTTTCAGATTATGATGTAGGAATTGTAATTTAGAGTATTAGAAAAGCATGACAATTTATAAAAGAAAAATAAAAATAGAACACTCACTGCACCTAATAGTTTTACATATATAGCTATACATACCTCTGGCAACAAAGTGGATATGTTCATGAAATCCACTTCATTCTCGGAAACTTCAGTGTCAGAGGCAGCTTCAACATGAGGTGAATGGGAATACGGTCCAGTCCTTCATTATTCTGTATTTTTCATACTGTACAAATCCAATAAATATGACATTATAAAATATTATCGTAGATACACCTTCAGTAAAACAAAAACAATTACACTCACCAGTGACTATCCGGAGCTTGCATCACTGTGTTTACCACTGTTTTCAACCTTTGCTCCGACTTGGCAACAGTGGATGAATGTTCCTGATTGTGGTGAGCAACCAGGATCCTGGCTCTGGTTTTTGTAGTTGCTGAACAGAGGACTTCTTTTTGACAAATGCATCAAGTATTGACTGTCTTGCCTTTCTCCCTTTTAAAATCTCATGATAGCAGGAGATTTATTTCAGCACCGCGACATTCCCAGACTGGGTCATCATTTAAGAAGGCCTCCATCGCATCCATGATCTTTGCAATATTTTCAGACAAAAATTTTGTAGTGATCACTTTTTCTGGCTTCTCATCAGCAACTGGGTCTTGTTCCTCTCTTATTGGCTGTTGCGAATCTTCGTTAGTAAGTAACTCATGAGAGTCGAGAAGCTCTTGCACATCATCAACGTCTACTTCTTTGCTAGCTTAACGACGACATCTTTAATTGCTGGCATCTCGGTTTCAAAGCCAGTAAAGTCACTGATGATGTCTGCCCACAGTTCACGACACCCCCCGTTCATGCACTTGCTTGTCACATTCTTGCCAGGCATCTCTCATGTTACCATTCGCTTTCATTATATTATAAGATTTCTGGAAACCTTTAATTCTCCATTACGCTGCCACTCATGCGAATTAATTTCTTAGCAGCTGATACACCTGCTATTTTAACTGCAGCCTTTATGCTGTCTGCTGGGTTTAAGATGGTTTTCACTATGGACTGAGCCATACCAGCGAGTGAGCTACATGGCACTTCTTTCCTACCTCAACTCATTGTATGGCCTTCATTTTTACATCCAGCGACATAGACTGCCACTTCTTTTTAGGCACACATGCTCATCACTACTGCTTGATGGCCGCTTGGCTAGCACAGGGGCCGCTAATCTTGAATATCTTTAATAAAAAGGGAAATGGTGAGATACAGTCCGTACATACGAGGTGTAGTCAAAAAGTATCCGACCTTTGGCCAAAAAAAAACAAGTAATATTTAAAAACTCACCATTTTGATTTAGTCTCCTTCAAAGTATTCGCCTTGGGAGTCTACACACTTCTGCCAGCGTTCCTGTTACTGCTGGAAACATTTCTAGAAATCACTTTTTGGGATGCTGTAGAGCTGTGCCGTCGAATTTTGCTTAATGTCCTCTGTTGACTCAAATCTTCTCCCTTTGAGTGTTTTTTTGAGCTTTGGGAATAGCCAAAAATCACACGGAGCCAAGTCTGGGGAGTAGGAAGCCTGACGAACAAGTGGTGTGTTATGCTTGGCGAGGAATGCTTGGACGACGTGGGCGGAATGAGCGGGTGCGTTGTCATGGTGAAGTTGTCAGTTCTTTGCTGCCCACAAGTCGGGTCGTTTTCACTGCACAGCTTCACGAAGGCGACGAAGAACCCCCAGGTAGTATTCTTTGTTAATTGTCTGACCTTGTGGTGCATATTCATGATGCACAATACCTCTGTAGTCAAAAAAACAGGTCGTCATCAGTTTAACATTGCTGCGCACCTGTCTTGCTTTCTTTGGTCTTGGCGAGGATGGATGCTTCCATTGGGATGATTGCAATTTTGTTTCAGGGTCACAGCCGTACACCCATGTCTCATCGCCAGTGATGATAGTGTTCATGAAGTTTTGATCTTGGCTAGCACACTCCAGCATGTCCTGGGAGATTTCCTTTCTGTTTTCTTTCTGCTGGTCAGACAGCAACTTTGGTACGAATTTGGCCGACACCCTCCTCATGCACAAATCTTCTGTTATAATTGACTGAACTGACCCATGGCTGATTCCAACTTCGGCAACAATCTCCTCAATAGTCACACGACAGTCTTCATAGACTATTCCTCGAACCTTTGCAATCATTTCGTCGTTTCTGTTAGTCGATGGTCTGCCACAACGTGGCTCACTGTCCACTGAGGTGCGGCCATCTTTGAACCGGTTGTACCACTCCTTCATTTGTGTTTTTCCCATAGCATCATCTCCAAAGGCCTTCTGAATATTCTCGATAGTCTGGGCTTACGTATCACTAAGTTTTTGGCAGGATTTGATACAGTATCTTTGCTCAATGTGCTCGGTCATCTTGACTCAAAAAGAAAAATTGCACAGCACACTCTTCACATCTGTACTCAACACGTCACTCGGGCGACTGGCGCCACCTACCGACATGAAAATTTTTGCGCATGCTCAGGAAGGACACGGCCACCTAATACCCATGCGGATTTTGCTCACGCATTATTATTTTGTTCAAACAAATTCAAGGTCGGATACTTTTTGACTACACCTCGTATATGCCAGGTGTTAGGTTTGGTTTGGAACGGTGGTGGGCTTTTTTACATGGCGCACTTCGTTCTGATTGGCTGCAAAGTCAAAGTCTATAGCGACGTGTTCTTGCTGGATGCCATTGGTTTCTTTGATTTTTTTATTATATTTAAAATTTTAAGCAAAAAAATGACTTGGAAAAACGAACTTTATAATAAAGAAGCTTCTTTGTCAGAGGCTTTGTTAACAGAGGAAACCCTGTAATGCGAAGCTTTTATTTCACTATTTATTAGAAAAATACTAGTTTACTGAAAGCTGAAAAAAAATGTCATGGCTTTATTTAATTTGCTGTGACATCTGTCTATAGCCGTAATATAATAGAAATGTGTAGTGGCCACAGTAAGAGTGGTAATCAAAAGGCTTTATGACTGCAGGTTGGTACAGAAGGAAGCATGATCCGATCTGTCTATAGAGAGAGAGAGAGAGAGACATGCTGGAAAGAAGAATGTTGAAACTGTAGGGGCAAAATTATAATTTCCAGTGGGACAATGAGCTGGGTTCCTCAAACTGTGAAGCGAGTTTTTTATAAAGAAAAAGATGAAGGCGCTTAAGGGGCCTGTGACTGAATGGATGTCACCCTCTACTGAATATTGTAGAAGTTTAATTTCCTCCGTGCCAGAATGTTCGAAAACTTTTATTAAGGCTAAGGGTGGTTGTAGTAGATATTAGCGCTGAAGTTTGATCGTGTAAACATTCTGCACATTTTAAGGAACTGATTGAATATTTATTTGGCAGCAATTTTCGTGCTGTCAAAAAAAAAAAAGCAATAGCTAATTAATGCGTGAAAGTGGAGACATTTGCAGCACTTTCCTTCCTTACACACGAAAACATCAGGTGACAACACACTTTCCAGCAGCCAGTTTTGTCAACGATTGATTATGTAGTGGTTGGATACTTTTTATATTTTCTGTGCGTAGGTTCATATGTCAGAGGGAATGTTTACATTCCCTGATTTTGCACACATTAATACAAATACCAGGGGTTCTATACTTTCCCTGGTTTTGTTACCAGAGAACATAAAAAAGGATCCTGAATTTTTAAATAAGCAGTTGCATGTAATAATGTAGATACGTATAATATATTGCTATCAGAGAGATGCAATATTATGCACATTTTCCATGCATCTTAAGACATTTGCATAGAAAAGGACCCTGACAAACAGGAGTGGCAATGAGAATTACATTTAACTTTTGCCATAACAATTAAATTGATTTGTTACACTCCTCCCCTTGGTGCCGGCACAATTACTTACACTTCAAAAATCCTTGGCTGTGGAGCTGCTTGGCATAGTGTAATCAAGGCATCTGTATCAATACCGCTAACTGCTCATCCATGACTGCTTTCCAGGCATCTGGTATATTGTGGATGGATTTTCTTTTTTGGGAGGAGCCTGGGTTGAGGTGGTGGGGGAGTACGAAAGTCAAAAGGTTTTTTATTGTCTAAGAAAGTTCTGACTGTGTGATGTGGTGTGGCTACGACCCAAATCCTTCCTAGAGAGTGATCTACCCACCCAGGTGCTTGGCTCAGAAACAAAGTGTACTGTCTGTGTTTCCTAATCAAGTAATAATGCATTCTTTCGTTGGTCATGCACATTGATATAGGGAAATCAAACAACAGAATGGGTTAAGCACTTTTCTGCAAAAATGATAAAGAAAAAGACAAATCCTTGGCTCTGTTGTGTTGGAATGGTGGAATTTGGTGTTATAGTGCTGGGTTCTTTGTCCTTACTGTGTGTGTTGATTTCAGTGTAGGGTCTGCAGGGCTTAAAGGGCCGACAGCCCTTGATGCCTCTGGGCTGGCTGGATTTCTTCTGGAACTGAAAGTACAGCCCTAACCCTGGCGGTGGGATTGCCACCAAGCTATACTCCAAATTCTCCTAGCTTAGAGGAAGACACGTTTTGCTGCAGATGCTTGTAAGCTGCTAAGTTTGGTTATGTCTGTCGTGCCTGATGGCTATATTTATTTTATAACATGTGTATTTTTGATGGATGCATAGTATTTGAAGTCCTCTTCAGGTGTCTCTTGCTTCCAGATCACTTGTCTACATCACCACACCTGAGTACTGGTTTGGTACACTTTTTAGCCTTAGGTATTCCACCTGTATGGCCAAATGCTGCCTGCATATATTGTGATTTGTATGTTTGTATGCAGAATGAAGCTCTGTATTCAAGAGTGAGAAGGCAGGTGGCTGTTAGAGTAAGCAGTTGGTTTACTACACTTTATTTTTTTTTAAAAAATATTTTTCTACTTTGCCAAGATTAGAATATTTTCCTTTTTTGTTTCTTCTGTCATCCAGCATTATGGTCCAGTGTGCGAGCGGCTGGAGTATGTGTGCAAGCGAATGGTTCCTGATCGGCACCGGGAACAGTGGAAAACAGGTGACTGGACCGATGAGACAGATTTGATGATTTTGCTACTGAAATGTCTCGTGGAAAACATGGGAAAGGTTTGTCAGCAGTCTTTTGTTACTTCTCTTCACACCAGTAGCACACCTTTCTCTCTCACCTCTCTGTTTCCACTGGCTTTGTTAAAATTATACTTTTTCACAAAACGGTTTCAGCTGACTGACTGGAAACCATAAGGAGACAAGTTTAGTAGTTGCAGATGTTAATAAAGGATTTATAGCAAAAGTCAATTTCCAAGGGTAACTTTAGCTTCTATATTTTTAGTTAACTCATTGACCTCTGGCGTCGCCTTTGTGTCACCGTTTCATGTTGTTTACTATAACTATGTCACATGACCAGAGTTAAATTACTTTGATGAACAAAGGGAGATAAGATTTAATATGCATTATAACTTCTTATTTTTTGCAATAATTTATCCACATTTCAAATTTCATAGAGATTGCAATAAAGTTTAGATTTTCAATTCTTTTGCAAACATCTGTGAACAACATTACAGCTCTCTAGTCAAGAAAACTGCAGAAAACTTAGTGTATGTCATCTGTGTTGTATGGGTCCTGGCACCTATTTTTTCTACTCTCACTTCAGAAGAGCTCAAAATCACAAGATGGCACTGTCTGAATTAATGAATAATACAAGAATATCTATTATCTATTTTTCACAAACACTTGTTCATTTGTGATTATTGATTTTTAGCATTGAGACTGAATCATAAATAGTAGTAATTTAGTGCTCTGCCATGTTAGAATAAGGACTTTAAAAAAAGTTGAATGCTTTCTTTTATCCCCTTGTTGACACTTGTATAAAGGTTCAGTCAGAACGTAACCAGGACAATGTTTAGATGCAGTATGGATGGCTGAGATAGTTGGTGAACAGAGTATATTACCATTTGCATGTGGTTATTTGTGTGATCGGGTTTTCAGACTGTTTCCTAATTGAGATTGAAGATACCTCAAGCTAACTATCAAATAGTTGTGCATGTGTGTATATTAACTTGGCATGCGTTTCTTTGGGCACTTGCTGTTGCTGTTATCACTGGTCTGGAGGTCCATTGATGATGACAGCACGCTTCAGTACCAACCTGAAATGAACATTACTGACATTGCAGATGCTATGAACTAAAGACACAGAATGATGCACTGTATTCTCTACACAAATCTTGCTTACAAACGTCAGGGTGGACCACAGCCCAGCAGATGGCAAGCAAGTGTTTGCAGCATTGGTGGCCTTTTCTCTTTTCTGGTGAGTCAAGATTCCTACAGCTGGGTTTGGGGAAGACTTCGAGATGTACTTCAATCCCATTGTTTGCAGTCAACAATTAAACATGGTGGTTGCAGTGTGATGATCTAGGCAACAATTTAGTATGTCAACGAGACCAACCTGGTCTACATCAAAAGGTGTCTTGACTTATCAGCTTCTCTGTTGAAAACAACCATGCAGTTTCTTTCTGGACCACTTCGGAGCTTACGTGGGTGGGTTAACCACAATTGATCAAAACGCCCATTGATCAATGATGGGAATACTCTTGAGGTCACAGTAACTTAAAAATTGGCACCATTGGGTGACGGAGAACCGTATTCATTCATGCCTGGCTGAGATGGTGTTAGCATGCTGCACAAGCTGGCTGTAACAAATTCTGATTTGTCTGGTTCTCCTCATCATACATGTAGTTTGGCTTACCTTGTTGCATTAAGAGTTACCACTTTTCTAGAGGTGCTTATTTTAATGTGGCAGGGTAGTGTATGAGTTAACTACATCTTTTTAAGTTGTATGCAATTAATTATAAAGACCAAGCCAAAAAAAAACAAAAAACATTTTCACTTTGCTGTGTTTGTCTTTCTGTAGATACTGCCCTGTAAGTTTGCCAAAATGCTGATGGAGTGGACAGAAGAGGGCTTCCGAGAACTTGGAGATAAAACTGGAAGTGGCATCTGTCCATACATGAAGTCTGTCATTGAGCATCCGCAGTTCTCAGAACAGCCTCAAAAGGTAGTGTTCAGTCTTGCCACATGGGTCCATTGTAACCAGTGCCTGGTAGGGATTGAAAATACCTGATCATCATCATGTTTTCTACCTAAAAATATCAGAGTTTTTAGCTCCATAAGCTATTCTCCTGGATAAACCATGAATAGAAATTTTATTAACAAATTTATTTGTTTTTTTTTTTTAAAGAATTTACAAAAAGGAATGATGCCTTACATGAAGTAATTGATTTAGTAAAGGTCTCTCAGTTTGAGAGATAATAAAACCGACTCACCCTTTGTCCAGAGTAGGCTTACATCAGCATGGGCATCTTAACCTCTCTAGTTACGTCTCCCAAACTCTGCGTGCTGGCTCTGATCTGACTTGACCAGCCTCTGTAGGTTGTCTCAAAACCGAACAGCTGTCATCTTGAGGTTGTAGACTTAGAAAGTCCTTCACCTCTCTGTCTCGGCGACAGCAAAAAAAAAAAAAAAAGAACTCAAATGACTTATGCTCCCTTTGTCCTCCTTGACCAAAGATGGCACTGCTGACGATGTTCTTTTGATGGCAGAACTTGTTTATAGTGTTGTCTTGCTTTATGCCACACACACAATCGCCCACTAACTCCCCTGTGCCAGTCATATACGAGGCAACTGGCTGGTGAAGAAGACCACTCTGTGGAAGCACGTCATATTGAGTTGGTCCTGACTGGGATTCAAACTTGGGTCTTCAACTGTAGTAGTCTGCCACTGTGTTGCCTAAATGAATATGGATGCATTTAAATTAGCAACGAATGAAGGAACAACTCACTATGTAAGTATTTTAGCCTAAATGCTATTCTCTGTCAGTACCATATGATGTGAGTGTTCTCTATTTCTGATTTTCCTTGATCGAGGCTTTGAGCAGAGGATTGGCAGACTTGGCCAGCATTTTTATACTCGCTGTTTTCTAACTTTTAAGAAAATAGAACGCTAAATGTTTTGTTTTGTTTTATCTTTATGGAATTTTGTTTGTTTTTATTATTTTCTTTCAAATTCTACTTTTACTGTTTAGATCTTGAAAAAAAAGTGTGTACAAGTGTAATTTATGATAACTACTGTAATATTAATTTTTGTATTTTATTTTCAGGCTGCAGAAATAATGTGGAGAAATTGTGGTGACTACATGGCCACGAATAGTGTGTTGGCGTTTGTTCCTGTTCTTGGGATCCATTACTACAGTGCTCTGGGGAAGGTCATTAAAAACACCATGGAGGTCTGTTCAATGACGCATGCTGACTCCAGGTATGGGGAGCAGTCTTTGTTAAGACATCTGACAAGGAAAATGAGTCGTTTGACAATTCACTTTGATGTTACGATTTCTTGGAATCGTATTGGTGTCACTTGAGGCCACACCTAGTCGTTAGTTCATTGCTATGTCTGGAGACACTAGCGTTAGGAATTGGTTCATACAAACACTTATCACAATTGGTTTATTTTCAGTTTTCAGATGAGTGGGGCTGGTTTGTTTGTTTTAAGAATTAGTTGCCCAGTGGCTAAGTAACTGGTCTAGCACTGGATTTCTAGAGCCGTTAGCAGGAAAACCGGCTGGTTTTAGTTTACTGGTGAAGAACAGAAATTTGTAATAGCCGGTTGATGTCAGTCGGGTCATCGATCGTTTTACTTAACTAGAGCAGCATGAAGAGAATCTGCTGGCATTAAACTGAGACAATCTGGAGAAGTTTGCTGCATCCATATGGATTCTGTGCAGCAACATTATTTTATACTCATAGTAACCAAACATTTTGATAAATTTTTGGGTAAATAACGGTGATATAAAGAAAACAATGAACAAGTTTGAATGCATTAATATTCTACTATCATCATCATACTAATAACCTTGCAGTATTTGTAGAGAGAGATGGAAAGGATTCAAACACAAATTAATACTCTTTTTTGCATGTTAGGGTGAACACTGAGCAATAAATTTTTTTTATTAATCCTTCTCCTGAAATGCAATATTTTACATGCACAAACGTTTACAATTTCCAAGATGGCTGCATAAAATGCACCTACCATTAAAATTATTTAAGAACATACTAAGAAGTCATGGAATGGCTCAAATAGCACTAATGACTTAGCGTACAGTTCAGTGATGCAAATGAAAAAGAAGTATGTCTAGAAAAAGAAATGCAGAATTCATTTTTTAGTGCAGAAAGTCAAAAATGTAGAGTAAAATCACTTGCTTCCAGGAAGTGGTCAACCACTGTCTGCTCACATGATTGATGAAATACCCCAGCCTGTTCAGAGCTGGCAGCAGCAGCAGCTGGTCTTCACTCTGCAACCTGAAGGGGTTTTGTGATTACTGGAGCTCGGCAACAGATCTTTTTTCTTCTGTTTATCTTTGACAGGATGTGGTCTGGTTGTCACTTCTCTTGGTCAACTTCCATTTCCTGGAGCAGAAGCCACCTCTCGGACCCTCCTCAACATTAAACTGGAATTTTTTGGGGTGTATCATCTGTCACTCCTCGCTTGCATCCACTTTTGGCCTTGGGGGTGATTCAGAGTAAACCATGAAAGCATTGATGATGGCTGTGTTGAATACAAACTGTGCCAAGTACTTTCAATACTATATATGCTTCCTCCCTGGAGGATAGTATGAACTGTGCTGCTCTGTGAGGTTCACCCAGCCTGTGTACTGGTTGTACAGCTTCATGGACAGGGGACTGACTTCGATTAGTGTAGCAATACATTTGGATTGCCTTTAAGTGGTGACTTCTGGGCTGCAGTTGTTCCTCAACAGCATGACATCCTGCTTATTCTGCCACGTCTTGCTCTCCCCTTGATGCAGCTGGTACTATATCAGGGTCATCAGAGGCAGGTGGTGCCCAACTTTTTGATATAGAGGAGCTAATACTGATTCATTTTCTTAAATCTTCCTTCCATTACTTTTGACACTCCTGTCTGTCGCCTTTATCCAAAAATCATCAGTGGAAAACAGAGTGGATACCCATAGTTATGTTTACCAATACACACACTTCATCTTCCTGAAGGTGTTGCCAGCACTGGTTTAATGCTAGCAGTTCATCTCCTTAGTCACGTGGTGGAAGAAATCCTCTGGGCCGGGCCAGCTGACAGACTGCTAAGTACTGGCGGCTGATTGGCCGTAGAATTACTCTAATCAAACCACTTGAAGACTTTGCTTTCATGTTCCGCATTTGACATCTGTCCATTGCTCTCTAACCAGAGATCTGAAGTATGAACACTCAAGGCCTCCAGATCACCAGAAGGTTAGGACTCAGTATCAGATTTAATCGCACAGATAATAAAGGTAGATAATGCACAAAGTCATGCAGGCAGTTTGACAAGTAAAGTTGCTTTAGCAGGAAAACGAAGTGATATGAGTATAATGTGGACCAGTTTCCTCCTCCATGTCCTGTATGACCCTTAAATGAGTGCCCAGCTTGTTTTGGCTCTTCTGAACAGGTAAAAATTACTTAGAACAAAATTAGTAAAAGTAAAAAGTGTTTTCTTTCTATACAATTAATCCTGAAGAAGCCCATACTGGAGCAATGTTGGATAAGCTTACACCAGAACAGGGATCTTGTATAAGCTTGGTCCAGAGAAACCTCATTTTTAAAAAGCCTGTTATAGTTAAAAAAATTTGTATTTATTTTGAGGGAAACAAAATATTTCAGATGCCAGGCAGCCTCTGTAGCCGTTTCAGTCACAATTGCCCTACTAATACAGCAGGACAAGAAACACTTGAAGAAATCTGGGAGTTATGACATAGAAGCCATTGTCAGTGATTCATTTGCTTATGCGTCAAAGCTGCTCAACTCTCCTGCGGAGGTGAGTTTCAGTCACATTTACCGGTTTCCGAGTAACGGTGCCAGTTCACACAATGGGAACTCAGGTAGAGCTTTTGTTCTTGCCAGGTTTGGATTGATGAAATGTGTGTTGGGGGGGGTTGAAGAGGGGAAGAATTTGCTGCTACTAAACCATATAAAGTTTGTGCCAACTCTTGTGTCGGTGAAATAGTTAAAAAAGACATTTCTGAACCGTTGAACCTTGTGCTGTTTAAAAATGTACTACGGAAAATTTGGTGAGAGGAACCAATTAAACTTCACCAAATAATGAAGAAGAAATTTTTTAACGAATGGATGAATTTACATATGCACAAATATTCCACCATTGCGAATGTCTATGACGTTCGTTTTCATTTGTTGTTTTCCATTTTAGAAGAAATATTTACAAACTTGTTTTCCTAACCTCCTTTCCTCTAAACAGGTAAGGGAACTAAAAAAATTCTTGTTCATCACCTCGCTGAAGCAGCTTTCCCTCGATGAACCAGGGAAAACTCGGTACATCTACAAGACGCTGGGAGCTGGAATGTGGGCGCTAAGACAGAAAACCTTTCGGGAAACTATACAAGAGATTGTGATGGAGGTGAGTACCGTATTATGACAGTGGTGCTCAAAGACCAGACATGCTAGCAGCTGTAATTGTGGAGGTGGTTTCCCAAACTGAGGTACATGTATAAGCATAAAGGAGGGCTAATGTAATGAGAGACAATATGCTTTCACAATTTTCAAAATTCAGTATTTTTTTTAGTTAGTTAAAAGATATTTAGGAAATTATTTTAAAACCATTTTAATTCTTTACTAAAACGAAAGAAAATTTCCTATCTCTTCATCTAAATCTATTTTATGCAAAGTTTCCTGTACCTGAAGATGTTTCCCCACACCTAGGAACTCTGAACGTGAACAGGTACGGTTTAAAGTTGGTAACGCTGTACCAGTCCAGTCAGCGTTTGACATTAGCACACACGTGTCGTGTGTTTTAAAAGCACCACATCTCTCAGTGTTGTTTGTATTGCTATGTGACAATTAATGTAAGTTAAATTAAGTACCTTTTTTTCAGATTTTAAAATTATAGCCCTCTTTAATCATGAATCAGTGGCTCAAAACTGGTAAACCAACAAATAAAAATAAAAAAATATCTATCGAACCTGAAATAATGGCTTCATTGTCCCGCGAGATTCCACAAAGACAACGTCCAGTGGATACTAATAGAGATGAAAAAGGCATAAATATGATGAAAGCCACATTGTATTTGGATTCATATTTACAGGAGAGTCATTGTCTCAAACAATCCTTGTTACACCATAATTCGGAGACTAATCACGGCTGAACACCATGCAATCCGTTGCTAGTGATCAGAATGTACTTACAGCTGCCTATCTTGTGAGCTACAGGGTGGCTAAAACAGGGAAACCTCTCACAATAGTCAGACAATTTCACCAGCAGCAAAAGATTAGATACTATACCTCTCAAATGTGTCACACCACATAGAAGACATGGCAGATAATGTTCCCTCTCAACTTGTGGATTGAGTTGAAGAGAGTGACTGATATTCTTTGCAACTTGATGAGACAACAGACAGCTGATTCACTATATACATAATTGTGGTATTCAGGAAGATATTCTGTTTTATCATTCATTGCCAACCTGCACTAAAGGACAAGAAATATTTTCCTTGATAAACAATTTTATGTACAAACATACCAAATGGGCTCATTTTGTGGGAATTTGTACTGACGGGGCAAAGCCTATGACAGGGAAGAATAGTGGGGTTATAGCTCATATCAAAGCCGTAGCAACGGATGCTAAATGGGTGCACTTTAGTATTCATTGAGAGGTTCTTGCTGCTAAAAGCATGCCGAGTATTAGATGACTTGGCGAAGATTGGTAACTGCATAAAGGCTCGACCTTTAAATGCAAGAATTTTTTCTTTTGCAATGAAACAGGTAGTCAGCATGTTACACTATTACTTCACACTGGTCTGATGTCTATTCTGGAGGAACGCATTGATGAGACTTTTTGAATTATTCTTTATGGGATCACCTATCTTGTTTGGTCAACTCCATCTGGATCAAGAAACTAGCATACTCGTCTGATATATTTTGTCACTTAACCTAAATTTGAGTCTTCAGTCTTAATACAACAATTTTAACACAAGATAAAATTGAATTTATGATTGGGAAATTAATGTTTTGTGCTGCGGTGCACAGTTCATTTGAAGTCAGAGCCAACAATATGTGAACAGGAAAACCTCTTGGATATTACTTTGGACGGTGAACTGAAAGTTATGTTCTCAAAACTCTCTTTAGCTACTTTCTGGGCTCAATTACTACGTGAGGGGAACTGTCAAGAAAAAGCTTTAAAAATGTTGATGCCTTTCCTCTCATCATATCTGTGCAAAACTGGATTTTCGTTCTTAACTTTAATTAAGACCAAAACCCATCAACAATTACACATTGAGACTGAAGCTATCTTCAGTCAACAGGTACACATGTAAAATTGTTCATTTTCTGAATACATTTGCTTTGTGTTAATACTAGAAAATTGTAACTTTTAAAGGGGGTGTGCCATTTGACTGACTGGGTTCAGAGTGGAATGTGTCTAAAGAAAAGTTTTGGAAACCTTGTAGAACATGGATGATCTGAGGAGCACGTAAGGGATGGAAAGCTGCTTTGCATTTGTTAAACTTTCTCTTTAAAAGGCAAAAAGGCAGGTGTAAAGAACCAGGAGCTTACATTGTGAATGCTATAGAGGAATGTTTTACCTCATTACTTCTGGAACACAGGATCAAAAACTACTACTCGTCCATCATGCAAGACCCCGGATCATTTAACCTGCCTGTATACTCAATATAATTTGCTGCAGGATCATTCACATAGAAAAATGTTCAGACTTTTTTCCATCATTAACAAAAGATGATCTTCCCAATGGATGGAAAGCTGCAAATATTAGACCTATATTTAAAATAGCAGTAAGTGATTTTGGTATTTCTAGGCTCGTTAGTCCAACTGTGATGCTATACAGGGTTTCAGAATCCTTAATTAAAAAGTCATGTGGACATTAATGTCTTTAGGTTTGTAGATGATAATAGAATACATGCTAGTGTTAGGTAATAGATTGATCATTTAAGTGGAAAATGAGGTTTCAGAAAGGTTAGGCTAAAATTCTTAACCGAAATTTCAGATATGAAGAAGAATGTATTCCACCTACAAACAGCAAAAGTGATGAGGTAGTAATTAACCAAACACAAAAGTTAAGTAAAGTTGTATAAGTCCCAGGGTTATGCTGTTTTCAATGTGTGGAATGCTTATTTGAGAAAAGGATATTGATCTCTCAGAGAGTTTAGCATAGATTTATTGGAATATGCTGAATGATAAAAACACTAGAGCTACCAAATTTTAAATTTAATCATTAAGGAGACCTGGTTAGGGGTTTTGTGTGTGAGAGAGAGGCACATTCTTTTTTCAGTTATCAACAATAATTACGAATTAGCTAAGATACCAGCACAGTTTGATTACCAGTGAGTGTAGTTAGAGAACCTTACCATTTCTTTTCCTTGGAGGCTTTGTATAAGGAAGGCCTAATGTCTTCCTGTGCCATTTGTGAGATGCTCAGAATTCGTATGTGAAACCTTTTTTTGCCAAAGGAGCCCCTCCTCTTTTCCCCCCCTGATAACCGATGAAACAGCTACAGAAAGTATCTTCCACGTTCATATGATAGATGAAAATAATGCTGTCCTTTACCAAGTAAAAAAAAAGGATCAACATTAGCTAGAAAGAACAGGGTTGACAGTGTGATGGGAGCCCTCATGTTGAAAAAAAAAAAAAAAAAGCTACTATCCGCTGGGCTGTCAGTCTGTTTTTTTGTTTTGTAGGGAGGTGATGCAGATGCCAATGCAGGAGTAGCAGGTGCCTTGTTAGGCTGTAAGCTGCGTGTGGGTGCCATCCCTGTACCCTGGCTGAAGAACTTGCTACATAGGTTTTGGCTTGACGCTATCCTTGACCGGTGAGTCGTATTTCCTGAGCTGCTTCAGTATCTATTTTAAAAGTTATAAATTCATATGTATCTATCTTATATCTGATGATGACCTGGCTCAAGATCAGTTGGAATGTCATTTTTCAGGTACCTGCACATGCTTGAAGGTGGAGGAAAACCCAAAACGAAGTATGAAACTGGTGTGTGACAGCAGACAGTTCTTGCAGTCTTAAACCGCCAATGACTGCAGGGAAAAATAAACTTTAATATCTCAAAGTGCACAGGTAAACATGCTGTTATAAACAAGTGCTCACCAGGTGCTTTTGTTTGAACCCCATTTGGCAGGATGCTGAGTTATCTGAAGCAATTATAAAAACTTCCTGGCATTGCAGGGTCTTAACCGTGAGGACACTGACTGCTATAACATTTAAATCAGATATTTTTTATTGATACACTGTGCACAAATTTGAGGATTTATTATCTAGGTTGGTCTAAGACTTCAGCATATATGTTATACCAGAACCAGGTTAAACTGTCAATTAATTGCTACTCTATATGGTGCTCACTGTTTTATTGTGTGATTTGTTTACTAGTAGCTTTTAATTTGGTTGTACACACACGCAGTTGTCAGTGTTTTGGATGGTGTACTTAGTTTTCATGGCCCATCAAACTCTCTTCAGTTCAGTAATTGTGATTTCTAGACACTCACAACTGCATTGAATATAGTAGATTTATAATCCAGTATCTGTGATATATATATTGGTGTTTGGAATTTACAACGCTTTTAGCAGGTTATGGTTGTTTTTATTATCAAATTGGGTCTCTCAGCACTTTGTCGAAAGATGAGATTTTTCAAAATATTCAAATCATATGGCATTTATTTACAGCAAATATTAGTCGAAGTTATAGAACGTTTTTTGGTTCTGCTTGAATGAAGGAATCAAACTCTGAATATTAATGGGGGATAAGATCTACCAACTCAGCTTTAAAAAAGTATATTTCCTTTTTTTTGCAAACAAAGTTACCTTGTCCCTGATTCCTGGAAAAAGTAAAGTACATAAGAGTTTTTTTATTGTCAGAAAGTGTTCAATAGTGTACTACTAGATGAGGTGGTTTATGGATCTGAAGATCTCTGTAAGAAACACATTATCTTTTTTAATAAAAAATTAACACTATGCTACTAAAGGAAATAGGGGAGGACAGTCAATTCTTATGTATTACAATAATAGTTTGCTATGAAATCTTTATTTCTTTAACGTTGTGTGGATACCACAAACTGTGACAACTAGAACTGCACAGTGCCTGCAGCTAGGATTTCTTGGACTTGGATGTTGCGTCTTTAGCCATCTTTTTTGCTCTTACCAATTCGACAAGTTCCTTAAAAAAAGAAAAATTCATTCCCTGTTAGTTTTATATTCTGCCCATTAGAGTTTTCTGATTGGGGAACTACAATGAACAAAAGGTTGGCTTTAACAAGTCTGTTTTCAGTTTTAAATATTACTGTAGCACTTCATTATAAAATATCTTTAACCCGATTACTGCTGTAACAGTTTTTGGGACATTCCAAATCATCTGTTAATGGAGGAGGAAGCAGTTTGACAGTTTCAGTTGTGGTTCCCCAAACAGGAAAAATTAAAAAATGACATCACATATGGATGGATATCAGCTAAGAGAAAAATAGGTTATTCCAGTCATAAACCACTGAATGGTTGGTGGTAGCAGATCCCTGTCAAAAGTCAGGGCAGTATTTTTACAGAAGAGCACCCAACCTACATCACCCACAGCACAAGTCCAGTGTTTTATGAATATTCATCAAAATCATAACTTGAGTTTCTTATCATTCTGATTAACTCTTGATTTATGGCATCTGACTAAAATCATGCTCTACTGATGGAGTAATCAAAGTATTTCTTCCAGAACTCAAGGCCAATATAAATCTTTTTGGCTCAATTCCCCATCAATTGCTGAACTTAATTAGACTTTGCTCTGCATTTTGAATCCAATAGTCAGCAACAATATATTGGTAAAAAATTCTGAACCGGGATCCAAAACTTGCAAATCATTGGTTAAATCCATAGCTAAAGCTTCCAGTTTCTGTATGTACAGTTTATAGAGAGAGGGCATTTAACTATAGATGATTGTTGATGCAGAACTAGTTTTACAGTCTCCATCCAGAAAGTCTACCACAATCCCCCCTACAATATTACATTTCCACTGTCATAACAATTACATCAGAAAACTCCACTGTACCCTTGTCCAACAACAATGGCAAGTACATCAAAAGGTGACCAAAACCAAGCCTGATATGTAATACTGCGTGGAATTAAAACATCTGGTACTCAATTCCTCTGATGTAGGCCACATTGTACCCATTCTATAAGCATGCTTTCTCTCCTTTTTCCCCTACACAATGTGCCCCCCCCCCCAAAAGGAAGGGCTGACTCTTGTACTACCATCTATTTCAGTGATTTTAGACTTTTGGGTTCTTAGCACTGACAACGTACCCACCAGCATAAGGGACAAACAACCCTGTTTCTCTTAATCATGTCACCCACCTTATATCTCTTGATGCAGTCCTTTTTACTCCGGGTGGGGATGTTCTCAGAGATCTTCTCCCACCTGTCAGGTGTATCCCCAGAGAATGTTTTCAGCGATTGTTCTAACAGTTTCTGCTCATCGGCGGTCCACGGAGCAGGATTGCTTCCTTTCTCCCGTATCTGCTGCTCAGCAACAGCTGATTGAAAACAAGAAGTAACAACATTTAGAGCCCATGTTAAGCTGGGAGTGGAAGATAGCTTTCATTGCATTGCATTATGGGAAAGAACAGTTTGTGGAAATTTTTGTGGGAGTTTTTTTTTAAAGAGGGGATCTTGGTCTATTTATTTCTAGAGTTTGAAAAAATACCTGGTGTTTCCAGGAGGAATGGGTAAGGATCAGTGGTCCAGTTCACTCCCATGTACCCCAAACCACAAGAGGGAAGGTAGATTGGTCATAGTCACTAGACGAATCCCCTATTTCTGACTTACTCAAATCTGAGCCACCTGATGCTGAAGCATTCATTTTGTCATTTGTTCACAAAATTCAGTAAAATGGTAAACAAACTGCTGACTGCTACCAGTGATTTACCAGGATGTTGCTTTATTGAAACGTCACTGCTGATGGGTCCACACTATTTATAGGGAACAATTCAGCAAGTTCTCTTTCATGGGGCTGATGGATTGGCTGTGTTGTCTTTTTTTGCTTACTAGCTTTTAGGCTGATAAATCGGCCCTATCGTCTGCAGAGAGTTAACTATTAGCAGAGGCGCTAGTTTCATGCAAAAAAAGCCTCTATGGTATACACGCACTAGCCCAGAGTAAAGAAACACTCATTAACACAATAAAGCAAATAACAGTCCACACTTGCAGTGCGTTGCATCCCAACTCTGCAAACACCTGTATGGTTTAAACGAGAGAGTCCACGGTCTGTACCTGAAGGAATGCACTATCTTCCTCATTTAGATCGCCTTTTAAAACTAATATTCAAAATATGTTATAATGTATCACAATTCTGCCATCAGGTGTTTGTTTATGTTGATAATTTCTAGAACAATATACTAATCATGTTTTGTTTGCTGGATTCCACCTCCCACAGAATAAATGGATCTCTGGCTCATAACACAACAAGCACCAAATTCCTTTTCATCAGGGTGTAACTAAAATACCACCACCAGTATTTGATAATTAATGTGAAGGGTTCTTTGATGAATGTTTCAAGAAATTCTGCAAATTATGGTCCTTAAGATGAGCAAATGGATGGAACTTAATTTTCCTTACACAGACCTTGTGTAATCTGGTTTGAAGCTGTAGTTATAGAAACCACCTAACAACTGAACAAACGATCATCTCTGGTGCATTGCTAGGCGTTGCCAGAGTCACAACATCAAAGCACAGGAGGGTCCAAGTGTAAAGAAAGAAATGTCCTTATAACTTGTCTATTTTTTGTTTTTTTTTTTAAAAGCAGTTAACTTAGAGCCATAAGTCAAGTAACATGTAAAGGCAGCAAGACCTGAGAACTACTATATTTTGAAGTCAGTGACTATCTTCTGGTTTTCCACTTGTGAAACACTGACAACAGAGGTCAAAGTCAAAACAAACAAAGGTACAATTATATTTTCCTCCTTTTACACACTTTTGAGCATTTGATCTAACTTTCATATGCAGGAATGAGTATATACACAGCTCATGTGTCCACTTACTTTCATACCGTTCACTTATAGAGTTGTCTTTGGATGAGCATGTGGTCTTGTGCTCTTTCTTGAATTTCTCAAAAGCTTTCTTCTGAGTTTCTTCCTTCAATGAAACATCTGAAATGTACATTTTTTTAAAAATCCTGGATGACAAAGCATAATTGTCATAAGTATTCAGAAAAAATTATTTTCTATATATATAATATACACACGCACACATCTCTGATGTGTGTCAGAAGCAGGAAATGGTCCTAAAAATATATCAGTTTCTTCTTGTTTAATATTTCTTATCATTTGAAGCTGACACTAATTATGAAAAAAAATTCTATTTGCAAAAAATAATGGGTAAATTCTAATTACATAAACAAGGAACAAGGAACATGATACAGTCCATACAGGTGTGGACTGAATGAAGGTTATAAACACCTCATTCCACCAAGAACTGAGCTGTTGTAGATGACCTCGTAATCTTTTTGTAGTCCAGTATTAACAGAAACAAAATCTTGGTCAAGCTGATCACTCAATTTGATCAAACTGTCTAAAACATTCTTCATATTCAAAGATTAACCACCACAAACTTCCCATACCAACATACATCCAGATACAATAGATGACTGAAAGATGAAGAAAATGAGAGAGAGAGAGAGAGACCATATAATCTATGCATGGTGGACTGTCAGGAGGACACTATTTGTTGTTAGTGTGTAAACACCGTCGTTAATAATTTTGTGAGTTTATCTGTCCCACCTGTAAAATACATGTAGAGCAACATTTCCTCTTAACCAGGACAACAGCAGATCTTGCTCAACTCATGTACACTAGAAAATATGGCATTTTTCAAAGAAGTAAATTAGCATTTAAATGTCCAATCAAAGTCCTGCTGCTTGCTCACCATTCTTCTGTAAATCTTTTGCCTTTTTCAATGCATCCTTCCCTGACCACTTACAGCCTTCAGCGTGCTGACTGATGAAGTTAGCTATCACATCCCACCTGCAATGAGATTCAGTTTCCATCAATTAAATACTTGGCAAATTAGAGAGACAAAGATTGAGAATAAGAGGCGCAGAAGAACCGATGCTGACGAGGCAGAGATGCCAAATGATCAATCTACGATGGCACAGCCGGACTTTTTAACCCCTCAGAACCAACACCGAGCTATTCCAATGGCTCTACGTTGCCCCTCTCACTGGGCCCCACTTTAAAAACCACCAATGTGTTAGCAGTTATTACCACATCATCAAAATGTCTTTCAAAGGATCTTAAAATTTGGAGGAAGAAACACAAAAATTGCAACCCCCCCAAATGAATTAAATCCCAGATTCTTAGCCGCATAGTTGCAGTTACTGCAATTCTTCCATTGTTGGTAAAACATGGAGGTTATCTTGGATGGAATGGAAACATAATCAGATGGATAGAAGCTGGGGTGGCATGCTATAGGACGTTGCCTTTTCAGGCACACATTCATTAGTCATAAGCAGAATGGGACTAATTTCAACATCAGAAGCACCAACGTTATCCCAACACCTGCACCTGACCACAGCATCAGGAATCATCTGTGCAATGCCAGTATCAGGCCTCAACAATCTGTACACAGCAATATTTTGATCCTAGCTGCATAAGCAAGAATCCAGTGACATCAACAGCTTAGGATCTGGTCTGAGATGCCATAAACAACACTATTATTTAGTGATGAATCCCAGCTGCAACTGAGTCTTTACTGCCATAGGAATGAAAACACCAAATCAGTCAGCAAGCATCATGGTTAATCTTGTAGCTGTACAGAGATGAAATCTACAGGGTCACTGTCTCTGCTATTTCATGCTAATCCATGGTAGGATGCTACAACAAAACAAAACAATACTCAACCTCACACTGCCAACATTAAATTGATGATTGTTTTCTTACTTTTTGCGGCACAGTAAAATCTTTACTGTTCTAGATGTCAAAAAGCTAAAGCAGTTCTCACTCATCTCAATTATTTTAGCTTCTCTCGTTTGTAAGACGAGAATTCCAGCAGGGTGAACTTGATTACTGTAGATCTCTAGCCAGACCTCACAGGAAGAGGAGGAACTCACCCCACAAGTCCCCTGACAGCTGGTGGCATCTTTGGACCACGTGACTATCATGGTGCACAAGAGGCGCCGAACCTCTCTCTCCCAGTGAAGCTCTTTTGCGACTAATGATTCACACTAAGCTGGGGGAGGGGTTTGAAACAGCCTATATAACAACCAACACGTACAGTAGTCTGGCACGAACTTTTAAAGAGTCATTTCTGTTCACCTGTCTCGTGTCCCAGCAGGAAAGAGATTGACCCCCTTGATCAGTGCGTGCAGCTCTGACACCGTCCACTCTCGGGCTGCATGGGAGCTTTCGGAAACTGGCGGTTTCTGTAGCGCTTCAAGCTGAAGTTGTTTCTCTCTCTCTAGCTCCGCATTTAATTCCTTCACCTGCAAAATCAGCAAAGTACCCATTTTTTTTCTCTAAATCCGGCAAACGCCTGGGCAGTAACGGGGGCACGTGCAGCGCTTTCTAGTTAACTGGCTTTATGTACAGGAGCGGACCAAAACCAAATTTCTGCCACAGGCATAAAGGACTAACCGTCTGTCCCTAAAACCCACACCAGCATCACCCGCAGGCTGTTAACAGCGCTGAGTAAAACCCCTAACCGGCCCCTGACTTTATGACTTACCCCCAGATGAAGCACATGTTTCAGAAACTGTTACCGAGCCCCTGCAGTTAAATGCACACATGGATAAATTAAGACTCACAGAAAGCGCACACAGATCGTCTCACCTCTTGAAAAAACGCATTCTTTGCTGTTTCTTGATCTCCAGATGTCAAAACTTTATTTAATTCTTGCAAACTGGGGAAAAAAAAAAAATTAAATAGAACACGTCAATAAAAAATCGCATACTTCATACACAGAATTTATCAGTGTGTACAGTCACAGACAAATCTAAACAACCCCTTGTCAGGCCTGGTGAATCATTGAGGGGAGGGAGCTCTGAGCCACGGTTTGCCTGCCTGCCTGCCTGCCACTGAATGGTTAAGATAAATAGATGGAAAGCATTCAGATGCTACAGTGACACCTTTAAGGGCAGTCCAGTAGCTTGGAAAGCCTCCCTGGCTGGGTTTTTCACTGGCCACGTGTTTCTTCCTCTGCCGCCCAGCTGTGAAAATGTGAAGTTCTGGCAGTAGAGTGGCACTGCTACTGGGATGCTGCAGTCCAGAATTGTCCTGAATATGGTAAGAACCACCTGTCCTCAAGATCTTGATGGACCAATGATTGTATGCGCTGTTGGCTGAACTCAGGAGGGTATCCAGGTGCTGTGAAAGAAAGAACCCCTTGGATAACTGACAACGTCCTTTACGTGTGATTTTTGTCAGGTAGGTAGAAGGGCTCCACCACCACAGGTTGTGAATACTAAAATAAAAAATGTTCAGGTCAAGCTCCTTTGGAGGAAAGGGTCTTTAAAAACCCCGCCCCGCCCACTCTGAATTTCAGTACCTACCATTTTCACTCGGTTAAGAGATCAGGTAGAACAAATCCATTGGTGGACCAGTCATAAATCCACTCTTCCCCCAGCCTACCAGGTGTCGTCATTTTCACAGAGACAATACACAGGACTACTGCTCAGCACCATTCAAGCTGCCTGCCACTGACAGCATCCTTACCTAGCACACAGCAGCATCTCACTCACACACACACACACACACACCAACAATTGATCATGATATTTAAAAATATATTAAGCAAAACTATTTTCCTCTACCTTTTTCAATAGATCTGCAGGTTAGTAATTTTGACAAAGAGGTGCACTGCATGTGGCAGCAGTGTTCAGATTACCCGATGGTTGTGAATCATTCTAACCAGGAACAGCAGACTGTCGTAAGACTCTGTATTTTACAGAAATAAAAACCATCAAAATTTTCGAAAATACAACAACATGCTGTCAAAATTAGAGAAATCTGGATGCTTGCAAGAACTCCGTGTTTTTTGTATTTTGCCATCACAACAGTCTGAAGATGGTCTGCTCAGCCTCCTAAATTAGCTGGTCAGCCTGCATGAACCACTCCAAACTGGTATGCCAAAAGGTTGTTTATTTTAAACAAAGAATCTACAGATGGGAAGAAATGTACTGAAGCACACAAGCAGATCCAAGGGCTATATTACAAGAACAAACATCTCTGGAATTCTGCAGAAAATTCATATCCAGGAGATTTCTTTCCAACTGATCAGGTGGTTTGGATATATGGTGAGCAATTTTTAGTACTAGATATACCAACCTTAAATTTTAGTTAGGAGACCTAATAGGTTTTTTATTTAAATAATCAGTTCTGTAGGTTAATACTATTAGGGGCCAACAATACAAATTAGCATCTGGCACAAAAGTTACATCATAAATTTATGAATTTTATTGGTGACTATTCTCATTGCTGGCAGGGGGAAGGCCCTTATAAGACAGAATGGCTTCTAGCAACTAAACCTTTTATTAATATGGATATACTTAAGAGTACAAAATCTGCTCTTCAGTGTCTATAATTGTTTTCCATGTTCTTAAACAGCAATACACATGTAAAATAGAAACATGAAACGACAGTGAATCATAATAAAAGTTGTCGGGATGAAGACACAAGCTCTAACACAAGACTGACTGCCCAAAATCACATCCGCCCATCGTTTGTTCCAGCAGTCAAACTTACTGGTCCCATACAGTCACTAAGTGAACCGGAAGGATCACACTATAAAACTCACCGAATCACTGTTAGCAGCTCTGCCAGCTTCTCAACCTCCTGCATGTTGCTGACCTTTTCATCTTCATCTTCAGCAAAAAAACCCAAGTCCTTCAAACAATAAATGGAGACAATCGTGTAAGTTACCTGATGCTAGTAATGAATACCTCGCCTGACTGTAGATGCACCTAACATAGGTGATGATATTATCACTTCTAGGTCTAGAACCCTCTGACCAATTCTTAATATTTAAAAAAGAAAGAAAGAAATGTGTATATAACAATAAATGTCCCCAGTAGTTACATGGACCAGGTTAGTTCACTTTTCTGTGGCTTCACGTTTGGAATGTCATTGCCAGCCATCTTCATCAAATGACAGGTCATACGGAACATTCAAATGAACCCCAGGACCCAGACAGCATCACAGCAATACTATTTCAGCGGAACTTCATCCAAACATCCCTAGTATTTCCACATCCGTTTTGTTTTCTCTGTGTATGTGTATTTTTCATGTTTTCCCTAAGCTATTTCATTTTTTGTGGTTCCAAACAAAAACCTGCTTTTATAACCCTGTCTTCTTTAAAGTGTCACACCATAAGTTTCTCACTTATTTGGTAAAGGAAAAGAATGAACAAAATTCCTTGATAGTGAGCAAGACCAGCCACCTTTGGTTCAAAGTTGCAGCTTCAGCACACTGTGGCAGGGATTCCGCAGGATCAGCTCAGCCTGATCAGCAGTTGTCGGAATGAAGCTTAGCACCTCACAGAATTCTCACCAGACCTGCATCTGTGGGAAATGGGGTGAAATTAGATTCCTCAGACTACACAATTTTCCTCTGCTGGTTTATTTCCCTGGCTGTGGACAGGTGGCCTGCTCCCAAGCTCAGTAGCACGTGGACATTGCCTTGTCCACTGTCGAAGGTTCTCTGCCAATGCATAAACACTACAGCCAGGGTTGCTCTTTCTGTAGAGTTTAAACTTTGTTCTAAGCTTCATTCTCTCTATGGACCCACATGCAAGAAGTGGTGCAGTAGGAATTTTATGTACATTTGACTTCTTACTTTTGCTGTCGCTCGTAATAATTTCTTCTCCCTTTTTAAAACCCTTTTTTGAGCTTCCTTCTCCTTTTTCACCACAGCAGCCTTTATAAAAAAGAAAAAAAGGGGGGATTAAGAGCACTCCAACCTAGGCCTGGTGTGGTGTGGTTCAGTCTCCTTTAGACAGCAATAAAACCAGTTCAACAAAGAACAATACATACATAAGGAGGGGGGGACCCTGGAGTTCATCAAAACTTGAAAGTTAGGGGTTAGGTGGATGACTAGTGAGCAATGAGAGAGTCAACAGCTGCTGAAAACGAAACCCAAACCATTCTACAATCAGCAAAGGCTGATGCATGGTTATGGCGGAACGTGACGATATCAGCCAAGCACAACCTCCCACTAAAACATCACTCAGTTGCTTTGTCAGCAACACAGAGGAAGGGAAAGTAACACCAAGTTATCCAAAACAGGGACTGTCCTGGAAAAGAGGGGTGGGGGGAGGTAAATAGGACAAATTGACTCAAATTGGTTGCACTCAGTTACATGCAGGTCAACAGCCAGTTTTCCCTCCTCACTGCATCCAGCTGAATTCGTTTCATGTCCACACCAAACTTCATTTAATGTTGTAAATTCTGCACAGTCTGCGACCACGATCGTGTAGATGGCCGTGTTTGCTGTGAGAAGTTCAAATTAACGAACACAGTAAAAGTGAAGCAAGCAATGATCTGACACATTCACCATGCACACGTGACTTAAATACAGTGCCATGAGATCACAATCACACGAGCAAACAAGCCGTGAGCTTGGTTAGGTACACAGGTAAGGTGGTGTGCCAGGTGCCCAGTCTGGTGTGGACACTTCAATAGTGAAAGATGGGCAATCACAACTGAGACGACTGATTTTCATTTAGTTTCTGTAAGTGCAATGGCCATCATGTCTTCGAAGTGAATTCTTCAAAAGACAGACAACACTCAAGAAAGAAAGGGACATTTAGCAGGGATATTTATTGAATGTTCTTTATTTTTAGGACTGCAGTGGGAGAGATGGGGGGGGTGATGCTTACTGGAGAATGGGCAGAATTAGATTAGACATTATATTAAATACTTCTACAGCCCTGCACCCCTCCCCAGAGTTTTCCATGCAGATTAACAGAAAATTGGTAAAGATACTGAAGCCATTCACTGCACACACATTGAATGCTTTATTTTTTTGAATCAGTTTCTTTAATCACAGCAAAGGAGGATAGGTAAACCAATGTTGTGCTGTACACCAGTACTGCCCATACCGTGTCCTCTACTGGAACTCTTCAATTTTCGGTGGGTCAGGGAGGTATGCAAAAACCCAAGCTCTCGTTATTGGTCATCCAGTAGTCACTGGCCATTCCACACACACACACACACGTCTGCAGCCGAACAATATTATAGGGAAGAGCAGCTTTCTATTTCACCCAGGCAGTAACAACCATTGTACAGCTTTTGTTGTTCAACAATAAAAGATGCTTAGCCTTTTCTGTCGATGCAGTTACTCCGTCTCGTCAAATGTTAATATACTAATCAGTCAAGCTTATTAACACGGTACAATTCGTCCAACCTTTGTAACCTCACAGAACAAGCCAAATGCACCAGTACAGAATCTCACCTGAGCTCTAGCTTCTGCCTCCTCTTTTTCTTTCTTTTTCCTCTCTTCTTCCAAGGCTACTTGCTTTATCTGAAATCCAGAAAAATACCCATTTACACACCTAACAACAGCGAACAACACGGCGAGGAAGAGAAGTTTACAACTTTTCCAAAAGTAAATGGAGAAGCATGAAATCCTAGAGCATAAATCAGGACACTTATCTTAGCAGAAAAAGTCTACGTGAACCATGCACTGTGTCTAGAAGACGTTCAAAATATTGCTTTTTCAGTATTTATTAAAACACCCACAAAGCATGGTTACAGACTTATTTAAAGAAAAAGACCCAAGTGTGCAGCTTCTAACAAAGTCTGAGGGAGAAAATTACGAGGAGAATTCTCCTCTGGTTCTCAACTTTCCATGCACTTTCTCTCACCACCTGACCACAAACACAACTTAGTGAGTTAAAAGCATTAATAATCAAGATTCCATCTGAAGCTACAACCCTTCTGGCTCAGGAAGATGAAAAGGAGACACCAGTCATTAACTGGAATTTCTCAGTTCTCTACCCTATGATCTTTACAAGGCAAAGGGACAAAGATGCCAACTTTCTGATGGCAATTTCATGATTCATTTACTTTCCTCACAGCAACAGACATCAGCTTTTGTCGTCCACTAAAACTGATTTCACCTCCCAAGCATACTAGAGTGGTTACAGGCTTCATGAGAAAATGTGTCTTTCTATAACCGTGTTTCCACGCCCTGCAGCAACTAATTTTGTGGGCAGTGCAATAGTAGAATGCACCATCATGTACCAATGGTTACCCTTCATAACCACGCAAAAACCTGGATGTGTGGATTCCTTTCTAGTGCAGCAATGCCGACCTCGGTTTGGTATTTCTGGTTAGGAACAGGGAAAACCAAGCCATCCATCACCCTCATCCAAACCCAACAAATTCCAGGCTGCCAACTACACCATGCGACTTACACTAAGGCTTCCAAGAGCAGGTGACTTTGATAGAAAGCAATGTGCCACCCATCAAAGAATGAAAAAAACCCTGTGATCTCTGGGTCCTCTTAAAAGCCTTAAAATTTAGCAATGAAAACCAAGATCTTTCAATCACAAGGGAGACAAATCTTGTTGAAAAACTATTTTTATTGTTACCATGGAAAGAAACACCACCCGGTCTTTTAGATTAGTGCATTAGCTATTCTAAGTGATGTAAGCAGCAGCAGCCCTCACCCTCACACACACAAGCCTTGATTTAACTTCTCCTGGATCCAAGTTTTTTTTTAAAAAATCGATTAAAAAGATATAGAACATTTATGCTTGGAATAGAAATAAAAGGTCTCCACAGCTTAACACTAAAACAATCTTTTCCTTAAGATTTAAAGGAACCACGTGACAGACAACAGCCTTGTGGGTGGGGCACGCCGCGACACTACCGAATACCAAGGTGCTTCCATACCTTCTAAACTTTAGAGACGTTTGAAATCACATTTATAAACCGTCTATCCGGAGTATCCTCTCATAAAGGAAATAATCTCAAGAGAGTTACATATTTCTAATTGTTTTAGAAGTTTGTGGTAGCTAATTAAGATGACCTCAGGTAAAACATGCTCGTCCCTTTAAAACTATGCCACAGTCTCGTCGTAACGAAGACTGTGGACCATCCCAACTTTCAGAGAAAACAGAAGTTAGCGAAGATCAGGGTACCCACAAGTTCTAGTTACTGGACTACTGATGCCTGTTTACAAACAACATACCACAGCTAAAAAAATAATTAAAAAGCAAAATTTCAAATGGAAGAACTAAACAACAAATTACTATTTAAAAAAAAAAAAACAACAAAGTCAGCAACTTGCTGTAGTGTGCGCCTTAGACTACTTAATATCACATGAAATGTACCAGTGACTTCCCTTCTGTTTACTACAGAAGACACTGGAGGGAATGAAATGTCCGACCTACCTCCAAATCATTCTCATTTATAAATAGGGTTTTACCAGAAGTTAAAATGTCTTATACGACTGAAAGTTAACCATCTTGCACTGATGTGCTGGCAGCGGCTAAATAGATCCATTTTTGGCCTATGCAAAGCTCAGGAAAGAGAAATCTCTGCCCGAACTGTTTGTGGTCACATTACAAGTTTGAAATTTTTTTCTCAAGTTTGTATTTCTCTTATTTTGTTAATAGTGAATTGGTTTTCATTTTGGAATTCAAAAAGCCCTACAACACACTGTCTCCCCAAGTTTGATACAATCTAAATGCCATTAGTTGTATAAAATAGATCAAAACGTGGAACGGGATTTAAATATCAGCAAAGGAATCCAGATTTGAGGCTTTAGATTCAGGTAGATGCTTCAAATGTTACAGTTCCTGTCACTCAAATCGAATTATTAGATCTGCCAGTTTTGATGCACTAATAAGAAAGGGAGTTTAGATTGTAGTGTTAACAACTGATAATTGGATTCACAGTCAATTAAAAAAGCCAGTAATTTTAGTAAGGGTGGCAATGAAGAACACGGGCTAACGAGACGTTCATAAACCAGTATGCTTGCTCCATAAATGCTATAAATTAAATGCAAACGATGGCCTTCTTACACAGGCTGAACAGTAACTGGCTGCAGAAGTCCTGTTACTACCCCTCTGCTGACTCTTCTAGATTATTCTCCAGACAAAAAATAGCCAAAGGTTAATACCATTTTAAATTACATTGACTATCATCTGCTGCTTAAAGTACAGCAGCAGCAGATCTGGGTTATAACTGGTCCAAAGATAGCCATCAATGGAAACAAAGCCAGAATCTGCTCTTACCCTCTCTTCCTCCTCAGCCTTCGCTCTCATGACTTCTTGCCGTGCCCTCTTCTGCGCCAACTTTCGCTCTTTCTCCTCTTCCTTGAACCTCTGGATGCGGGGATCACAAGCATACGCATTATCTGCAACGAAAAAAATTGAGCTCGTGTGTAATTTGGTGTCAAGATACCGAGGTGATGCTTGCTTTGATTTAGTTCCTCTATTCCCACCTCCAGACGTTCAAACCACCAGCTCATCTGCCACTGGCAGCGAGGTTTGATGATAAGAAATTACACTGTAAAACCAACGAACAAAAAGCAAAACAACTAAGGAGACCCATCCTTCTGCAATTCCTTTCGTCAGGGTGTAAATTTATAATTGTCCCAATATAAAACCACTTCTGTTTGTGATGGTTTTTATTGTAACAGTCTCACTCCCTAAGCAGCTTGGTGCTCTCGGACCTTTTAAACAGCGAATTAGCTTCTATGTACCACTTGGGTGTCACCCTTTCAATCTGTAAAGAGCCTGTGATGCACAGCGCCATCGTTAATGTGACCGGTTCTAACGAGTCCTATGTTGCTCCAACCCCATGCGTTTGGCATCACGAGGATGTTGACTACACACATACAGCAGCCAGGTCAGCACAGATATCAACCACTGCTTCTGGCCTGACCCCAGGTGGTTGGAGGTAAAGACAGACACGGTATGTGGAGGATTAATGTTGATTACTGTCTTTAAGCAGCACTGGAGCTATTGCTCAGCCCAGTGGGTGAAGTCTGATTTAACCGCACAATGCTTACCAACCAACTGTCGGATTCTTGACATTTCTTCCTTCTTTCTTTTTTGTCTAGCTATTTTGTTTTGTTTTTCTATCCATCTTCTTTCTTCTCGACTGCAAAACATGGGGAATAAAGAAGAAAACAACAAAAATCATCAGTGTACATGAGCAAGCAAAGGAACACACACCCACCCCCTGCCATGAGCGAGTCTGGGGCAGAAATGGTGCTACAGCACAGCTGCAAATCAGGCATGCACAGGGAGTCCAACTTCCAAAGCTGGTGTTTTAATGGCTTGTAACCCTAACCCTGACTGTTAATCATCCAGTTTTCTGATATATAAAAAAAACACAGCAGAGTTGTGGCCCTTGATGACTATAATTCAAAAAGGGTTTCCGTAGATTGGTGTGGGCTTGCTATTGTTGTATTTTCACGTACGTCTTAAAATCATCCATGAAAAAAAGTTTCTGCAATCTTCAAAAGAATTTACTCAGCTGTAAGTGAAATTAGATGTCTGTTGAGATTTCAGGCAGCTTACAAGATATGCTGCACTTCGGTTTAGCATGGACCCTGATGAAGGATGCAACTTCACCCTGACGACCATCAACTGTTATTACGACCTCCCTGAACTCTTCGGGTAAAAGTCCTGTTGCCTTCAATAACACTTTTCTCGTCTTGCTTTCAAGATGCCTGACAGTTTGCCAGGGTACTAGATTATCTATCGCCTTTTCATTACTTCACAAACTACACTTTAGCAGTTCAGAAACCAAGAACATTCCCAGAAAACATGCACTCATACTGCGGTCATCGTCTTAAGGAACTGCTAAGATCAGAGGGAGGCCCCCTGGATCCCGGTCATACCAGCTCAGCTTGGCTCAAATCCTTAGCATAGTCTCTCGCTCCTCTTCACCACCCACCCACGAACACCTTTAGACTAGCCATCGTTTCCAGGTGTCACTTCAACCAGCAAGCACTCCAGATAGGTACAGCAAACACCAACCAAACCAATCCACAGACACAGTTCACATCATCCCAACATTACTGAAGATCTAACAAGTGCATTCTTGTGCTGTTAATTAATCTCAACAAAATTAACCATTAAGAGTCTCACACACCAAGACCTCCTGACTACCAGCCCCCAGGGGTCATGCTACATAGTGGGACTACTGCACTAAGGTACTGGAGTCTCGTACCACCAACATCGCTTACAAAGGGAACATGCAGTTGGGGGAAACCTTAAGAACAGTTTAAGGTATAAAATGTACATGAACGGTCTGTTTGGTAAGAATGAATGAATGCGGACCCTGACAGTACAGAGGGTTACGGTATGAGCCAACTTTGAAAACAGCCACAAGTCAGGTGTACACACAACGGCTGCTATTAAGATTAAATTTATTGTCGTAAGCTTACATAAACAAACATTATAGACTCCGAAGGTCCAAAGCACCCATTGTAATTCACTACTTGAAAATCCTCAGAACATCTTGTTCATCAGTAAAGTAACGAAGAGTTTGTTGAATGAGTATAAATAGATGGAAAAACGTTAACGTGCCAGGCTGTCATCGTGGTATAGTGAATAAGAGAGAAGTGCTGAGCTGCTGTTCTAGTCCCGGCTGTTGTGTGACAGTTGAGCATACGAGTAGTGCTCAAGTTATTGGTGGCTGACTGTCACTCTCTCACATGCACAGTATACCAATTTTCAAATAGTGCCATCAATCAAATGCCATCTTTTATTTTATTTCTAACATTTTCCACACATAAAATGACCACCATTCTTTATGCTTACTTATGGTTGCTACCAATGGTTTGAAAACATATTTTCGGTTAGCATTCTCACACCTGCATTAATATCAGGGTTATGACAACATTAGTAACTGTAGCTGGATGAAAAACATAAAGGCCATAATTACAAATTAGCTAAGATTGCAGCTTGGTTAGATGCCAGAGATATTTCTGGTATAATAAAATTATTAATGAGTCCGATAAATTATCAAATAAATAGCTATTTCTCTTCCCTGAGAAGCTTGCATAAGTCGTGATGGGTTCGGCCAGAAGAGGTGGTACAAGCCAAGCAGTGTACGCAATAAAATATGAGACGCGAATCTGTATTTTACCAACATCTGAGGTGGGGGGGGGGACTTCATTATCAACTCACCATTCTCCCTTTTCCTTCTCTTCTTCATCAAGATATGAGTATTCTCGCCAAGAGTCAAAGTTGTACCTGTGATCACAACATAAAACAACAGCACAGTGAGACAAAATGTGGAGATTTCATTCTTCTCTTATCTGCATTTCTTCATCAGCATTCGGAGGTACGGAAAACCCATTAATTATTAAGAATTACACAGCGACTCTAGTGGGGTGGCGCAAATGTTAACACTAAGCTCATTAAAATGTACACCGTGAGATGAGATTTCCTTTTCTTTCCAATGCCTGATGTTGTAATAAAAATGCTCCACTAGATCTACTTTCCACCTCCCACCACTAATGTCATAAGTTAGTGCATTCCAAAACATGCACAAGCAAAAAGACGTCTTGGGTTACAGTGATGGTGGGTTCAGAGAGAGAGAGAGATGATGAATAGCAGCAAGCAAGAACAGGCTCACCAGAACGAATAAAAAAGGTTCACTTCGTCATAGGTAGAATTTTCATCTCCCAACTTAGGTACAGGGGTTTTGATGGACCATCTGAAAAAAAACAACAACAACAAAGCATCTTAATCATGCTCATCTAGAAAAAAAAGGGGGGGGGTATCATAAATAGGAGGAGGAAATCTCGGGGGCCCTAAACCCTTCAAGTCAGCCAGGAGCAGCGGTTACTGGAGGGCATGCCACATTTTGAAAAACCAAATTCATGCTAATTTTAAAACTCCTTCAATGTCCATTATACTGGCATATAGCATTTACTAGTTCTGTGGATACAGGTCTGAGTGGTGAGAGACGCTACAATGGACAAGTATTGAGAAATTTCCCAATAAATTACATGAGACGACATACTGTTAACTTTGGAGCAACAGCTCAACTTTGCTGCTGTCTTCAGTCTTGTTCCCTAACCAACATATATCCTTCTACTCTGGGGCACAGCCATGTTGTTTACCTGGCCCCTGGTGCCATGAGTGCACAATACATGAACAAGATGGTACACACTGTTGTTTGGCAATTACTGTTTTGTCCCACACGGAAAAAAACTGATATGAATATTGGCTTTATTTTCTGAAACACCCATGGCTATAAAAATTTTAATAATCTAGCTTTTTGCTTTTCAATAATGTCGTCTGGACATTTTTAGATTTTTTTTTTTTACACACTTTATATATATATATATTACTACATACTCTCAATAACTCAAAGGTTGCATGGATCTCACAAAGTACTCAGTTATCCAAAGATCATTTTAAAATCTAAGTTAGATTTTTATTCCACACATTTCTGTTGTTCAAGCAACCATCTTTGGCCTTACTGACATAGTAATGTGAAAAGATCATTTAGAGGAATGTCAAATTGCTATCATTGTTTTACTTTATTAGTCCCTTTCCAACCTCAGTTTCTATTTTTGTTATGCCATATTGGTATGTGAGTTGATGCTGCAGTGGTGAGAGAGATGAGGGAGTTGTGCATCGTTTTATCAATGAGAAATCAGTTTATTCGCACAATTCTTTTAATCGTATACCAAACGTTCAAAACCCACAAAACGTCACAGTAAATACCCTTTTGTTATCTGACAATAAATTAAAGTAATTAGCATCACCAATTACCAGTGACTGATAAAAGGAAATTCTTTCTTTCTTAACAAAGACATGGCAAATTGCAATCAAAATCAATTTTCCAATGTCAACCAACAAACTGAGTTGTTATAAGGAGAAATTAGCATGTAATTGCACTAAAAAAGAGTCTAGATTCTGACTTTTTGAAAGTTCAAGTCATCCATAATTTTAATAATTGGAGAGACAGGCATTTTTTTGGGGTCTGTGTCTCACTTAAATAGTATAGCGGAGTTACTGAGAGCTGATTGTATATATACATGTACATAAAAACATACCTTGAATTTTTTTCAAAAATAGGTGTAAATACTTCGCAGAAGTTTTTTTTGGAATTTGCATTGTTGGCTGGAACCTCATTATCAAATTCTGGATCTACGCTGTCATAGGACCTCCGCTTTATTCGATTTCCCAGAATTTCATAGGCTGCAATTTGACAAGATTAAAAAAAGCAACATTTTCTTATAAGTATATATCAAGTTAATATTAAATTGTGAAATAAAAACTATAGGCAGTGACTTAATTTACTTCTTAACAAATCTAGACCTTAGTTATCCCTAATACCCACACAACATGGATCGTTTGCACATCAAAGTTTGGCAAGATGGTGTGATGAATGGCCATCTGTTACTTATACTCACCCATCAAAAGAACTCAGAAACACAAGGTGTTAACTTCCTAAGTACTGAACTGAGAATACTTAATCACTTACGAATATGCACATTAGTTATTTCAGCACTGAAACCAAATAAATAATTTCTCTGCATTTAAATTTGGCTTTCTTTTTCTAGCCTGCGAGCCAACAGCACAACATCCACCAGATGAAGCGCCCTGGTGTCAGTTTCCTAAACCAAGTGGAGGAGAACGGGGTGAGGTGGTTAGCCACAGGCAGAAAGTGCTTACTAGAACCCTTCGTTTTAAAATAACAAAAATTGTAAAGCTTATTTTCTAATTAGCTGGCAGGTAACAGATAATTGTTGAAATCTCATTCTCACCAAAAACACAACATAAATGCAGACAAGAAAGTTAAATATCAAATCATTAATACTTTAAATACTAATAAATAAAAAATGTTCTAGCAGTATAGATGAACAATGAATACCCTGACTGCAGATGCCTGTCACAATGATTTAAACAGAGTTCTTCCACCTTTTACAAATCTGATCATCGTCACCCAGTCTCATTATACTATAAGTAATGTGTAATACCAAAATGTTTCACATTTTACCTTTGGTTCGGTAACTGGCTAAGGCTGATGCCACTCAATCCAAAGGGAAGGTGTAACCACAAGCACATTAACACCCCGATACTCTCACTGCATACACCACCATGTTGCAAAGGAATGATTATAAATGAGGACTGTCATCTTGCCTGCTGCAACAGGCATAAGTGGCAGGCCCCTTTATTAGTAGTAGTCCATAGTCCTGACGAACAATCAGACAACCAAATGTCAAACAGTGGACTTTGGAGCAGTACAGATGCTGCATCCATTGATAAGTGTCTCGATTTTTCTGGTTATAAATCAATCCTTCCATCAGAATATCCTTCTGCCAGTATTCAATCAAGAGATCCCAGACTGTAACCAGATCTTGCAGGAAGTTGAAATAATATGCCTTACAACCAGAACTGCTACAGCTTAGATGCAGGTAGACTGCCTTCACTACCCTAGTCTACAAATATGAACTACATCAAGCATCTTGATAAACAATTAAGGGGCCAAACACCCAAGACCAGCCTCTCAACAACTAAACAAATATCAGAAAATCTTAATGATAATCTGATTGATACCATGCCTAGATAGTAGTACGCCTTCAGTTAAAAGGAAAATCTCCAAAGTTACCTTTAGTGATACAGGTGAAATAATCGTCATCTTCCTTTATTACACTGCCAAGTTTCCTCCGTTTGTCAGGGTGATGTTTTAAAACCTTTCTTTTATCTGCAAAGTAATGCACAGCGATGTACCTCCCCCCCATCTCTCTCTCTCTCGTATATAAGGGGGATACAGTACAAAATTCTTTAGAAAGGAAACAGCATATTAGGAAAACGTTTTACATTAGCAACATTGGATCCGTAACTTGAAACCTAGATACGAACCTTACAATTACAAATCTATTTCTTTAAATTAGTGCAGCATCTGAAAATAACACAATACGACCAGGTTTCTTGGGAAGCCAACATTGAGAGACTTAAAAAATTAAACTTTTCTCCCATCATTTTTTTTTGTAGTAAATAAGTTTTCAGAGTCTGAACAGATAGGCAAAACACCGTCAGTTGTAAGTTCTGGCTGCTAGCATAGTAACTGGAGTAGGCAACTGAAGAAATTAAAAGGAACAATGGACATACATACATGCTCTTTTAATTTGATTTTCAGTTGCATTTATGCGGAGCTTCGACAGGCCAAGCACAGCGTAGTGGTCCTGGTTCTGAAAGGTAAAGAAAAACAACAACAGAGGACAAAGCAAAGGATGCCTAAGTGAAAGGACGGCAAAGTAAAGATGCGAAAGCATCTGCGTGCACTGCAGAATTAGCGAGTGAATCCCTCCTTACCGACATGAGGCTGACCGCTAAGGGTCCTCAAATGGAGAGTCCACACCTTCCCTTCTCAACCAATAATTGTCCAGTCAACCAAAAGCGAAAGCACAAGTGTGTGTGTGTTCTGATGTCCCGGCCAGTTTCTCACCAATTCAGGTACCGCGTCACCATCTGATGCTGCTCAACAGCAGCCAACTCTCGCCTGAACGTAAACAAGTGACATCAAACCAAAACGGGTGCACCTTAAAACAAATGTGCTTCTTCTGCAGTGCGCTGCATTATTTCCGAGCCAAGCATGATCAGGTAAAATGCCCTTCCACGCATTCTTGAAGGACTGAGAGAGATAACCCTCATAACGTTTGGGCTCGCTTTTGGTTAGCAATATCACCTGTGAGCTAATTTTACATGACGAAAGTTGTTACCCCACTGTAACGCGAGAGCGTAGTGCCACAGTAAAGATTTCTGAAGTAAGGAAAAACAACAAAGATTGACACAAGCAATCTCTAGTATTTTAGGTTTCTTTCAGCTTCCTAATTAAAATTTTTCTAACGAGAGGATAAATAAAAGTAGTTATCTCCCTTGTCAAAAAACAATCAGTTCTTTGGCCAACGTCAGTTTTCTTTTTAAAATTTCTTTTGGCCACTTTAATGCCAGATGTGTTTAGTACCAAAAGATGGAGCCACTAAAATCTAGCATCTATGAACTCCTCCATCACAGAGACTGGTTTACAACAAATCACCAACCGCCAGCTCTACAGTTTTAATCTTTAAACATATTTGCTGAAGTAAACCTTTTGGATACCTGCATATGCTGTTTATTTTAACACCACAGTCTGCAGGTGGACTCCTCTTTCTAACCGCTCTGATTTATAGGCATGATGCATAACCATGGCACACAAGTGCGTTTCTAATCCTTCACAGTAGTGCAAACAGTGTCTAAAGAATATCTCCTATTGGATCAGCTGAGAAAAGCAGAACAATTCCCAAACCTGATGCACTGCTACTAGAGCTTAGCTTCTCTGTCAGTCTCTTTTCATTTTTCTTTTTTTTAAAGACCAATTGATTGCACAATTAATAACAGAGTTACCCCCATGCAACAGTAAACCAAAGCTCACCTTCCATTCTCTTGGATCAAGGCTGAAAAGCAGTGCCTCGTTTTCCTCCTCTGTGCACAATTCATCTTCGCTAGAGTCAGACTCTGCGTCATCAGACAGACCAAACGAATCGGAGTGTCTTTGAATCTGATAGATCTCAAACCACCTGCCAACTGGCTCAAAGGTGAGGCTCACAGGTGCTACAAGATAGGAAAATTAAGTACTTAACTGTAGGCAATCTCTTACACTACGAGATCAATATGGCCACTACTGGCATGGTTGTCTTCCACTACAATCCTCTTCCAATAACATCCATACTACTTAACATACCAAACATCTTAAGCAATCAGACTTAAAAACATTGCACTTTTGCAATATTGGAGCCATGAGTTGTATTATACATATTTTAAGTACAGTAAAATTATACATAGTAAAATTACAACATTTACCACTAGGGATATTAGATATCACACACACACAAACTAGTGGTGTTCAAATGAAACCTGCCCAGACACCATTATGGCAATGCTTTTCCAGTCAGGTGTGATTTAAATATTCCTTGTGCGTGAGGGACCTACTGTTAATGTTCTTGTGTGTGTGAATAGAAACCATAGATTGTATTTTTTTAAACCTATAAGGTCATTTCGTACAAGGATACTTCAAACAAGCACAAAAAGATGAGATGGCAGTTTCTAAACTATAATCATTTTTATATACATGTAAGTTGGTTAGTAGTACAAGGAAATTAATAAACAGTGTTATGCCTGTATGCAGTTTGTTGTTTCTTTAACAAACAAGGCTAATAATGAGACTTGACTCCTCTCCATCTCGCATGCACAGAGTAGTCTCCCCATTAAAAAATAACCGTCACAGGCTGACTAAGAGGTTGTCCTGGCTACGATAATTGTCCCCCACATTAATATATTACCACTTACAACTACGAAATTTAGTGTCAACTTCTAGACTGTTTGTGAATGTACTCGAGTCACAGGTAGATTTTTAAATATACCCCCCGGGGAAGAAAGGCAAGCCGACCTACTTCAGTTTAAATACCTGTCATAACAAAGCATATCCAGGTAAATGCCAGGGCCAGACCACGGAAATGATATTTTTTTTTCTCCCTATTAAAAGTATTTACTCTTTTGATATTTAGAACTTACATCAATGTGTGTGTATATATGTATGTGGTGTGTGTGTGTGTGTATGTATGTGTGTATATATGTATGTGGGTGTGTGTGTATATGTATGTGGGTGTGTGTGTATATGTATGTGGGTGTGTGCATATATGTGTGTATATATGTATGTGGATGTGTGTGTATATGTATGTATGGGTGTGTGTATGTGGGTGTGTGTGTGTATGTGTGTGTATATGTATGTGGGTGGGTGGGTGTGGTGTGTGTGTGTGTGTGTGTGTGTGCAGGGGTTCTGGGCGCACGGCAGAACTCTACTTACACACGACAAAGGGGCTCGGTATTTCACACACCGCTACTGTCAGGTGGGGGAAGTATCCACCCGACTCTCGCTGTCAGCACCCCCAAACCGTCCAGGTACAGACAGGTGAGGGAGGTACTGGTAGTTTCAGTAAATTCATCTCATCTCAAAAAAACCTTAAATTAGCACAAAAAGAGGAGGAGGGGGGGATGTGTGGGGATTAACGGAAATTAAGGATTCCTCCATTATAGCCCCGACTTTCTCGTTTATCCTGAAAGGACCAGGCCCCGCAGCAGAACGGTGGGGTGTCGGAACACCGGCTTATTTTCCAGGGTCCTCGGGGACCAGGTGCGCGGACCCTGACGACGGTTTAAAGGGAAAGAGCCGGCCGTTGCCATGACAAGAGAGAGAGAGAGGGGGGGGCTGCGGGGCCCGTACACAGAGCCACATGGCCGGGACCCTACAGGTGGTGCCGCTTACCCGATAACTTCTCCAAAACCTCCGACTTCATCCCGCCCAGACCCTGTTCCTCCTCCTCCTCCCCCAGCAGCAGCAGCATACTCGTCGTAAGGAAGAGCCGGCAGGTCTCGTTCCCGCTCTCGCGAGACCAGCGGGCAGGGGGAGGTAATGACTCTAGTCGTCAGCTCCGCCCCGTTATTTTTTAGCTCCATTTTTATTAAAGCGAAATTAAAAAAAAAACAACAAAAAACAACCAGAATTAATTTGGTCGGCGCATCCCCTCCCGGTTAGTCCGGGGCGCGAGCTCCCCCCCTCCCCCTCATCCAAGAGCCCCCTAAACCCACTGAAGATTTCTCAAATGCAGCAGAATCTGCCGAGAATTTTTAAAAACAACACAAAGTCATCAATAAAACCAAGATCTTTATTGTCGCTGTATCACCCAGAGGGGAGGGAGGGGGGGTTGCCTCCCATGCCAAATGTTGGTAAAGGGGACACCAGCTCCTTTATCTCGAATAAACCTCCTGATTCAGCTGGTGAATAAAGCGAGAAACCCTGCCCCAGAGAGGTATGCCGGCCGGACTACGCTGGAGCCCTGACCCCACATAACACTAGTAACAAGGTAACTAACTAACTGTACTTGTCTTGGATTCTCTCTCTTGGTCATTATGTAAGTAACTTTAAAACTAACTCTATTTTCAGGTGGCACTAGTCAGTCACAACAAAACCTGCTGGCCTTTGTCCACAAAATATAGATGACTTGGTGTACACTTCTGCCTATGGTCATGGAGTTTGCATGCTCTCCCCCACCCCCCCCAGACTTTTCATTTCATTTGAAGAACTGAATCTGCATCCTGTGTCTGTCTGTCTGTCTTCGTTGGAGTGAGTGAGTGAAGTGGCTTTGTATTTACTAAACTAAACCCCAGTCTCAATGAATGGGCTGTACCTAGAAGATAAAGACAAAAATCATCATCACTGAGCAAGCTTTCCATAAAAATTGACTGCACTCAAAAAATAACAACAAAATCACCTTTACAGTATTCCTGATTCACTAACCTTAAAATTCCGTGTACCTCTGGGTAAGAATATTATAATAAGATGTAATGAAAATCATTTCAAAAAATAAAACAACCAATATTGAAAAACAAGGATTATTAAAGCTGTCAAATATGAAAGTAAAAAAACAAAAACAAAAATAAAGTAATGATGATGAAATAGTTATATTTTAAGATTCCCCTGTCAGGGTGTTAAAAATTTCTGGAGTGGTTTCTTTAAATTTATTTTTGTAGAGATACCGTATTTCTTTGTTTTATTAAAATCTCAAGGTTACTCCTGGTTTTCTAAAGAACACTAAACATGAACTTATATAAATTTTAAAAAAAAAAACTACAAACAGCACATGCTACATCCATTCTAATTATGATATATATTCAAATCTTCATTATTTTGCCATCTACTGTTGCTATTTTCTTTTGAGAAAAACAAGAGAGATTAATACTGGGGTGGTTCAACCGAAACATCATTGCTGTAAGTTTTCCTTAGTAAGTAAAATGATAATCAAGCACTTTTCTGTCTACTAGAATACGATTAACCTGCAAAACCTCAGATTACTGTTGCCAGATCAACTTTACATTCCTCATAAGAAAACTTTGTGAAACCTTTATTGTATAGGAACACCTAAAGCATCGTTGACTTTCTCATTCAAGAAACTACAGTATATATGAATATCATTTAATTCCCCTTTTAATTTACTAAGGTCATGACATGCTTTATTTACTTCTCAGTAGAAGGCATATCATGACATGGCAGCCAGCATTCAATGAGAACTTCTCACTAAGGCCATCACATAAAATCTTTTCTTCGCAGTGAGAACCTGCTGATTACCACTGTAGCAAGATTGTTAAACAATCCATATTCTTAAAGTTGCTTTATCTGGACTTAACTAACATCTTTTCTTCAAATGGAATCAATCTTTCTGATCTTCAATTTAAAATATAGTGTATGGAATCTATAGAAGCTTGTCTCTCTTAATAATTAAGATGATATTCCCATGATGCAGTGCTACGAAAACTAATCTCTCTCTGTCCACAATTAAACAAAGGCACAATTCTTGCTTTCCACATTTTAAATTATAGATAGTACTGCACTAACAGTTTCCTGGATCTGTGTTGTTGACACAGAAACATGTTTTTAATTAGTGGCAGATAGAAACTCATTTCATGTCTCATATAGCTTAAAGTCATACTAAACACCGGTGTAAACTATGTTCATAAACTTTGTTAAAATTATTATTATATAATACATATGGATAAACAGCAAGCTTTATATTAAACATAATAATAATAATAATACTAAAGAATTAGTGTTTACTGAGATTAGTTAATTAGAAGTTACAAGGTTGAATATTATAATTATTAATTACACTATTTGGTAATTTATTTCACTCATTAACAATTCTATTATTAAAAAAATGTTCTGATATCTAACCATTCTGGAATTTTAGCTAATTTGTAAATATGATCTTTTGTATTAGTAAGTGTAGATATAAAAAAAATTGCCTACATGTTCAAAATGCCTAATTATTTTTAAAACCTCTACTAGGTCTTCTCTTACCTATCTAAAATTCAAACTTCACAGAATTAATATTTTTTAATATTATCATAGAGTTCAGAACAGATTTATTTGATACTCTAATTACTTCTAACATTCAATTATAATGATAATAATATTCTCTATTGTCTTTTATAATAATTGTTTTTTAGCATTAAATTAATTTTTTTACATAGACCAATCCAAACATTATTCAGATATACCTAAAATTATTTCTATCCATTTCAATAGTAACCACCAGCATGTGTTTTAATATCATTTGCAAACTTTTTAAAATTAAAATCTACAATGCTATTGGTATCAGTTATATAAATCAAGGAGCTAGAGTGAACCAAAGACTGAACTCTTTGTCACATCACTACAGACTTGTTGATGATATTGGAGATACTTCATTTAATAGTGTGTGGGTGTGTTGTTGTAAGCAGCTATCTATCCATAGTAATACTAAAGTCTAATAAGTAACAGCACTGACTAACTTAGTTAGGTCATTCAAAAAGATGTGTTGAGCAAGATTTTCTAGTTTCTCTTAAAAATATTAGTTTTAATCAAATGACTTTGTAAACTTGTTCTATAATAATAATGTTTAATATAAATCTCACTATTAGTATTATTGACAACTGTAATAGTTTGTTTACTTTAGCAATTAAAAAAAATCAAATACGATCTCTAAATAATCAGTCACAGGAAAATGATGGTAAATTTGTAATGATAATCAAAACTTACCTTGTTTAAAAAAAACTGAGCAGCTCTGAGAACAAACTGATCTGTAGTCAATTTACCACCCTTAGCTACTTCGTTAGTTAACACCTGCAATGTGAAGCATGATAATTGTGTAAGCAAAAATAACATTAATTCAATCTTTCTGCCATATTTACTCTACTAATGCACATATTTTTAGTGATCATTGTTAAAAAAGACCAAAAAAGCCACTTGTTAAATGCAGGTGACTGTAATCTCTAATGAGGATTAGAAACACCCAATAATTATATGTAGGTGGTCATTGTCACCTGCTTCTTTCATGTTAGTGATTACTGTCAATAAAGACAACTGGTTTATATTAGGTGATCATATCTAAAAATTCCCAAAAATATATCTTCATTGCATACACTTCTGACAAAAGTTTGATAATTTCTAATCTAGTAACACACCAACCAAGTGAAAATATTCTAAGTATCTGCTCATCTATTTAACAATATTACAACAACCTTACTACATCTTGCTGCTAGAAAATATACTACAGAAACAGTATACTCTACATTGATTAAAACAGCTAAGGTGGATAAAACAATACCCTTTCTAGTGCATCATGTATTCTGTCAGGTCCAACACTGTATCCAGACTCCATGATTCTGAAAATAATCATACAAACCATGATAAAATGTTAAGCTATGCTTGAAAGATACACAGATTGGGTGTTTTCATTGTGCTACAACATTAAAAGCGACAATAACAAAAAAAAACTCCCCCACCCAAAAATACAAAATGTAATCTTCTAATTATGTTAAGATATTTCATTCTAGCTTTTCTAGTATCAAGACATTTGAAATTTCAGCCAATTAATAATTAAGACCCCCCCTACTATTGACCACTTTAGATAACTAAAATAATTTCTCTCTGTATAGATGTTCAAAACTTACATATTTCGAAAACCTGTGTGTGTGTGTGCTTTATAGCTGAGACCTTAATTAACAAGTCAGTTTATGCTGCAAAACAATAATGGTTTTAATTAAATAATGGCATCACACACAGTTCACCAACTCGGGCAGGGTGTTTGTCTTGCACACTTATGACTGTTTGGCAAGTATGACCTGCAGAGTTACATGCCAGTTTTTTCTTACTCCATGTCTTGCACCAACTAGTAAAGTGTACGTAGTTAAGAAAAGGTGTTATATAGACACAAAAACCGAACAAGCACTTGACCAGAGGTCAGCCTGAGAAATAATCAGAAAGAATGATCATTAAGTTAGGTGTTAACTTCCTGCAGCATAAGCATTGATAAATGATACCCATCTGTCAAGAATAACTTTAAATCAAAATTACTCAAAACAGCCCAGTAACCTTGTGATTATGTCAGTGTATGTAAAAAATCCGCGTTCTTGTATACAGAGAAAACATATTTGAACATATTAGCAAGGAATTATTGTTTGTGTAATGGGTACTATGCAAATAAGGGCAAATGCAAGAAAGCTGGTACATGGACTTTTCTTAAAATTTATTGCAAGAGATGTCTTAATGCCGTTTATTGGACATATTTATAAACATTGCAGTGTTTCACAGGAGACCAGCCACATAAACACAATTAAGACAAGACTGAGACTAGTTAGAAGAGAAAGAAGACCATCAAAATGCAGTAACTAAACTATCATTAATAAGACTTCATGAACAAGTTAAAAGAAAAATCCTTAGAGTTGAGCCTTTCTCTGGTGAGGTTCCCATTCATCGAGGTCCTTGAAATATGTGCATTATTCCCTTTCTGCAACAGGTCCAACAAGAATGGTGCCTTTATTATTTGTGTTCATGTATAATATTTTTTATGGATACCACAACATATATTCAACAAACTTCACTACTGACTTTTAATTTTTTGCTTTCCTTATCAAATAAAACACGAATTTACAAAAAAAAAAAACATTTCTGCTTACCTCTGTGGGTCCTTGTGCGACTGTGAAAGTGCCTCCCCCAGCTGGTTAAGCACAGCCTCACAGAGAACTTTGTCTGTTTTTCCAGAACTTTCTAAATCCAGTGAGCTAAACAACATCGACGAAAGCTCAATATAATCTGAAAGCAAACCACAGAGCGAATGATGGTTACAACCACCTCTTCAGTTTTCCAGTAGTCTTAATTCTTTGAATATTCTTAGCACCATGACATTTCATTTGTGTTCAAAAAAAACCTCCTCCTCCTACAACAACTCTCTTCCATTCCTGGTTATCTTGGCACGTTCTCTTCTCTGGCCAACTTTGTACCACATGGCTGGCTCACTGATTATACAATATAAATTCCTAGACTATAGCATACTATTCAATTGTAAAACATTGTATATTCTTCAAAATTTGTTAATTACATTCAGCTCTTAGAATACCTTTAAAATGACCATTTAATGTCTGTTAATGTTTTTGCTTCTTTTTTGTCAAAGATAAAACATAGTGGTGTTATTTATCAACAGAACATAATGAGATTTGGTTCAAAAAGATATAAATATTCAAAGTATTAGTTCCCTTATTAAAAGCAACAATTGTAAATATATTAGTAGATTTTCTGTCAAAATTAAAAAGGATACTAAAGTATTATATGGTAAATAGTAGACAAAGCACTTTATAAAGAGGCTAGTTAAAATTTTAACAGGAGGCTGGACAGCTAGATGGTTTGGAAGAACTGGAAGTTTTATATAAGTTGAAGAGATTTCCAGTCCCCAATGTGAATAACTATAAACTGTCATCTTTGAACCTGTATACTGATGATGGCACATCGATGATTTTAGTTTCCTAAGCCAAGTGCACATTAGTCACATACAGAAAGTTCCTACTAGAACCAGGGGCGGATCCAGTATTTTGGAAAGGGGTGCCTAGTGCCAGAGAGCATAAGAGATTACAGTATTATAAGTAATTTTATACTTAACCATTAAAAATATGTATGCTATCCCAGAAAAGAAAGGGGACCCCCTAGATCTGCCACTAAAAACTTTTCATTTTTTTAGATGTGGGAGAAGCCCATACAGCTGGCTAGTCTAAACAATGCCATGAAGGTATGCCAAACCTCCCGACTGGTGTTTGAGTTCATGCCCTCAACCATAGCAATCAGCAGTCTATCTACCAGACCACTCTGCCAGCCATAAATCGAATGTAACAGAAATGAATGATTTTACCTTGCAAAACAAAAGTGGTAAAGATGCCAGATCTAAAAATGGAATATGGTACAGCTTCAAATTCAGTGCATTCAATTTTTTTCAACAGTCCTGTGGCAACTTGTTGAGGGAAGTTCCTACAAGAGTAAAATAACTTTGACTTGGGCTTCACATGATCCTTTGAAAAAAGAAACAACAAAAAAACACTGAAACAAATGTAAATTGATTATCATTCTAAAAAAACAAACTTACTTGGTCAACTTTAATAGCAAATCTTTATAGATGCTTCCATTAATTCCTCGAAGATTCTTTTTAACTAAAAGGAGAGATTAACATAAATGAAATCAAAAAATCAATTTTACATTGATCTTCAGAAACAAAGAACTCATAGTAGTGCCATGGAAATGTGCATGTATCTAAAGCATGACAGATTTCAGTGTGTAAAGGAACATGCTTTTAGTATACATTAGTACTATAAATGATCTATTTAAAGTGACTAACCAAAGATTATCAATGTTAGAATATACGATTGTGTTGGTATGTCAGAGATCCCCATCTTGTGTTTTGGAGCTCCTTCGAAGTGAGAGCAGAATAGTAGTAATAGCAGAACCCACAAAATAACTATCTTGTACAAAGTTATTTATAGTCTTCTTGACAGGAGAACCTCAACATAACCTATGTACGTTTAAAACACTATAATTTAATCTTTTTACATAGTAATTAGAGTATCATTTGCATGCCATTATCTTTCAAATCTGTATTACTCAGCAAAGGTTGGGCCAATGAGGGCTGTGACACAGTATCTCATTAATATAACCCTTTGTAACAACAAAGTCTATTTATTGTTCCAACCCCACAAGCTTGCATTAAGATTGTATTGACTAAATATATAGTACTTCTAAGCTGGTGGTATAAGGGAGGTAAAAACTGACATGAAACACAGAGGTTTGAATCTATCAGAATTCCCTTGAAACTGATGATATAGTAAACTATAAAAAATTTTAAAAATCATTTTGTTATCAAATAAATGAAGTCTGTTTTTAAAAACATTAATATACATTCATCTTACTTTAAACATTCACTCATTTAAAACTTAGGAATATACAAATTTATTGATTAAATGAACTAATAGAGAATCAGTGGAAGGCACCTGCATTGGTAAAGTAATAACATTTTAAGTCTCCAGCCTTAAAACGCATACAACTTTCTCTCCATTTTTTTATTTTCTTGCTTATTCTCCCATGTACAATTTTCTAAACTTGCAGCAATTTGAATAGCATTCATAAGCAAACAAACATCAACAACTACAAGTAACCAGCATGCTACCTACTTTTATACTTTGAAAGTATTTGATAAGCTGCTCTGACATTCTTTTCAAACACCAGCCTGCTGTGATGAGCTGTGGTCAGTACATTATATGCCTTATCTATAACATTGGTCTCTTCCTCCACATTGTCAAAGCTGAAAGTTAAGATAAGATCTCAACACCTACAATACACTGGTATATTGTGGGTTTATTTTTAAAGTTTGGAGGCAAAGCACAGACTGAAACATCCTGCACAAAAAAGAAGAGAAAAACAAAACCGATTTTCTTAAATATACACAATAAATAACCCTCTAGCTAAAAAAACTTGCACAGGAAAGAAGTTACTACATGTCTCTTACTAATCATTTGAAAGTTTTGAAAACAAATGTATCCAAATCCTGAACACTGTAATAACTCATCTATAAAATATTTAGAATTTTGAAAAATAAAAGTTGTCTTCTTGAATTTATTTGTAGTTAATGGGTTAAGTTGCTTATTCCTTATCATTAAACATTTTTACTTATAAAGCATCATGCTAACATTGTTGCCTAACTCGGTGAAGTTAATGATGGATGAACCACTGTGAAAGTGCAAAAGTATCATAAGTTTATAATTCAGAGTTGCCCTTAGATTAAATATTGTAAATTTCTTGCTTGGTCATGATTCAGTCTTTAATGGATACATGCTGTGGTATAACTAGTGACATGGTTTCTCTCGTTCTTCTGTACTAGCCTGTTCTACACTGATTTCCCCTACTGCTAATCAGAAGAGTTCTATTCCAGCAGGTTCTTTCCACATTGAAGCAGTTGCATGTAGCTACAGAAGAAAATACTCCACTCTTCTCTCATGCATTAAAAAAAAAATTGCCTTGGTCTCAGTCCACTGCATGCACACACCTTTTTTTTAACCTTTAAGCCATTCAAAATTAAGCAACTATGGCTTGAGAAAAGAAATTTATATAGATCAAAGCACAATTATGCTTTTAGAAAGTCATCATTTTGGATATTTATTATTTAGCAATGCACTGCGTTCTGAACTCTTTTAAAAATGCTGATATTGTACAAATTAACTTATCAAAAATAAATAAATTTTATTCACATACATAAATAGTAGTGACACATTTTTTGTTTTATTTTGTAACCAATTATGAATTTTGATACATTTACAAATTATGAAATTAAGTGTGGAAAGGAAGTCTGTAATGTCTGTAAACATAATTTCCAAATAAATGACCCACATACTTCCTAATATACATAGATGTTTTCAAGTCACAATCCCTAATTCTGCTTTGTTTTAAAAAAGAAAAAAGCAGCTGTCCTTGTTTAATACTTAAAGCCTTTTAATATTTCAAGTGGCCTAAGAAAATAATATATATACTATGCAAAAACATCTAACTCATAAAAATTAAACTTTATATTCATTCAAAATTTAACCTTGAAAGACCTTGTAACTCCTTCAGTGCTTAGTTTCCTTAAAGGTTAGATTTAAACAAGTATTAACCAAATGGTAATTCAAATGTTAGCCAGTTTTCTTTTAGCTTTTAAAATTTAGTATACAAATATGACAAATGTACTTACTAGTCTATCAAAAAAGTAATAGGATCTTCTGGCCTGTTAGCAATTATTTTCTTCAGAGCATCTTTTAAATGATTTCCAATTAATGTTCTTTCTAGAATGACATGACAAAGCAAATTAATTAAAAATCAGTCTGTGTATACAAATTCTGTCTAAAAATTAAGACAGCTGTATAACCATTTATTTGAAAATCATTTTCTTAACTTATTTTTTCAAAGGAAAAAATTTCAGTACTAGAATCTGATTCAAATATTTGATTATTAATGCATAAGTTTTTTGCCAAAGAGAAAACAAAGGAATTTGATTTATCACCAAGTGATCAATTTATTCAAGAACAAAATTCAAGGGTATTTCATCATTTATTCATCTTGATCATGTTAAATCAAGTGAAGAAATGGTAGCATCCATGAGTTCCATATCTGTCTTTTGTTAGAAGCCCAGAGATTTGCTAGAACTAGTACATGTTACCATTATAGCAGTTATTTGTTATAAGTCTACTTAAGCACTGGTTTTAAAGATTTACTGTTTTATTTAAATAAAGTCCCATAAAAACTCATAAGATTTTTCCCATTATGAACTTTTTAAATTACCCATATTGCTAAAAAGGAAAAAAATAAAAACAAAGCAGACAAAAGTCTAATTAACAACATATGTATCACTACTGATGAACAGCTAAGACTTTTTAAAAAAAAAATATCAAAGCAAGGACTAAACAATGTGAAGGTAGACAATAGCAGGAAAAACTTTTTATAGTAAATGTGATAAGTTAGCGATCTGTATGTTGTCTTAGTCAGTTTAAACAATTAGTTCCTTCTCTGCTCAAAAGAAAATATTTGATTGAAAAAATACACACAGAAAACGACTATTATATTGATAGTTATAATTCACCCTGCTCCAGCAACAAGGGTACTTGGCATTTCTTTATTCATTTCATATAACACAAAAAGACAGAAATTGTCACTGTTTCTGTTCTGTACATCCAATTGCCTTAGTTCGCTCCACTCAGACATCTTTTGGCAGCCTTGTTGTTAATGGCAAATTTTTTCTGTTTGTGAGAGTCTTGCTCTCTATCCCTGGCAACAGCGGGGTTCCAGGCTTAGACAGGCTTTTACATCCTCTCTCTCTCTCTCTCTCGCAGTTATGGCGGTTTCTTTCTCTTCCTTTCAAGTTTGTGTGGACTTTGCCACACCGTCTGCCCATCCATGTAACAGAGTGCGGGCGGCTCGTCACGGTTCAATGACCACGACAGGCATTAAAGGGTTGGGGGGGGAAGGGAGGAGGAGGAACCGCTGTCAACACGAATGTCTGTGTCTGGTCACGGCTGACATATCGTTACAACTGTTAATTTTTTTTTTTAATAAGGGGGGGGGCAGGTAGTTAGCATATACAACGTGTCTGTCCCCTTAGAGGGGGTGGGGTGGATGGATATATATATATATATATATATGTAGCCTGCCATTTTGGATTTTCCAAAATATTATTGGGTATGGGATTGTCCGCTCCAGGGGAGGGGAGAGGGGGCTAGAATAACATACCCCCTCCAAAGCCCTCAAATACGTAATAAGGTAATACATATTTTAATATGGGGATCATTTAAGGGGACAGACAACTTGACAGACGGAACGCTGAGAATCAGCGAAACTCCTACAGTATCTACAAATATCCTTTATTTTGTAGCTCTGTCTACTCCCCCCCCCTCCCTTATTATTTTTTTTTTTTCTGATATACGAAGGAGGGAGGAAGACAGACAGATAGGAAGAACGGATATTCACCCAAAAACTGTCTGTCGCTCTCCAACAACCTGTCGTCCGACGAGATCGCCTTCTTCTTTTCCGCCATACTGGGGAATCGCCAATGACGCTCGACGCTGATTGGACGATCCCTGGGTGAGGCTCCACACGGGTAACAGACGGGAATGGCGATAACCACTGTGCCACAGTACTTCTCTTCCGCGAAGACGTTTCTACTCTCAGACAAAGATATAATTTCCACCCTTTAGACGCTGACTATGTGTTGTGCTCTTTCCCCATGGCTATAAAATTACTATAATTTGAACGCAAGATTTTGTTGCTTTTATTTTTGTATTAAATAAACAGAAAAAAAAAATTTTTTTTTTAATGTGCAGTATAAAACAGCACAGATTTTCCCAAAATAAAAAAAAAAAACAATCTAATTATGCCATCGTTGCAAATTTATCACAATTAAATCTAATTATTAAAAAAAACAAAACGTGATAACTTATGTCGATGATTGTTTTGATTTTCCTGCTAAGAATCAAATATTTATTCCACAAATTGGATATTTTTTCATGGGAGACAACTGACCATCTAAAATGTCAGTTGTCACCGTCCGGTGTTCTACAGTCAATTTATTCGATGTAATTCCAGAAGAATTCTCTTTAAAATAAAAAAAAAGTCGTGCATAGACAAAAACGCGTCAGCTTACACTCGTGTAGAGACAGTGCATACAATATAGCTGAAGAGACGGCGCTGCCCAGTGTAAGTCGTTAAGAACATCTTAAAACAATCCGACCCTCAGATTCTTTTGTCCAAAGGAATATTTCTTTTTCGCCATATATAATGTTGATATTTCTTTTTATAAAAGCGAAACTCTTTTAATCTTTGATTTTATTAAATTTAAAATATGAATGTTTTTTTTTTTAATTTGGAATTTAAAAGGATGCAGATTAAAGTTGGAAAAACTCTGTAGAAATATTAAAGTTATCTGCAATTATACTCTAAATACTTATTATCCCCCTCTCTCACCCAAATAAAGGTGAATTTCCCAATGTAGAAATATGTAGATTCCTTTTAGTTCTTGTAATATAGCTATATATTTAAAAGCCTCTCTCTAAAAAAAAATAATTAATCGTTCATGTTGTTATTTTCCCTTTCTTTTGTAATTACTTTTTAAAGTTAATCCAAATTTATATCGGAACAAATGTTATCTTTCTCTCATTTTTAAAATACTTATCCCCGTGCATAATGTTTATATCCCAGAATGCACTGTGCAGAGGAAAATACTTCCTTATCAGAAGCTTTGAATAAGTAAGGAATTCACATTTGGAGAATTTTCTGTCATAGTCAGTGTGCTTGCTTGCTTGCTTGCTTTGTTGCATTCCAGTTATAACAGGGGTCACAATCCTGATGGAAAAAGCGTAGCGCCCGCAGGTATCGCTAGGGAGCGTTGCCTGTCTTGCGGCCGTACTAGAACTCTTCATTTTTAAATGTGGGAGGAAACTTTCTCTGTGGAATGAATACAATTTTAATGGATTTTCTGGAGTGATAATGCTTCCGGAGGGGTCTGGTTAGAGATCAGATCTGTTTCTCGTCAAGCTGAGGTTAACACCGCATGGAGCAGCTCAGGATGGCAGAATTTATATGTTAAATACTTCTTACTCCGATACTTTCCAGATGATTTTGATCAAAATTATTCCCGTGCAATTCACTTCTCCTAACAGGTATAAATACATTTTCTTGTGGGGAGTCAAATTCATATTTTGGCTTGCGAATTGTTGTCATTTTAAAATTGTACTTGCATAGATCCTAGCTTGTTAAAGAATAATTAATCTTTAAAATTTATTTACTCCGAATTTCATTTGATAATCAAATGACTTTATAATCACGCAAGGAAAGATTGGAAAAAGAAGATTCGAATAAAAGGTTCCAAAAACATTGGAAATAATCTCTTTTTCTTTCTGCCTTGTAACTTGTCTCATTAGCAATCTTCTGTTACTACATATTATTATAATCGTATCGATATTAAAGCCGCATTATGTATGAAAAAAACATCAAAAACGTTCGTAGCGCCATCTGTTGAGTATAACTTCACGAATCAAACGCTCAACAACTGATGCAGACTTCTTGCAAAAGTTTCAGTTAAGCATGACGGACAAAATAACCAAAATCAGTATTCCCGCTTTTCCTAATTAGTCAATAGTTTCCAAATAAAAAGGTGCAAATAATTTTTAAAAAATATATATATATATATTTGAACATCGTCAGACCGAAATAAGGAAGTCTGACCAAATCTGTCAGCTTTAGTTTGTACCGTACTGCATTGTGGGAATGGCTTTAAAACTATGGCGTTTTGGTACATTTTGTCAGATGTTTAAGAAAGTTTTTTTCTTTCTTTTCTTCTTATATTATCATAAGCTGGACACTTCATGTCCAGTCAACGGTCCCTATTTTTGGCCGAGTCGTCTCCACTCTGCAACTTTGCTTCTATTTGTGAAAATTCCTTCTGAAGAAATTGGTGCCATATACCACACTGAACGTTTTAGTGTGGGAGTCTTGTACAAATATTTCCCTTAAAAAAATCTGTTAAATAAGATTTGGTTATCAACTTTGCAAAAATACTATTTTTTTAAGTGGGGGAGGTGAGAGAATGCTGTGCAGTAGGGATTTTAATGCAAATCTAATCTCGTAAATCCCATTTTTGGTAAAACTCGAAAGGGGAGATAAACTTGAAAAACCTGATACAAATACAGAATTAGTAGAGTTTCTTTTATTTACTTGTCATTCGCATTATCTCCCCTCTTTAGGGTTAGCCTAATTACAGTAAAAGAATGGAAATGCTCTAGAATTCACAAGATGCTTGAATCTTCCTGACTTCGTCAGTGTCTCAGGATTAATTGTTAAGTAAAAAAACAGAAAACGAAAGATTAAGGAAATCTGTGTTCAGATTGGAACAAGCTTGTCCGCTGTGGTGCTGGAGCAGGGATCTGTGCATGAATAAATAAATAAATAAATAAGATTAATTAATTGATGAACGAGTTTTCGTTTTCCAGGTAAACAGGTGTATTTAGGGTCACCTTATCCTTCGCGGTTGGTTAGCAGTTAGAGATTAAAGAAGAAAGCCCCGTGGACTGATTATTAGGGATTTCTGAATTGGTTTGGTTGATCGGATGTTTCCTGACGTGATTTTTCCCCCCCTTTTCTTAATATATATATATCTATTTATCGGTCCCGGCGTCAAGCAGAATCCCCCTAGTCTTGTTGTTGTTGGTTGTTGTTTTCGTCAATCTCCTTTCAAACCAGTTAAAGGGGAGATCCGCAGGGTTCTGGTCGCAGGGTCAGTATTCCTCGTACTCGTCTTCAGCCTCCACCTCGTCGGTGTCCCCGCCCACCTCCTCGTAATCCTTTTCCAGGGCCGCCAGGTCTTCTCGCGCCTCGGCGAACTCGCCCTCCTCCATCCCCTCCCCGACGTACCAGTGGACGAGGCCCGCTTGGCGTACATCAGGTCGAACTTGTAGTCGAGCCGGGCCCACGCCTCGGCGATGGCGGTCGTGTTGCTCAGCATGCAGACTGCCCGCTGCACCTGGGCCAGGTCGCCGCCGGGGTGTTGGTGGGCGGCTGGTAGTTGATGCCCACCTTGAAGCCGTCGGGCACCAGTCCACGAACTGGATGGTGCGCTTCGTCTTGATGGTGGCGATGCGGCGTTCACGTCCTTCGGCACCACGTCGCCCCGGTAGAGCATGCAGCAGGCCATGTACTTGCCGTTGCGGGGATCGCACTTGACCATCTGGTTGGCCGGCTCGAAGCAGGCGTTCGTGATCTCGCCCACCGAGAGCGACTCGTGGTAGGCCTTCTCGGCGGATATGATGGGGGAGTAGGTGACGAGCGGGAAGTGGATCCGCGGGTAGGGCACGAGGTTGGTCTGGAACTCGGTCAGGTCCACGTTCAGGCGCGCGTCGAACCGCAGCGAGGCCGTGATGGAGCTGACCACCTGGGCGATCAGCCGGTTCAGGTTCGTGTAGCTGGGCTGCTCGATGTCGAGGTTGCGCCGGCAGATGTCGTAAATGGCTTCGTTGTCGACCATGAAGGCGCAGTCCGAGTGCTCCAGGGTGTGTGAGTGGTGAGGATGGAGTTGTACGGCTCCACCACGGCGGTGGACACCTGCGGGGGCCGGGTAGACAGAAAACTCCAACTTGGACTTCTTGCCGAAGTCGACGCTCAGCCGCTCCATGAGAAGGGAGGTGAATCCGGACCCCGTGCCCCCTCCGAAGCTGTGGAACACCAGGAACCCCTGCAGACCTATGCACTGGTCAGTCAGCTTGCGGATCCTGTCCAAGACAAGGTCTATGATTTCTTTCCCGATTGTGTAATGGCCCCTTGCGTAGTTGTTCGCAGCATCTTCCTTCCCGCTTATCAGCTGCTCCGGATGGAAGAGTCGCCCATAGGGCCCCATGCGGACTTCGTCTGGAAACATTTAAACAGAAATAAAACAACTCAACGGTCTCATTCAGAATAAACCGGGTACTGACTCATCTGAGACGAGTTTCTAAAACATTTTAATAAACTACAAGATTAAAAAAAAAAAAATGAATGCAAAAAAGAATAGATAAATTTGGAAGTAAGCGGACACATCTTTAGGTCAGATCGTTGTAAACTCGGATGAAGGTCGTGAGTGTTTTCATTTATTACCTCCCCTTTCATCGGAGTCCCGTGTGTGTGTGTGTGTGTGTTTCTCATGGCTGAGGGTGGAGGACAAATTCTTTTCTGAGTTAAGGTATTTACCGATCTCATGTTTATATATCTTAAATTCTCTTCCTTTACAAATTCTCTTCTTCTCATTACTTGCTGTTATTGTGGAAAACACCGCTCGAAACACGACACCTAGCTCTGTAACCCAGCAGCTGGTCGTAGTGTATTTATTTAAATTAGCAGAAATTTCCCGTTTAAAGATTCAATTTGACTGATGTCTTATGAAGCAACGGGTCGGGTCTATCTTTCCGGCACGAGGATAAATCTGAGTCCCTGAACCCGACAGGTGAAGAAGGAATTCCAGTGAGCAATAGACAGGAGATAAGCAGGGTGGAGCAAAATAGCAGATGGAGATAGCACGGAATATTATGTTTTATGCCATTTAGACAGACAGACAGCCAAAGTCAATTTACAGAGAGAGAAGAGAGAGAGAGGAGAGATGGGGAGGGAGAGAGGGAGAAGAGGAGAGAGAGAGAGAGAGAGAGGAGATGGGAGGGAGAGAGGGAGAGAGAGAGAGAGAAGAAGAGAGCTGGGTGATAATTGGGAGGGAGCGAGGGAGGAGAAAGAGGGAGAGCGAGAGAGACTAGAAGGAGAGCTGAAGAGAGATCGTCTAGATGAGAGAGCTGAGGAGAGGAGAAGAGAGAGCTGGAGCGCGAGCCGAGAGCGCGAGAGCTGGACATCGAGCTCTAGAGCGCGAGAGATAGCTCGTGAGGCGCAGCAGCTAGAGAATTGCGCTCTCAGCTGCGTCGCGCGAGGCTCGACGAGCTAGGCGGAGTGTGAGCGCGAGATCTCAGACGAGAGAGCAACTCGAGATCTTCGTGCGCCGATCGCTGCTGCTCTGTGTTGTCGGTTGTATAGGCCGCCGGCCACTTTCCAATATCTCTGAAGAAGCTTAAAAAAAAAGAGTATTAGCTTTAATTTGATGTTTCCAGATAAAACAAAAGGCCCGTCTCACCAGGAAGGATCGGTTAGAACAGAACTGGAAAAAGAGGAAGACAGAGGAAGAAAAGCCGATGGAAAAAATATATAATTAAGATAATAAGGAAGTAAACAGAAATTGCGAAAGGCTTGGAGTGGGAAATGCTGCTGCCTACCAGACTTCAGTGAAGTGAGACCAGAATAGAAAAGATACAGAAAACCGGGTAATAACATAAATAAGTGCTATTATTTCTTCGATGTATTCAACAATTATTTTTCGTAGAATTTGAACAATAAGTAGAAACTTTTATGCGACCATATGCACGCGAGAACAAAAATGGCGAAGGATTGCGTACGTGAGTGAGATCCGTTCTGATGGATTTAGGCAGAAAATCTCTTTGGGGTAAAAAATAATCAGATTTTGTGAAATTAATCGATTATTTTTTTTTTTCATTTCTGCGCGAGATAGTTCTATGCTTTTCAATTCTCCCAACCTTCTTACTATTTATGACATGATTTAGGTTGCCACAGCAACGGACGCGCACTCCTATTCTTATATACGCGTCCACATAAATTAAGCACCACCGGATTTTTATTGTTTTTTTTGTTGTTGTAAAAATCCTGCATAATCTAAAGTGCGTTTCCTAGTCAGTGGCCCGATGCGTCAACGAAATGTCAGTCAATTTCCCAGGAGACCGATCGGCATCCTCTCTCTCTCCATCTCTCTCTCGTCCTCTGTACTGACGTCACCCTCTCTCTCTCCATCTCTCTCTCTCTCTGTACTGACGTCACCCTCTCTCTCTCTCTCTCCATCTCTCTCTCCTCTGTACTGACGTCACCCCCCTCACCACCCCCTCGCTCTCTCTACTGTACGGCGTCACCCTCCCTCTCTCTCTCTCTGGACTGACGTCACCCTCTCTCTCTCGCTCTCTCTCCATCTCTCTCTATCTCTCTGTACTGACGTCACCCTCGCTCTCTCTCTCTCTGTACTGACGTCCCCTCTCTCTCTCTCTCTCTCCCATCTCTCTCTCTGTACTGACGTCATCCCCTCCCCCTCTCCATCTCTCTCTCTCTGTATGACTCACGTCTCCCCCTCCCCCTCTCCATCTCTGTACTGATGTCACCCTCTCTCCTCTTGCTGCTCACCAGGTGTCGAACGTACTGTTGTTTATTCTCTGCTGTTCCTATCCAAAGCCTGAGCCAGTTCGGTAACATCCCGAATACGAGGATCTTCACGCTACACCCCCTATTTGATCCCAAAAAAGGTTTTACGGGGTTTCGAGGTGGGCCAAGCAGAGGACCCGTTGTCATACTGAAGTAGTGACAATCAAATAGCGGCCAGCCCCGAGTGTTTTCGCGGTACCTGCAAGCATTTAGGGTTCATGCGCAGTGAGCAGGAACAAGAAGAAGCTCACAACATCCCCCTTATCCTGTGACAAATTCACCACCACAAGCAACAATTTTCTTCGATGGTTGCCCGTGTCGCCGAATTGCCATCCGACTACCGACATAATACAGGAGGAACCGACTTTTATCGGATCATTGGACCCTCCGCTTCCTCGAATTCCTTCGGAAGCACTGACTGGCCCGATCAAGGGTCCATTTCGCTTGTTGGTTGTCCACAGATTGAGGCACTAGCGAGGAAGCTGCGGGGGTCTTTAATGATGACTGCGGCACCCACTAGGTCGTTTCTACCCACGACGGATGGGTGTGTGCCAGGTCTTAGGTCCGTCCTGTGGACACGGCACAGCTTACAGGTGAATCCACCTCTCAGCCTCGAAAACCGCCGGGTTTGTACTCTTTGGTCGAAATGAAGACAAGCCTTCAGCACAGCCCTTTAGGGCTCCTAAAAGGGTCCGGCAAGGAACGTGAAACTAAAGCCACTGCAAGTGGACTGGGACTACTGGGCAGTATAGGGCTGCCATTATACAGAGAAATATGCCAGCCGACGTACGACCCGAGTTCGTCAAACTCCGTCAAACTCCGTAACCGGTGTCGCTGTCTCTCTATTCGACATCGAGAAGACGTCCGCGGGCCTTATGTGGCCCCAAATAACCGTCCCTTTTCAATAAATGCGTGAACAGCGAAGTTTACCCAAAAAACCCGCCTACACTAGGCACAGACACGGGCGGAACCCACGTGTTTTCTCTCAGCAGCGACATCTGCTGTCAATTTTACGCAACATTCTCTTTTTCTTTCCGTGCGCTGTCGGAAAGGAGAAACGATCAGGGTATCTCCTGTTACTTTAATTCTGCTAAAAGAGAGCGGCAAAGGGGCCTCAAATGATGGATAAGCACATTTCTTCTAAAAGCGAGATCGTATTTCGTTTACAGATGGTGGTGTGTGTCCGTAACCCGGATGTCGGGAATTGAATGGCTCCTTGTATGACAGCTCCGTCACCAAGCCAATGCATTACATCGAAGGAAAAGAAATACGTTACCAATTACGGTGGGTTCAAGGTCGACAAAAACTGCTCGTGGCACGTGTTTCCCAGCCCCAGTTTCGCTGAAGAATGTGTTGAAGGAATCGTCTCCCGCGCCTGCCATCTTGATGTCGGGCATCTGCCCATCTCCTTGAATGCCATGTTCCAAGCAGTACAATTCCCAGCACGCATTGCCGATTTGAACTCCGGCTTGGCCGATATGGATACTGATGCACTCACGCTGAAAGAACAAAAATTGAACTTGAGTATCCAAATCTATAGATGATACACGAGGTGCCATCCATTTAATTGGCAGCAAGATGCGAGTTGCACACTTCTTTTATAGACTTCGGATATCATAAAAACAACAACAACAACAACAACAAACCTGTTCGCTTTGATTATTTATTTTGTGTGTGATGCCAGCCACGGCGACAGAACACTGGGAGACCACTGGGGCTGGCTGATACAGGGGTGAATTGTCACAGCACTAGTAATTCCTGACACTGAGTCTGTCATTGTGGGAGTCGATTATAGTTAATCTATACATGTAATTAGGAATGGTTGGTGCTGTAGAACCCCAACACCCAAACAACTAGCTCCTGGTTTTATATGGAAGAAGGGCTGGGTTTACCTGTCGGAAAAAGCTGCTTCGTATCTTATAGAATTCTGGTATTGTTCTAAGAGATATCAGCGAACACCTTCAAAAAACGGTAGACTATTTTATGTACTGCCGGCAGAAAGTCTCAGCCTAACCGACCGTCTGTCTTACATAACGGCCGTGTTGGATCGAATTCTCCTCTCCACAAGACTCGGGGATTCTAAAGAAGCCACGATCACTGAGATGATGACAGTCGAGAGACCATAAAAATGATTCTTCAAGGCAGCGAATAAAGAAAGATATTTAAAAGAAAAAAACCCCAGGTCATAATTCGGAGCCAAAGACACCAATAGACGCGTGTGCTGCTAATATATCTGTTCGTAAATATCCAAAGACAAGTAATATTTCTTTTGTTAAAGCCAATGGACAAAAATAAGCTGGAAGGGAGACAGAAGGGAAGGAAGGAATCGATGTATATATAAAAATTCCCACAGAGATTCAAATTACGCACTATGAAAAAAGAAAAAGGGTCCAATCTCAGTTTGTTGCTTTAAAAAAAAATGGCCATGGAGATACTAATAATACTGATGACGATAATAATAATGATAAGGAAGTTACAAGACCGTCTAGGGGTGCATGCAGACAAAAAAAGCAGTCGACATTATCTATTCGTGTTGTCGAAAATCAATTCTGACGCACAGAGTCAAGGAATTGGATGGAACCAAGTTGTTAGCGGGGAGAACATGGGTCGTGGAATCGTGGGAGGCATCTGGTCTGATGTCGGGCGGAATATCGAACATTTTTAAAACAAAGAATCCGTTAATTAGAGACGAACCTTAAAGCAACCAAATTTAATTTCAGTTTGCTCGAGATAAGCTAAACTTAGCGAAATTATACCGTCTGAGTATTTGAAATGAGCTGCTCTCTCTCTCCATCATCTTCTCTCTCTCTCTGTCTGTCTCTCTGTGTGTGTGTCTCTCTCTCTCTCTGTGTGTTGTCTCCTCTCTCTGTCTCTCTCTGTGTGTGTCTCTCCCTCTCTCTCTCGCCTCTTCCTGTCTGTGTCCCTCTCTGTGTGGTGTGTGTGTCTCTCTCTCTCTCCTCTGTCTGTTGTGTCCCTCTCTCTCTCTGTCTGTGTCTCTGTGTGTGTGTGTTCTCTCTGTCTGTCTGTCTGTCTGTGTCCCATCTCTCTCTCTCTCTCTGTGTGTGTGTGTTGTCTCCTCTCTCTCTCTGTCTGTCTGTCTGTGTCCCTCTCTCTCTCTGTCTCTCTCTGTCTGTCTGTGTCCCACTCTCTCTCTGTCTGTGTCTGTGTCTCTCTGTGTGTGTGGTGTCTCTCTCTTCTGTCTGTCTGTCTGGTCCTGTTCCCTCTCCTCTCTGTCTGTGTCTCTGTGTGTGTGTGTGTCCCTCTCTGTCTGTCTGTCTGTCTGTCTGTGTCCCTCTCTCTCTCTTCTGTGTCTCTGTGTGTGTGTGTCTCTCTCTCTGGTCTGTCTGTCTGTCTGTCTGTGTCCCTCTCTCGCTGTGTGTGTGTGTGTGTGTGTGTTGTCTCTCTCTCTCTGTCTGTCTGTCTGTGTCCCCTCTCTCTCTCTGTGGTGTGTGTTCTCCTGTCTGTCTATCTGTCTGTGTCCCCTCTCTCTCTCTCTCTCTCTGTTGTGTGTGTCTCTCCTCTCTCTCTCTGTCTGTGTCTCTCTCTCTGTGTGTGTGTGGTGTGGTGTGGCTTCCTCCCTCTCTGTGGTGTGGTGTGGCTCACTCTCTCTGTCTGTCTGTCTGTCTGTTCCCTCTCTCTCTCTCTGTGTGTGTGTGTGTGTCCTCTCTGTCTGTCTGTCTGTCTGTGTCCCCTCTCTCTCTCGGGTGTGTGTGTGTGGCGTCCTCTCCCTCTCTCTCTCTGTCTGTGTCTCTCCCTGTGTGTGTGGTGTGTGTCTCTCTCTGTCTGTCTGTCTGTCTGTCTGTGTCACTCTCTCTCTCTCTCTCTCTGTCTGTGTCTCTCTGTGTTGTGTGTCTCTCTCTCTCTCTGTCTGTCTGTGTCCCTCTCTCTCTCTGTCTGTGTCTCTGTGTGGTGTGTGTGTATGTGTCTCTCTCTCTCCTCTGTCTGTCTGTCTGTGGTCCCTCTCCTCTCTCTGTCTGTGTCTCTATGTGTGTGTGTCTCTCTCTCTGTCTGTCTGTCTGTCTGTCTGTGTCCCTCTCTCTCCCTGTGTGTGTGTGTGTGTGTCTCCCCTCTCTCTCTCTGTGTGTGTGTGTGTCTCTCTCTGTCCTGGTCTGTCTGTCTGTTCTGTGTCCCTCTCTCTCTCTCTCTCTTCGGTCTGTCTGTCTGTGTCCCTCTCTCTCTCTGTGTGTGTGTGGTGTGGTCCTCTCTCTCTCCCTCTCTGTCCTGTCTGTCTGTCTGTGTCCCTCTCCTCTCTCTGTCTGTGTCTCTGTGGGTGTGTGTGTGTATGTGTCTCTCTCCTCTCTGTCTCTGTCTGTCTGTGTCCCTCTCTCTCTCTCTCTGTGTCTTTGTGTCTCCTCTCGTCTGTTTCTTCTGTGTGTGTGTGTCTCTCTCTCCTGTCTGTCTGTGTCTGTCTGTGTCCCTCTCCTCTCTCTGTGTGTGTGTGGTGTGTGTCTCTCGCTCTTCTCTCCTCTCCCTCTCTCTCTTCTCTCTCTCTGTGTGTGTGTTCCTCTCTCTGTCTGTCTGTCCTGTCTGTCTGTCTGTGTCCCTCTCTCTCTCCTGTCTGTCTGTGTCTCCTCTGTTGTGTGTGTCTCTCTCTCTTTCTCTCTCTGTCCTCTCTCTGTCTGTCTGTGTCCCTCTCTCCTCTCTCTGTCCGTGTCTCCCTGTGTGTGTGTGTCTCCCTCTCTCTCTATCTGTCTGTCTGTCTGTGTCCTTCTCTGTGTGTGTGGTGTTCTTCCCTCTCTCTCTCTCTCTCTGTCTGTGTCTCTGTGTGTGTGTGTGTGTGCGTCCTCTCTCTCATCTGTCTTTCTGTCGTGGTCCCTCTCTCGTTGTCCCTCTCTCTCCTCTCTGTCGGTGTCTCTCTGTGTCCGCTCTCTCTCTGTGTGTGTGTGTCTCCTCTGTCTGTCTGTCTGTCTGTGTCCCTCTCCTCTGATGTTGTGTGTGTGTGTGTGTGTGTGTGTGGTGTCTTCTCCTCCCCTCTCTCTCTCCTCTTCGCTCACCTGTCTGGTCTCTCTCCATCCCCTCCTCTGCCTCTCTCTGTCTCCCTCTCATCATTTTTCCTGTGTGGTGTGTGGCCTCTCCTCTCTCTGTCCTGTCTGTCTGTCCGTGTCCCGCTCTCTGTGTCTGTGTCTCTCTGTGTAGTGTGTGGTCTCTCTCTCTCTCTCT
>JACATO010000371.1:0-150000 GCA_018389105.1 Nautilus pompilius
CATCTTTACAGATGGATATGGACTTTAGTTTTGAATTTATAAAAACGAGCAATCAGTTCAGATGTTATAAACGAACCTTCAGTTCATAAGTTTTAAACGAGCATCCGTTCTGATGTTTGAAACCATCATCAGTTGTGAAATTATGCGAGCTTCAATTCTGTAGTTATATACTAGAATCTCTACAGAAGTTAATGACGTGCATCAGTTCAGATGTTATAATCGAGTATCAGTTCAGAAGTTTAAAGCGAACATCAGAACAAATGTTATAATCGAGCATTAGTTTAGAAGTTATTAACAGGCTTCAATTCTGTAGTTTAAACGAGCACCAGTTCAATAGTTATGTCTGAAGATTTTTTTCAATAGTTATACAATAGCAATTTTACAGATGTTTATAATGGAGCCTTAGTTCTGAATTTATAAACGAGCATCTTTACAGTGGTTTTAAAACGAGCATCAGTTTGATATTTTATAAATAAGCATCAGTTCATAAGTTTTAAACGAGCATCAGTTCAGAAATAATAATCGAGCATCCGTAAGGAAGTATAAACGAGCATTTGTTCAATAGATATAAGCGAACATCAGAACAATGTTATAATCGAGCATTAGTTTAGAAGTTATTAACAGGCTTCAATTCTGAAGTTATAAACGAGCACCAGTTCTTAGTTATACACTAGCATATTTACAGATGTTATAATGAAGCATTAGTTCTGAATTTATAAATGAGCATCTTTACAATGGTTTTAAATGAGCATCAGTTCTGATGTTTGAAACGATCATCAGTTGTGAAATTATGTGAGCTTCAATTCTGTAGTTATATACTAGAATCTCTACTGAAGTTAATGCGTGCATCAGTTTCAGATGTTATAATCGAGCATCAGTTCAGATATTATAATCGAGCATTAGTTTAGAAGTTATTAACAGGCTTCAATTCTGTAGTCATAATCGAGCATCAGTTCGCAATTTATAAACGACCTCCAGTTCATATCTTATATTCGAGCATCAGCTCGGAAATAATAATCGAGCATCCGTACGGAAGTTATAAACGAGCATTGTTCAAATAGATATAAGCGAACATCAGTACAAATGTGATATCGAGCATTAGTTTAGAAGTTATTAACAGGCCTCAATTCTGAAGTTATAAACGTGCAACAGTTCAATAGTTATGTCTGATGATTCATTTCAATAGTTATACACTAGCATCTTTACAGATGTTATAATGGAGCTTTAGTTTCTGTTCTGAATTTATAAACGAGCATCAGTTCAGATGTTATAAACGAACTTCAGTTCCATAAGTTTTAAACGAGCATCCGTTCTGATGTTTTGAAACCATCATCAGTTGTGAAATTATGCGAGCTTCAATTCTGTAGTTATATACTAGAATCTCTACAGAAGTTAATGACGTGGCATCAGTTCATAGTGTTATAATCGAGCATCAGTTCAGAAGTTTAAAGCGAACATCAGTACAAATGTTATAATCGAGCATCAGTTCAGATATTATTATCAAGCATTAGTTTAGAAGTTATTAACAGGCTTCAATTCTGTAGTTATAATCGAGCATCAGTTCGCAATTTATAAACGACCACCAGTTCAGATCTTATATTCGAGCATCCGTACGGAAGTTATAAACGAGCATTTGTTCAGAAGATATAAGCGAATATCAGTACAGATAATATAATCGAGCATTAGATTAAGGTTATAAACAGGCTTCAATTCTGTAGATATAAACGAAAATATGTTGTGAAGTTATAAACGAGTGTCATTTTAAAAGGTTATTAACGTGCATCAGTTCTATAGTTATAAATGACAATCAGTTCAGAAATAATATCGAGCATCCGTACGGAAGTTATAAACGAGCATTTGTTCAATAGATATAAGCGAACATCAGAACAAATGTTATAATCGAGCATTAGTTTAGAAGTTATTAACAGGCTTCAATTCTGTAGTTTAAACGAGCACCAGTTCAATAGTTATGTCTGAAGATTCATTTCAATAGTTATACAATAGCAATTTTACAGATGTTATAATGGAGCCTTAGTTCTGAATTTATAAACGAGCATCTTTACAGTGGTTTTAAACGAGCATCAGTTTGATATTTATAAATAAGCATCAGTTCATAAGTTTTAAACGATCATCAGTTCAGAAATAATAATCGAGCATCCGTAAGGAAGTTATAAACGAGCATTTGTTCAATAGATATAAGCGAACATCAGAACAAATGTTATAATCGAGCATTAGTTTAGAAGTTATTAACAGGCTTCAATTCTGAAGTTATAAACGAGCACCAGTTCAATAGTTATACACTAGCATATTTACAGATGTTATAATGAAGCATTAGTTCTGAATTTATAAATGTGCATCTTTACAATGTTTTAAATGAGCATCAGTTCTGATGTTTGAAACGATCATCAGTTGTGAAATTATGTGAGCTTCAATTCTGTAGTTATATACTAGAATCTCTACTGAAGTTAATGCGTGCATCAGTTCAGATGTTATAATCGAGCATCAGTTCAGATATTATAATCGAGCATTAGTTTAGAAGTTATTAACAGGCTTCAATTCTGTAGTCATAATCGAGCATCAGTTCGCAATTTATAAAACGACCTCCAGTTCATATCTTATATTCGAGCATCAGCTCGGAAATAATAATCGAGCATCCGTACGGAAGTTATAAACGAGCATTTGTTCAATAGATATAAGCGAACATCAGTACAAATGTTATAATCGAGCATTAGTTTTGAAGTTATTAACAGGCCTCAATTCTGAAGTTATAAACGTGCAACAGTTCAATAGTTATGTCTGATGATTCATTCAATAGTTATACACTAGCAGCATCTTTACAGATGTTATAATGGAGCTTTAGTTCTGAATTTATAAACGAGCATCAGTTCAGATGTTATAAAACGAACTTCAGTTCATAAGTTTTAAACGAGCATCCGTTCTGATGTTTGTGAAACCATCATCAGTTGTGAATTATGCGAGCTTCAATTCTGTAGTTATATACTAGAATCTCTACAGAAGTTAATGACGTGCATCAGTTCAGATGTTATAATCGAGCATCAGTTCAGAAGTTTAAAGCGAACATCAGAACAAATGTTTATAATCGAGCATTAGTTTAGAAGTTATTAACAGGCTTCAAATTCTGTAGTTTAAAACGAGCACCAGTTCAATAGTTATGTCTGAAGATTCATTCAATAGTTATACAATAGCATCTTTACAGATGTTATAATGGAGCCTTAGTTTCTGAATTTATAAACGAGCATCTTTTACATTGGTTTTTAAACGAGCATCAGTTTGATATTTATAAATAAGCATCAGTTCATAAGTTTTAAACGAGCATCAGTTCAGAAATAATAATCGAGCATCCGTAAGGAAGTTATAAACGAGCATTTGTTCAATAGATATAAGCGAACATCAGAACAAATGTTATAATCTTCAATAGATATATGCGAACATCAGTACAAATGTTATAATCGAGCATTAGTTTAGAAGTTATTAACAGGCTTCAATTCTGAAGTTATAACGAGCACCAGTTCAATAGTTATACACTAGCATATTTACAGATGTTATAATGGAGCCTTAGTTCTGAATTTATAAACGAGCATCTTTACAGTGGTTTTAAACGAGCATCAGTTTGATATTTATAAATAAGCATCAGTTCATAAGTTTTAAACGATCATCAGTTCAGAAATAATAATCGAGCATCCGTAACGGAAGTTATAAACGAGCATTTGTTCAATAGATATAAGCGAACATCAGAACAAATGTTATAATCGAGCATTAGTTTAGAAGTTATTAACAGGCTTCAATTCTGAAGTTATAAACGAGCACCAGTTCAATAGTTATACACTAGCATATTTACAGATGTTATAATGAAGCATTAGTTCTGAATTTATAAATGAGCATCTTTACAATGGTTTTAAATGAGCATCAGTTCTGATGTTTGAAACGATCATCAGTTGTGAAATTATGTGAGCTTCAATTCTGTAGTTATATACTAGAATCTCTACTGAAGTTAATGCGTGCATCAGTTCAGATGTTATAATCGAGCATCAGTTCAGATATTATAATCGAGCATTAGTTTAGAAGTTATTAACAGGCTTCAATTCTGTAGTCATAATCGAGCATCAGTTCGCAATTTATAAACGACCTCCAGTTCATATCTTATATTCGAGCATCAGCTCGGAAATAATAATCGAGCATCCGTACGGAAGTTATAAACGAGCATTTGTTCAATAGATATAAGCGAACATCAGTACAAATGTTATAATCGAGCATTAGTTTAGAAGTTATTAACAGGCCTCAATTCTGAAGTTATAAACGTGCAACAGTTCAACAGTTATGTCTGATGATTCATTTCAATAGTTATACACTAGCATCTTTACAGATGTTATAATGGAGCTTTAGTTCTGAATTTATAAACGAGCATCAGTTCAGATGTTATAAACGAACTTCAGTTCATAAGTTTTAAACGAGCATCCGTTCTGATGTTTGAAACCATCATCAGTTTTGAAATTATGCGAGCTTCAATTCTGTAGTTATATACTAGAATCTCTACAGAAGTTAATGACGTGCATCAGTTCATATGTTATAATCGAGCATCAGTTCAGAAGTTTAAAGCGAACATCAGTACAAATGTTATAATCGAGCATCAGTTCAGAAGTTTAAAGCGAACATCAGTACAAATGTTATAATCGAGCATCAGTTCAGATATTATTATCGAGCATTAGTTTAGAAGTTATTAACAGGCTTCAATTCTGTAGTTATAATCGAGCATCAGTTCGCAATTTATAAACGACCACCAGTTCAGATCTTATATTCGAGCATCAGTTCAGAAATAATAATCGAGCATCCGTACGGAAGTTATAAACGAGCATTTGTTCAATAGATATAAGCGAACATCAGAACAAATGTTATAATCGAGCATTAGTTTAGAAGTTATTAACAGGCTTCAATTCTGTAGTTTAAACGAGCACCAGTTCAATAGTTATGTCTGAAGATTCATTTCAATAGTTATACAATAGCAATTTTACAGATGTTATAATGGAGCCTTAGTTCTGAATTTATAAACGAGCATCTTTACAGTGGTTTTAAACGAGCATCAGTTTGAAATTTATAAATAAGCATCAGTTCATAAGTTTTAAACGAGCATCAGTTCAGAAATAATAATCGAGCATCCGTAAGGAAGTTATAAACGAGCATTTGTTCAATAGATATATGCGAACATCAGTACAAATGTTATAATCGAGCATTAGTTAGAAGTTATTAACACGCCTCAATTCTGAAGTTATAAACGTGCAAACAGTTCAATAGTTATGTCTGATGATTCATTTCAATAGTTATACACTAGCATCTTTACAGATGTTATAATGGAGCTTTAGTTTTGAATTTATAAACGAGCATCAGTTCAGATGTTATAAACGAACTTCAGTTCATAAGTTTTAAACGAGCATCCGTTCTGATGTTTGAAACCATCATCAGTTGTGAAATTATGCGAGCTTCAATTCTGTAGTTATATACTAGAATCTCTACAGAAGTTAATGACGTGCATCAGTTCATATGTTATAATCGAGCATCAGTTCAGAAGTTTAAAGCGAACATCAGTACAAATGTTATAATCGAGCATCAGTTCAGATATTATTATCGAGCATTAGTTTAGAAGTTATTAACAGGCTTCAATTCTGTAGTTATAATCGAGCATCAGTTCGCAATTTATAAACGACCACCAGTTCAGATCTTATATTCGAGCATCAGTTCAGAAATAATAATCGAGCATCCGTACGGAAGTTATAAACGAGCATTTGTTCAATAGATATAAGCGAACATCAGAACAAATGTTATAATCGAGCATTAGTTTAGAAGTTATTAACAGGCTTCAATTCTGTAGTTTAAACGAGCACCAGTTCAATAGTTATGTCTGAAGATTCATTTCAATAGTTATACAATAGCAATTTTACAGATGTTATAATGGAGCCTTAGTTCTGAATTTATAAACGAGCATCTTTACAGTGGTTTTAAACGAGCATCAGGTTTGAAATTTATAATAAGCATCAGTTCATAAGTTTTAAACGAGCATCAGTTCAGAAATAATAATCGAGCATCCGTAAGGAAGTTATAAACGAGCATTTGTTCAATAGATATATGCGAACATCAGTACAAATGTTATAATCGAGCATTAGTTTAGAAGTTATTAACAGGCTTCAATTCTGAAGTTATAAACGAGCACCAGTTCAATAGTTATACACTAGCATATTTACAGATGTTATAATGAAGCATTAGTTCTGAATTTATAAATGAGCATCTTTACAATGGTTTTAAATGAGCATCAGTTCTGATGTTTGAAACGATCATCAGTTGTGAAATTATGTGAGCTTCAATTCTGTAGTTATATACAAGAATCTCTACTGAAGTTAATGCGTGCATCAGTTCAGATGTTATAATCGAGCATCAGTTCAGATATTATAATCGAGCATTAGTTTAGAAGTTATTAACAGGCTTCAATTCTGTAGTTATAATCGAGCATCAGTTCGCAATTTATAAACGACCACCAGTTCAGATCTTATATTCGAGCATCAGCTCAGAAATAATAATCGAGCATCTGTACGGAAGTTATAAACGAGCATTTGTTCAGAAGATATAAGCGAATATCAGTACAGATGATATAATCGAGCATTAGATTAAGGTTATAAACAGGCTTCAATTCTGTAGATATAAACGAAAATATGTTGTGAAGTTATAAACGAGTGTCATTTTAAAAGTTATTAATGTGCATCAGTTCTGTAGTTATAAATGACAATCAGTTCAGAAATAATAATCGAGCATCCGTACGGAAGTTATAAACGAGCATTTGTTCAATAGATATAAGCGAACATCAGAACAAATGTTATAATCGAGCATTAGTTTAGAAGTTATTAACAGGCCTCAATTCTGAAGTTATAAACGTGCAACAGTTCAATAGTTTTGTCTGATGATTCATTTCAATAGTTATACACTAGCATCTTTACAGATGTTATAATGGAGCTTTAGTTCTGAATTTATAAACGAGCATCAGTTCAGATGTTATAAACCAACTTCAGTTCATAAGTTTTAAACGAGCATCCGTTCTGATGTTTGAAACCATCATCAGTTGTGAAATTATGCGAGCTTCAATTCTGTAGTTATATACTAGAATCACTACTGAAGTTAATAACGTGCATCAGTTCAGACGTTATAATCGAGCAACAGTTCAGAAGTTTAAAGCGAACATCAGTACAAATGTTATAATCGAGCATTAGTTTAGAAGTTATTAACAGGCCTCAATTCTGAAGTTATAAACGTGCAACAGTTCAATAGTTATGTCTGATGATTTACAACAATAGTTATACACTAGCATCTTTACAGATGTTATAATGGAGCTTTAGTTCTGAATTTATAAACGAGCATCAGTTCAGATGTTATAAACGAACTTCAGTTCATAAGTTTTAAACGAGCATCCGTTCTGATGTTATAAACGAACTTCAGTTCATAAGTTTTAAACGAGCATCCGTTCTGATGTTTGAAACCATCATTAGTTGTGAAATTATGCGAGCTTCAATTCTGTAGTTATATACTAGAATCTCTACAGAAGTTAATGACGTGCATCAGTTCATATGTTATAATCGAGCATCAGTTCAGAAGTTTAAAGCGAACATCAGTACAAATGTATTAATCGAGCATCAGTTCAGAAGTTTAAAGCGAACATCAGTACAAATGTTATAATCGAGCATTAGTTTAGAAGTTATTAACAGGCTTCAATTCTGTAGTTATAATCGAGCATCAGTTCGCAATTTATAAACGACCACCAGTTCAGATCTTATATTCGAGCATCAGCTCAGAAATAATAATCGAGCATCTGTACGGAAGTTATAAACGAGCATTTGTTCAGAAGATATAAGCGAATATCAGTACAGATGATATAATCGAGCATTAGATTAAGGTTATAAACAGGCTTTCAATTCTGTAGATATAAAACGAAAATATGTTGTGAAGTTATAAACGAGTGTCATTTTAAAAGTTATTAATGTGCATCAGTTCTGTAGTTATAAATGACAATCAGTTCAGAAATAATAATCGAGCATCCGTACGGAAGTTATAAACGAGCATTTGTTCAATAGATATAAGCGAACATCAGAACAAATGTTATAATCGAGCATTAGTTTAGAAGTTATTAACAGGCTTCAATTCTGTAGTTTAAACGAGCACCAGTTCAATAGTTATGTCTGAAGATTCATTTCAATAGTTATACAATAGCAATTTTACAGATGTTATAATGGAGCCTTAGTTCTGAATTTATAAACGAGCATCTTTACAGTGGTTTTAAACGAGCATCAGTTTGAAATTTATAAATAAGCATCAGTTCATAAGTTTTAAACGAGCATCAGTTCAGAAATAATAATCGAGCATCCGTAAGGAAGTTATAAACGAGCATTTGTTCAATAGATATATGCGAACATCAGTACAAATGTTATAATCGAGCATTAGTTTAGAAGTTATTAACAGGCTTCAATTCTGAAGTTATAAACGAGCACCAGTTCAATAGTTATACACTAGCATATTTACAGATGTTATAATGAAGCATTAGTTTGAATTTATAAATGAGCATCTTTACAATGGTTTTAATGAGCATCAGTTCTGATGTTTGAAACGATCATCAGTTGTGAAAATTATGTGAGCTTCAATTCTGTAGTTATATACTAGAATCTCTACTGAAGTTAATGCGTGCATCAGTTCAGATGTTATAATCGAGCATCAGTTCAGATCTTATAATCGAGCATTAGTTTAGAAGTTATTAACAGGCTTCAATTCTGTAGTCATAATCGAGCATCAGTTCGCAATTTATAAACGACCTCCAGTTCATATCTTATATTCGAGCATCAGCTCGGAAATAATAATCGAGCATCCGTACGGAAGTTATAAACGAGCATTTGATCAATAGATATAAGCGAACATCAGTACACATGTTATAATCGAGCATTAGTTTAGAAGTTATTAACAGGCCTCAATTCTGAAGTTAAAACGTGGCAACAGTTCAATAGTTCTGTCTGATGATTCATTCAATAGTTTACACTAGCATCTTTTACAGATGTTATAAATGGAGCTTTAGTTCTGAATTTATAAACGAGCATCAGTTCAGATGTTATAAACGAACTTCAGTTCCATGAAGTTTTAAACGAGCATCCGTTCTGATGTTTGGATGATTCATTTCAATAGTTATACACAGCATCTTTCCAGATGTTATAATGGAGCTTAGTCTGAATTTATAAACAGAGGAGCGAGAGAGAGCTGAAGAAAGAGAAGAGAGAGAGAGAAGAGAGAGAGAGGAGCGAGAGATGAAGAAAGAGAGAAGAGAGAGAGAGAAGAAGTGAGATAGAAAAAGAGAGAGCGAGAGAGAGAGAGGAGGAGCGCGATGAAGAAACGACGAGAGAGAGAGAGATGAAGAAAGAGAGAGAGAGCGGACGGAGAGGAGAGCGAGAGATGAGAAAGAAAGAGGAGGAGAGCGAGAGATGAAGAAAGAGAGAGAGAGAGAGATGAAGAAAGAGAAAGATGAGGAGAGAGAGAACTCTAATAAGAATTTCTCAGCAGGAGCATGTGGACACCCCACCTTTTAATTCTGGAGGATTAGGTCACCACGGAAGACGACTTGACCTTACATCCCTTTTTGATTTTACATCGGAACGGAGACTTACCTCCTGTAGGGAAGTAAAGCTCATTAAGAAGATCAGTCTTGACTACATAGGATGTTTATCTAAATTAGATGCTGATAGCAAAAAAAGAGAAAAAACCATCACATAAATTCAAAACTTTCTGCTACAATTTCTAACATAGGATTTACACGTTTTAAGATAGTTGTGGAATGGTGCTTCATACTGCTGAATGCAGCACATTTGGAGACACGAGTCATATTTTCGTGTCAAGGGTCTGCCGTCTCCTTAACCCCGCAGCAAAGCTTGACTGGGGAAAAAAAATGCACTCTGCATCAATGGGATAACATTACCACCAGGAAATTCAACGTAACAGCAATATTTCTGTAGGATCGCCTTTTAGATGTTTCTTTACTTTACCCTAAAATGATTTATTTCCCATAGTTAGCCAGCAAAGAGCAACTTCCAGAGAGTGAAAATATAGGTAAAAAGGAAACAGTTAATTCTAGTGCTGTGTAATGGAGTCTTGTTCTAGCTCCTTGGAGGAAGAAGAAGAAAAAGTTTCCACAAATAAACCAGCCAGCTGCTGTATCTGATTAGCCAAACAATTCTCCCAGATGTAAAAGAAAAAAGCAGGAAGATTGAAATTGTGTATAGTTTTATTCGGAACCACCAAATCTATTCCTATAATGATGTTATTATTTACTAGATCATCTATGGCCCCTTCTCATAACTTGGAGATCGGTAGTATAAGAGCTAAGTGTAGCAGCTTTTCTCACTTCTAGGAGGTTCAGTTGGAGAGATGAGACAGTAGAGAGAGAGGGAGGAGGGAGAGAGAGGGACGAGGGAGAGACAGTGAGAGAGAGAGGGAGGGAGGGGGAGAGAGAGAGGGAGGGAGGGAAGAGAGAGAGAGAGGAGAGAATACTGATGAGTTCACACTCTTGAGAAAGAAAACCTTTTTCAGGAATTTTTTCCTGAATGTACCAACCGTTATCAGCACAAAAGCAGAGATAATTGAGAGATAGCGAAGAGGATGAAAACAACTTAATATCCCATTTAAAACTGGAATACAGGTTGCAGACGATGCAATCAAAGAAGAGTGACAAAAAAGATACATTGTCAGTTGATGTCCCATGGTGGAAAACAATGGATAGTTTTACAAGGTTTTTATTTAGAAATCTCTCCAAACTTTAATTATTGAGTTTTAAGAAAACACTGATGTACTGATGAAAGGTCACCTGATGGCGTCATAAAGCTGAAGTGCTCTATGGGAATGGACACCTTCCAGAAGTAGTCTACTTACCTTTTCCCACTGCTGATGGAGAACCATGGAAAACCTTCCAAGACATGGATGTCTCTCAAAGGTGCCTAGTTGGATATTCTCTACAAACTGCAATCTTAAATACTTAATCCAATGATATTAAATATACCATTAGTTCAAATGTTAATTGTTTTCATTAATGTTGCTATTCATAATCAATTAGTACTTTATATTTAAGGAACATGCCCAAGAAAATGTATAAATTAGTAAAAAAGATAACATTAAATTCCATTTTTTTCAGAGGTATGTTAAAATAAAATATTTTCGAAACCACCATCAACTTGAGTCACCTTCCAATTTATCCACATCCATCACTTGAACACTTTCACCATCATATAAAATATTGCATTTGTAACATACATTTAGTCTCCTGGAGAAAAGATGCACTATTTGGGGAATCAGATTTTAAAGTTATAAATGAAGCAAGGACTTACTGAAAGTATTTAAATTCAGTCAATTAAAATAAATTTTTTTGCTTGTCGATTACAACATATGTGAAGTGGGCAACTATGTGATTGCTATGCTATATGCACCTGTTGATCTTTACAAGAAGGTAAATCTGCATCCACATCCAAGTCATGTGAGTGAAACCTGTGGTAAGAAGATAGGTAATTTGGCACATATTCAAGCAAAAACCTAAACAGGAAGTAGACTGTGAACAGGATATTGCCAAAGAATGTAATGTATATTACATGGACCACTCAAGAATCTTGAATTTTAAGGCAAAATAAAAGGCAGATGTCATCAGGTTGCAACACTTGAAAACATACAATTAAAGGACAAAGGCAGTGACAGGCATTTAAAGGGAAAGAGGTTACTAGATACACAGTTTGGCTTAAGAAGTGTGGAGCATGTGACTTATTTACACCTACTTTCAGGGATTAACAATTACTGAAATGGAGGTACTGATAATATCTAAAATTACAGTATGTCACGATAAGAATGAAGCTGAAAGCAGACTAGAGAGAGAAATGCATTACTGTGTCTAATTTTCAATCAGTAGTAAAAAGCTGAACTATTCAATTTTGAATCTCATGCAACAATCTGGCCTAGATGTATACACAACACTGCTTAGGGAAGGGAACAAATTCACCCTTAACAGTCCAGATAAATTGATTTGTGACGTCTGCTGTGTCTCCGCATCTTGATACAAGACTCAACAGATTAATTTATTATCCACACTAAGACTACTAATTCGTAATGAGGAGAAAGTATCCTGCATCAAGGCATGATATCCATCTCCCTGATGCTGCCAAAAGTAGACAATTATTCTGTACCATGGAAGGTAGATTGCCTCTGCAGCATCTGCATCCCTATTGTTTCCAGGTAAAGGGCCAGATTGTCATACCCAAGAGAAAAAGTTGAGATTTTCTCATGGACAAAAGAAGTGTTTTGATTGAAAGGATCTAGTTTGATGAGGTATTGTGAAAAGACATTATTCTAGCTAAGCTGACAAATTTCTACAAGGATCCAATCATCCCAAACATATTCAATCATCATGTACAGCATGCACTACATTATATCACTGACTTTTTTTGTTGTTTTTGTTTGGGTAGACTGGAGAATATTAAACCAGAGTTTGCCCATTTGTATGAACCAATTGAAATAATTGGAAGAGAATTGGTTTGCAGCAAGGCAGCACTTTTCAAGTTGGCTTCTTCATAAACTGTTAACATAAATTCTATTTTGCGCACTATCACTGTTTGGCAGCTAAAAGAGTAATTCTAAAATTCTTTATAAACGTGTATGTAATTTATGCCCATCACAGTGATGTAGCAGTGACTCTATAATTATGTTTTTAATATAAGTTTAGCTGGAAATAATTCTAAAAATCTGCTTGAACATTTCACTTAAATGACTTACAATTTCAACTAGGAGGTGAGAGGGATTGTAATCCAATCAGTTTGGGACAGTTAAATGCATAGTATGAAACTCAGCTTTAATTTAGCATTAGATTCTGGGCGAAATCACTTGACACCTCTAAAACAACCAGGTGGGAATATTGTTGTTTTTTTCCTTCTAATTTGTTTTCTTAAAACCAAAATAAATCACAACAGAAAATTTTTTGATTGGTTTGAGTCGGATGAGTGAGAGTAAAGACCGAACGGTATCGCCAGACCATCTGGGCAAAGGTTGTTTGGTTTTGTATGAAAGAAACTAAGCTGACTAAACCTGAAGCATCCTGGAATATTTCGGCAGCAATCTCATACAGGAAGACAAACTGGCACCACCCACAGTGTGAAAGATTCTGAAGTTCTTTACCTGTTCTGTGGCACAATCCAAATGGAGTCTCAAGCTGGCCACCCGAAAGTCACCTGGGAATTCACAAGCTGGTAAAAGTCAGATGGCTTTCCTCAGAAGGGTGGAGAATTAAATGGATTTGTAGAGAAGAAAGGACGACATCAGAGCGTCTCCAGACCTGCACAACTTTAGAAACTGATTTTTTCCTCAACATTTGTTTGTCCAAGTTATTGTAACCATAAAGTCTGATGAGTTACCCCAACTAAAACTCTCCATGCCAAGCGAGACTTATAGTGAGAACAGAGGAAGTTCTTGCATTAGCAATATCAACTATTTGATTAGTCATGACATTTGTTCTTCATTAATTAATACAAATAAATTTAAATGCTAAAACTTTTCTCAAGATATATATTCATTCTTTTTTTTTTCCCTGGAATAACTGATGACTGAAATTAAAGTAATATATTTACTCTTCATCTACTTACTACAGGTAATTATAGAGAATTATTGGCCTTGATGGCAACTTGACTGATTCACGCTATTGTACCACAGGCAGAGTGAGATTTTTTTTTTAAAATTCTGTAAATTCCATATAGGTAACCCCAATCAAATAACTTAATGTTACAAATTTATCAGTATTATAGTCGAGACATCATCATATTTTAAAATTCTAATGTAGCTATAATAATGACCTGTGTAGCTACAAATGTGCTGTGAGGAAATTCGCAAGGAAGAGGACGTTTCTTGGCTGGCCTGCCTCCAGTTTTCCATTCTTGACGACATGGCTGACTGCTGCCTCAGAAGTCTGTCAGCACAAAACTGATGAAATGTGATTCTCTCCTCACCTCCCATCTGTTATTGCAGGACGCAGTTACGACATCCAACAACAGTGAAATATCTCTTCTTCCCAGTTTAGGGAAACGGGGGAATTAAAAAATAACAATGGCTACACTTGAGCAGCGAGTCAAGAAACAGAATCCAAGGCTCTTTGAGACTTCTTTTTGCCAGAGTATTCAGGGGAGATAAGTTGGGAAAAGAGGCTATATAGTGCAATAAAACTTAAACCAGAAAAAAAACCTAAATTACTTATCATTTATCTAAAAGTAAACAACTAACCACAGAAACACAAATATAAAAAGCAGAATCGTGGTAATCTCGGCCGACATAATGCTGCTGGCCCTATTGAACTACTATGACCGACCAGAAATTACTACAGTTGTTATAGTTTATCACGAAATTCATATTTTACCATGGACATCATCATAAATGGCATGGCATTAAAAAGTTTACCAAGATTAGTTTGCATCCACCCCACCTTGGTTATAAAATTAAAGGAAAGTGTGACATGTATGGGTAAGTACACTACGGGGAGACAGACCTTCTCTACGCTTGGCTAGGTTTTTCATGTGGCTTCATACTGTGCTGCTTCCACATTCCGCTGATGCTCTAAAGTCTCACTGCTAAGTCTAATTTTTTTTACCTGGTCGGGGTGGGGTTAAATTATTATCATCATCATCTTCCACCCACTTGCTGTTTATTTATAACCGAAAATATACCTTGCTTTTCAGAACTACGGCGCGTGTGAAATATTGCAGTAATACAATAAGGTTTGGTTCTGCTTCACCATGACGACCAAAAAAAAAATACTCGACTACAATTATATGCCGCAGGTTTTCTGTGAAGTGGCGGACTGGGGAAGTGGCTGGATTAAACTTTAAAGGGAAAAGGAAAGCTTCAGAAAAGTCTGTTCCAAAAAAAAAAAAAAAAAAAAAAAAATAAAAATAAAATAGGAAGACAAAGTTACTTTGAGAACCAAATTAAAAGAGAGAATCTGGGCTGCGTTAATTTTCTCTGCGGCATTCACAGTACCTCCTTTTGTTTTTAAGCTCCCAGGCCGCCATCTGTTTGGTGTTACTACCCCCCTCTGTAGATACGTTGAGGAGATGCCGAGTTTCAACTACACCGCTGTATCAAAATTAAGGATGCGCAAAAGAGAAAATGCAGGTGAACAGATTTCCCGAACTACATCCCGGTTCGTTGCCAATGTAAGGAAGACAACACAGCCGCAAACGGACAAAAGAGTACAAGAAATAGAATGATCCCAGTGGCAATTTTATAGTTGTTTTCATGCAAACTGATACCAATAAGGGGGATAACTCTAATAATAGAGTGTATTGCTGCAGTTACCCTTTAGGAAGCGTTGCCAATCCTATGCCATGGTGTGGGGGGGGCCCTGCTACAGAGGGGTGTCAGGAAAAGATAATTTGCCATCGTTCTCAACCTCCATAGTAAACTTTAATGCTGAATATTAACCCAATGTAAAAAAGTCAGCAGTGGTTCAGCATAATACATGAAAAAAAAAAAATGCAGTCCTTTAATGTTGCACTTTTCTTTTCTTCTTCTTCCATAAAAGAAACAAGATTATTTTGCTTTCCATTTGTGGCATCCGGTTTGTTTGTCCCAAGATCTTTGTTTTTTTGTTTTTTTTTAACCTTGACAGTGAACTAAAGTAGAATTCCAAGTAACCATTTACCTTTAATTTGTACGTTTTTTCTGGGTGGGAAGGCAGGCAGAGGTTGTTAGAATTTCGAAGTCTGTTCAGCACATACAGCGGCCCAGAGCCCTTATAGTTGAACCTTTTCCAGGCTCTTCGCGAAAGACTACCCGGCAGAGTTTTCTCCCCCCCCCCCACTTCCTGGAGAGTGATGCGGGTGTCAAGCAAAGGCCTAAATGATGGCTCTGAAGACAAAACAAAGTTAATTACTAACAATAAATTAAGTTACTATAGGTTAAGAAGAGAGGACTTGTAGCAGAGCCTTTTCGGGGGCAATTGCAAGCGTCAGGTCTCCGTGGCTGGGCGAAGGGCAGATCTCAAACACCAAACAGACAGAAGTACTACAGTTCCTAGTGAATAATAAAAAGAAACACGACTGGGTCTCAGAACGTACAGTTAAAAATCCAGTTAATAAGATACAGATTCATGAAAGAGAACAAGTACAATGTAGGCGCGTGCGTGCACAGAGAGAGAGAGAGAATGAGAGAGAGTTGTCTGCCCCCCCCATCCCACTCTGCTAGTTTAATTACCATTCACTTGGTAAACTGAAAATACATTCTCAAAAAAACAAGATTTTTTTTTTCTTTCTCCACCAAATTTTCCATAGCAAATTAACACAAATAAAAAACGATCATCTGTCTTTCAAATAGCACGAGTTCTCTGGTCCTTGAAATCACTCAGAAGGCCAGCATGAAATTAAAAAGCTGTTCAATCAGTTGGGCTAGGCTGACATTCATGTGCTTCTGATGATGATGATGACTGGGATTCACTTGCAAGTTTTGTTCTCAGTGAGCAGCAAGATTAGCAGAGTATCCTATCTGTCAGCCTGACTGCAGAAGCATTAGTCTCTCTCCATTAAGATAAACCATTAATTTTTTTTCCTATGCGAGATATAAAATGATGATTGTTTATACTCTGTGTATTATACAGATGACTAAAATCTACTTTCGCTTTGGTTCATTGGGTCCTTTCAAAAAATGGATTCATCTGTCAGAAGAGCCACCCAGATGTAATCATTACACAGAGTGATGGCCAGAACTATTACAGTGCCTGAAATACTTCTTTTTTTTTTAAGTATAATTACAACATTCGAGTTTTCTTTTGTTATTTACCTAATCCTTTGTTAAGAATATTCTTTAAGCAATAGTACAAAGTGCACATTTATTTAAGTTTATAGTTACACTACTCTATATCTACAGCTCCACGAGAAATTACCTCATTAAAGATGCTGAGTGCAAAGGCTCCATGAATATCAGAACAATGCTTAATTACCTTTATGTTACAGATGCACACCCAAATGACACTCAAAGGATGAGTATTAATTGTGACCTCTACTGTATATCAACAGCTAAAAAATAACACATACGAGGTCTGTCGAAAAAGTATCCAACCTTAGGCTGGGAAAAAAAATTACATACTTGGTGGGGTTCAATTGCTAATCTCCTCCGAAGTAGGCTCCTTGTGCCTCCACACACTTAGCCCAGCGATCCTTCCATTGTCTGAAGCACGTCTGGAATGTTTCTTCCGGAATGGCTCTCAGCTCCGCTGTCGCATTCTGCATGATGTCCTCTCGGCTCTCAAAGTGGGAGCCTTTCAGTGGCATCTTCATTTTTGGGAACAACCAGAAGTCAGAAGCCGGGTCTGGAGAGTAGGGAGCCTGGCAAATGAGCGAAATGCCTTTCTTTGCCAAGAAACCTTGGATCAGCTGTGACGAATGAGCTGGGGCGTTGTTATAATGCAGCTGCCAGTTTTGAGAGGCCCACAGATCGGGTCTCTTGCACCGAACTGCATCACGAAGATGTCAGAGTACTCCTTTGTAACTGTTTGCCATTCTGGTGCATATTCGTGATGCACAATGCCTCAGTAGTCAAAGAAAACAGTCAGCATCAGCTTCATTTTGCTCCGGACCTTGGTGACATTGGGTGCTTCCACTGTGATGACTGAGCTTTGGTTACCAGGTCGTACCCATACACCCACGTCTCATCTACAGTTATCATGGTATTCTGGAACTCAGGATCCCTGTTGGCAGTATCCAGCAGGTCCTGCGCAACCTCAAGATGAAGTTGTTGTTCCTGAGAAAGCAGCTCGGGCACAAATTTTGCTGACACTTTGCGCAATCCCAAATCCTCTAAAATTGCATGTGCAGAATCTTTACTGATCCCAACCTCGTCACCAATTTCCCGCACCGTCAAACGACGATCCTCCATTATCAAAGCCCGCACTTTCTCGATGACTGCATTGCAGCTTGTTGACCACCTCCCGGAACGCTGGTCACTCACCACTGATTTGCGGCCATCTTTGAACCCGTTGTACCATTATTTTATTTGGGTAACACCCATGGCATTGTCACCTGTTGAATTTTGCGAATTGTTTCCGCTTGGGTATCTCCAAGCTTCTGGTGAAACTTGATGCAAGATCATTGCTCCACACGTTCCGTCATCATGGGCGAAATGAAAACGCGACGAGTAAGTAGTACAGCACCTCACACGATGGCTGCCTGACAGCGACTGATGCATTCAGCAAGCCCGCCAAAAACCACGCATACGGCTCCACTATGCACACTTTTGCCTCCCTAACATCATTACTTCCCCACAGGAAAAAAATGAAGTTGGATACTTTTTCGACAGACCTCGTATGCCGCCTATACAGGGATGATAGCCATCTGATCAGTTCATGGTAGCAACAAGTATGAACAGCCTATATAAATGATAGGAGAGATTAAAATGCCGTCCGCAAAATCTCAAAATTTGCAAACAGATCACAAACTATCACAAACTGTTAAGGAAGAAAACGTTCCAAGAGATTTCCAGGATCCAAATTAATTTTTTTTCTCCCCACCCAAAGAGTATCTGAGAAACTGACAAGAACTTGTAGCGACCTTAAGTAAATTAACATCAACAAGGAAAAAACTGTTCAATGAGATCCCTCACTGGATTAGTGTATTCCAGACTGTTAAACAGAATTCCACCTATCCGCCTACTTTATACACTATTTATTCTTTCATAAGACTTCAAGCTTTTGCCATATTTCTAATGCCAACTACCCTCTCTACGTGTCCTGTGCCGTCATTTTGAGCAGATTAGGGTTAATTTAACCAGTCCTCATCTTTGAACTGGTATTATGGTTTGAAACACACTAAGGCAGATGGCCTCCCTTTTTCTACTCAATAATTCTTTAAATTACTATTACACATGCCATTATTGTTGGTTGGACTCTTCTACAGCCATTGACAAAGGAACTAAAAATTAATAGAGATTCAAATTAAACGTATGAAACAGAGGTGCAGTGGTACTTCTCCTCCACCCACCTTGGTTTGGCTCTATTTTTCCTGCCACCATATCACTAAGCACAAACGCCGTTACGCTGCTTTGATTACTAGTAAAAACTTTTCTGCTTTTCTTCTACATTGATGTCTACAAAGGAAATAACCCTGGAAAGGGAGGATAGTTCTGCAGTCGTCCATTAGGAAATGTTGCCAATTCTGCACTCTGACCTTGGCAGTTGATATAGCTAAGCTCTCTACAAGAAGGCAACCCTAGCAAGGGAGCGCAGTACTGCAGTTATCCACTAGAGAGTGCTGTTTGTCCTGTTCCACAAAAGGTCTGACACTTCCGACTTCTGTGAGGAATTTCCCACTGAGACTCTTCATTTATAGACATGGAGAGAAACATCAAACTGAGCTCGAGCTCTCAGCCCTGATATCCCAGTAGACCCTGGGCCGTCGACTGCCCATAATAGCCTGATGAAATGCCATCTTTCTTATTTGATCAGTTATTTCCTAACTCCATGCGAAAAATATTTTTAACCTATTCCAAACAAAGACAAGACAAGGCAGACAACTGTGGAAGGAGTTCTGATTAACGAGATGCTGAACAGTTCCACTCTGATATCAAGGAAATGAAAACTAATCAATAACATAACAGTAATTTTTCTCCACTTTCCCCTTGCTGAACGACGACGACATTTTTAAAATCAGAGCTCAATAAATACAATTTAAGTAAGGACCCTGTGTGCAGAGGGGATGGCTGTGATATTAAAAATAGAAGTTTTTATGTTAAACATCTGCATGTTGGTATGTTTTAATTAAGGATCTTTGAAAAGTAGGGCCTATATACTGAAATAAAAAGGTGAAGCTGTCGAAAATAGCATCATGTCGGCATGATTAAAAGACAGCAGATCAGATGGCAAAGAAGTGCCCTCTTCTGGACGTGCGCTGAGACAGGCCTCATCTCCAAATGTGAAATTAGAAGGTAAAGCAGTCCTTTTCCTTGCTAATCTAGTCTAAATTGAAAGTAGTTTACATTTTTAAATTTACAAGCACTTACAAAAGCAGCATTTTGAAAGATAAACTCCCCAACTCCACAAATATTCATCACTGGTTTATCGTAGTCTCTGAAGCAAAGTAATAAACAATTTTTTAATGTCAGCTGACATTTAAAAAAAAACAAACTTTTATTGTTTACATAATAATTTGTTTTTATTCAGGCTTAGATTTTTTTTTTCATTTTTGCCAAAGAAACAGGAAGCATCAATACTACAACATGACAGTTAACATCTGATTGTCTGAGACAAGGAAGAGTTGCTGCCACCAAGCTCAGACACCAACATCAGGACTCTAAGATTTAGCATTTCTCCTCCACAAAATAATTTTTTAAATGGCCAAAAAAATTTAATGATTCGACAAATGTCTAAAATATATTTTATAAATATATTTTTAAAAACTGCAAAAGAACTTCTTAAAGTTATCTATATATGTTTAATTTATTTTGACAATTCTGTCCATGATAAATAGATTTATCCATATAGTTCTAGTCAAAGACTATTTAGAGCTTATACAGCAATTTCCATGGAGATTTTATAGCTAAGACAGAACCATGAATCTGTGTACCAACAAAGAAAATAGCTCAAAAGTGGCATTACTAAGAACTACTACCTAAAAGACAGATTAATTGGCTGCCATATTGTTTGTTTCATCTATATCATTAAGTAGATTGGTCAAACATAGGGATGATGCAGCCATCATAAGTGTTAACAACATGGAGATAAAGATTAGTAAAAAAATTGGTATTATTAAGGAGTCTTCATTGCAAAACATTTGTTATAAGTTTTCAATATACAATACCTCTGTTCGTTGTTTTTATTTTATTTCTTTGGCTGATAACTATATTTTAAATTCATGACTTCTAAAATGTCAAATTTCAGAAGATACATATAATAAGCACATTCCATTTCCCAGTGATGTGGCTAAGACATCCCATAGAATATCCTGTATTGTTGATCATAGAATTTTATAAAAGGTCATCCACCAGGAGCATTCCATTAAAAATGGCTCCGTTATTTAACCCCTTATACATCAGATGCAACAAACATGTTCCCAAACCTATGCCATCAAAGTCCAGCAACAAGAATTCTAATCAGGTTGATTTAACCTTGGAAAATTGTACATTAATAAGAATGATTTAAGGGAACCCCCCCCCAATAAACACAAATCTCAAATTAAACAGAGATTCTAGATGGTGATGGACTCTAAAACTCCCAGATTAATATCGGGCATCTTAGGGTGGAAAACTCAAGATTAGCATCAGATAGTGCGTGAGGAGAACCACCGTACCTCAATCAGTGTCGTTCATAACACAGAGAAAGCACCTACACTGTTTAAATTGGGCACCTCCACAGGTGTGCCAAGAAATGCATAAAGAAACTCAAGTAAACCCATAAACTCAATGGACAACACTGGCACAGACGGTTTTTCCATAGCTCCCCGCTCCATATCCCTGTAAGTAAAAACTGCTTCTGGAGTGCATACAGTGGATTGGGTTGATTCAGGACTCTCAGCATACTTTAGAAGAAAGAGTTTGTAGCTCAGTCAATAGCAGCTGAACAAATATGTATTTTAAGAGAGACAAAAACAATAAAAAAAAAGATAAAGGGAATTTAGAAAAAACACAAACCCTACTGGCAACAGAAGCTGGTGTTTTCCGTACAAAGCAAACAAGAGAACCTAAAACATTCACCTCCAGAAAAAACCGTAAGCCTCCTTTTTGTGGTTTAACTCTCGCCTTCTCATCCATCTTCCTTAGCATCTTGTGATGCTGTACAGAGTCCTCGATAAACAGCTTTTAAAGAAACTTCTGGCAAAATTATGGAACCAAATACATGAAACTCAAGATAGAAAGGGAAAACAATTTTAAAAATCCACGTTAATCAATGGAGATTTAATCTAAGGCAAAGCTACTGTTCCCCTTTTTTCTTTCTATCTTTAAAAGATAACCGACATCTTAAATTTTAAGTACACTTTTAGAAGAGTGAAAGGACCAAAGTCTAACATATTAGTAGAGTTTCCCTTCAAGAAAGAAAGACAGACATCCCACAAGCAAACTTACTAATTACTTATTAAACACAAATCTTTCCATCTCTCTGTATAAAGTATGCAGCTGTTACCAGCTGATGAGTGGTGATCCATTCATCGTTCCAAGTATGAATCAAACAAAGTAAATCAATAAACTTATCTTGTTTCTTATGACTTCATGCAGAGAGAGAGAGAGAGAGAGCCTGGAAAGCTTTAATTCCTTTAATCAGGGCTAATTAAAAACGGTAGAACTTCAAAAGAGCTAAACCCAGAAATCCATTAGCTATGCCCTGACTCTCTTCTTCCATGAAAAACTCTCAGCATATTATTATAACAAATTCCAGATGAGAAAACTGTTTCATCAGACCAAAAAAAAAAAAATATGACTCATACAAGGAAAGAATATACTATATCATCAAAAAATATTTGGGGGGGGGAGGGAAAGAGTTGTGAGGTGGTCCAACATCTTTAAGTAAATTTAATTCTAATCCTTAAGATCCAAGACATCTGGCTTAGAGATGAACGGTATTACTTTATCAATAAATATGGGAAAATGTACCTGAACAATCAGAAGGATTCTCTTACATTGGTCGTTTGAAAAAAAATTCTATTAAGATGCTTCAGAGTTCTCCCCACCAATCTCCACAGCGAGAGATGTAGTTAAGCTGGTAAATTTGATAAATTAAGGCTGGAAGGAGAATACCAAATAGTGGTGGAGAAATGTGTCCTAACAAATCAAATCAATATGGCAGCTGGTTGGCCATAGCAGCAGATGTGAGCGGTCATCGATTCTTTGTATCATGAACGAGGAGAGGGGGGGAGTGGGGGACAAGACGCATTTATTTGGCTTTTGGATGGTGCTGCGAGAAATGGACTTCCTCTTTCCTCTGGGTGCTGGCAGATCAGTCAGCCAAGCAGACTCCAGACATCCCACGGTTAGGATCAGTATGTTGGCCGGATCACCCTACAAGCGCAGCTTGGATAAAAAAAAAATACTAACAGATTTGTAGTAGCCCAAACCAAAGATGCAAAGAATGACAACTAGAGAGGGGGCCCCCAAACAAAAGCTAACAACAGCAAAAAGGTTTCATTAAAAAAAACCAAAACAGAGGTACAAATTCGCATTGTATCATCGCTGCAACTGTTTCTTTCGTGACAATCATGCAACCCTGGGGCATGAGGATTAGTGCTGCACCTACCACCTCCTCTCAACCAGATTCTGTGGCGACGACTAGCTTTAAAGTAAGAGCGTTCAGTGCTGTTTGACAGGCACCGTCCAATGTCAAGCTTCCTCGCCGCCCCTTCGGTCTCAAACAAGGGTATGGAGATTTTAAAAGTGAAAGCGAAGAGGCTGCATAACCTTAGCCCCCTTCTTCATCTAGATCAGGCGGTCAATGGATTCAAAGCTTCACGCAAGATGGTTCCCACCTCCCTCCCAGTGAGGTGTCGGACTGCGGGATCTGCAGCACGGATCTCGACATGGCGTAGGCTGATGAAGGGAAATGGTGTTTCAGTAACTCATAAACCCACTGATTCATGGCTACTGCAAATTCATTAGTAAATTCATACTTTTGTTCACGCAACATTCGCTTTATTCATGATATTTCTTCCTGAATTTAACAAATAAAAGAAAAAGAATTTTGTTATCTATCAACTCACAATTAACCAGGTAACAAAATTCTATGAACCTTAAAACTGCAATTATCCATACCACAAATTGTTTGCGAAATACCTTTGAGAATCTTTTCTAATTTTCAATGAAAAAGGGGATTTCACAAACATAAGCTATACTTCAGAGGGTCTATGAATAGTTATAACTTGTTCTGATGAGTTGCTGTGGCCCCGAATTCCACTAACCTCTGCTGTTATGCTGTCAAGATGCTTTCTACATTCCAATAAATTCCTTAACACCGCTCTGGGACTGCCCTATCAGCTGATTTATAATAATAAATATACATATCTACACGTTTGTTCTTGTAAGAAGACAGATTAGATGAGAAAGGTTGTTTTAATTAAATATGTTACTGTTTTAAAAGTGACCCATCACCACCAGCCAATACAGGTGATTGTACCAATCGGTGCCAGGGGATAGGGATGGATCAAGGGGAGTGAGCTCGTCCTGAAGCAGGCAGAGGGGGGTGAGAGAGAGAGGGATGGGGATGGAGGCAAGATCCTTAGCTTTGGTTTACTGTGAAAGGACTGACTAACAAACGACAATGCCACTGCTTTGTCTCCACGAACAGATCTTAAACAACAACAACCGCCACTGCACTAAGACGCACAGACTCACCTGTTCTAAAGTGCATCGTTCTACAAAGTTATCGGCATCAAGCCACCAGCCGACTCTGCAGATGGCCTCTTATTTTCTCAAATGGAAGCAAAACTGTGCTTTTCAGCATCCAAATTGTATTATTTCTTTGCCACTGAATTGTTTTTTTTTGCATTGTTAACCAAACAAACCACCAGGTGGGGTCCATCGACTGCGGCCTAAACTGCCGAGACCATCATCCTGCACTTCGAACTGAACATAGCTAAAATCCAGCACCAAGTTGGGGAGGCAAAAAAAAAAATTCTCAAGCCACAACAACAAGGACCCATCTCACACTAACAATACAAAACCTACCCACAAACTGAGCCGCCGCATCATATAGGGTTACATCATCGAAGAAGGTACCATGTGTGTCGCAGCCCCTGTGTCTGAAGTTGCGCAGAGTGACACAGATTTGAAGAGCACTGGGTCAGGTCATATAAGGAGGGTTAAAGCAGAGATCAGGTGGGTGAACACAACTGAAAACAACAAATGCCTCAGAAACTTTGCTTTTCTACGCGTTGCCAGATTCTTAAAAGTCTCTCTTTAATTTAAATCCAAAATAAATTTCAGGTTTCAGAAAACTTTGGAGTATTTACTAGATGGTGTGTGATTTATATGACAGCAAAAATGGAAAAAAGTAGATGCCATTATGGCAGCCAGCAAAGACGACACACACACACACCACCCCCCCAATACTGATCAGGAAACTTTAAAATCTGCAAGCCTTTAATTAATTCACCCACAAACACACACACAACTGGAAAAGGCGCCATCCTTCATTCTCCAAAGATGCCAGTGAAACCATGTTTAATGATATATCTCACCAGAGATTTTTTTTTCACCCCAGTTATTTTTTCTTCTGAATTTGTGCATCCTTCAGAGGTGGGGATCCCCTCTGGTGTTAGTTTCCTGAACTAAGCAAAGAAAAATGGCGGCTAGCCATCGGTCTACCAAAAAAGGTCCCTAATATAAATTGAGAGCCCAGAACAAATCCATACAGCTAGCTGGTGAAGGAGAGTGGTGAGACATCACTAGGAATACGTAGAGCTGATCTGGTCCCAACTGAGATTCAAACCAGGGCTCTCTCTCAACAGCAGTCCAGATGACTTCTATTAGACTGCCATGTTGCCCTTCTCTCCCAATTGTTTATTAGCTCATTTGTGTTTTGTTTACTAACACTGATGTCAGTGTTTCTCCGCTTAATGGCATTTACTCTCTGCGAGAAGTACTTACTCACAATTTATTCTCTATAGAAATTAAAAGTTATTTGATAGACCTTTCCTCCTGACCTCCATTAATACCGTTTCCCCTTGTTCCTGTGGAAATGTGCGTCATTCTACCATCATGTCAGATGCTCATGACATTCACTCATCAATACTCCCTTTTTTAGACTGGGCTTTATGAATATTTCATATGGCTGTGTATTAACTAAACTCATAGAAATGGCAATATCAGAGCAGGCAAACACCAACATCTCGAATTACCCTTGGACGCTACTCGATTTCGATGTTTGTTGGTATTAATTTCTTTCCCCGCATCAACACTCTGGAAATCCATCAGCTCACAACATTAACTTAAAAGCTTCCATTGATGTCACTACATCAGAGGTAGCCCGAATAAGAGAAAACTAGGCATTTTATAGCCATCTATAACTCACCGGGTACACTTAGGTTATATATATATATATATTCTGGCTAAAATTCAAGGTAAGTTTTTAAAAAAAAAAATGTAAAAGCACCAAGAAAGAAGCATCGAAACGATATATTAATTTTTGTGCACCGAACTGACCTGGAACTTTAGTGCGACAATCTCTCCCATTGTATCCTTGGTGGAGGCACAAACAGAAGCTCTGTCAGTCGTTTTCTGACGGACGAAGCGAGAAGAATACACTGGGTGGGTGGGGTGTGGATCAAGACAATAAAATGTTCTTTTAAAAAACTGAACAAGAAGTTTGACAGTCCAGGTAAATCGGAGATGGGAACACGTATTTCTGCCTACTGACTGCAGTGTGGGTGGATGATTCGTCTTTACAGAGAGAAGAAACTGAGCGAGTTGTCGGCTGTTTATAAGATTGCTACACAAATACCAAGAAAACTGTATCTGTTATCCGTACCGTTTGTGTTGTGTGCTCCATACACAAACGTTATTTGAAACTAACTGTAGGGGGGGGGGTAGGATAGTCTACGGTGTAAATGGTATCTAAGACTACTTACAGTACTCACTACATCGTCTTCACTTACATGTGAAAATCAAAAAAGAAAAATTAGTAAAAACTGGTATACCTTCGAATTGTGCGCGTACGTACGTGTGTGTGTCTGTGTTTGTTGTAAGATTATCACAATTTGTTGTATTTATCTGTAGTAAATTATTCAGATTTTCATGAATTACACAAGAGACTCTTCATCCTAAAATATATAATTAACTTGATGATACTGAAGATACAGGAGTGAACTCAATGCACATTGTTGAATCATGTGTGTTGCTTGGTAACATAAATTATATTTTTTAAAAAAAAAAAAAAGAAGATGTGGCAGATGCTGTAACTCTCTCAGTGAGATTCCCAGATAGAATTGATAGCTGCAAAGATTATTTAGGACAGAAAACAACCCCATTTGATTTATGTGTATATTTACTTCAGTGTACACGTGTTCGGGCCAGAATAAAACCAGTCATTAAGGAAGCAAGTACTATCATCATCATCACCCAAAACACTTAAAAGATAATTGACCACACTGTGAGAGAAAATAAGCCAGATAAAAAAAAAAATAAGAAATTTTAAAATTGATAAAATGTTGGTATTAGCAGTGCACAAATAAACAGCTCTCTGCTGCCAAATGGCCTAGTGACTGTTGTGAACCAATGACATTTCCCTGCGTTTTGCTTCGAGTGGTAATTAACTTTCTACACAAGCAAACTTGTTATCGCGCCTGTAGTGTCAATTGCCATTAAAATCCAAATGAGCATTAGTCTGTCTCACGCTGAGACACTAAGGATAATTTTGAAAAATTATCCTTTTCGAAAAATCAACATTTACTGACAAATTATCTAAAAAATTTGCACTAATCGAGCGAAGCAGGTGACCATTCTGATGATCGTTTGGTCAACAATTGACGATTGGCTTTTAAAATCAATTCCTCCCATCTATATCAATAAAAAACAATCTAGAGATGGAAGAAACTGTAGTATGCACTATAAACTAAAACTCGCATCAACTATATAACACACGTTGCTTGCTGTAGAAGCTTAAAGAATTTATTATTTACATTAAGCCTTCTGTACATGGATAAATGTTCTTTTAAAAAAATGAACAGGAAGTTTGATAGTCCAGTCTACTTAAATAACTCAAAGCGGTAGATGCCTTCAGACAATGGCACGTTAAGAAATGTGCATTTCATAGTTCCTTCAGATGATTATTAATGTTTGCATCCCAAAGTTTTGCCACTAACTGGACACAGATTTGAAACAATGGTAAAAAAGATAATCAGCCATTAAAGATAGTCACTTAATCTTCTGTACGTCAAACCTTCCACATGTGGTTTTTCTATTGGTGAACCATGATGCTAGAAACAGTAAATGTAGGTTTAGATGTTAGTTCTATTAGTAAAGTTTTGGGAAGAACTTGAGGGAGTTCTTCACTTTCTATAAATAACGCATCACTTAACTTTCTGTTCTTCCCTCTGGATAGTTTCCAGCGTGTGCACACACACACACACACACTACTAAGATATAATCATCATTCTATGTTGGACATCAGAGAAACCACCTCTAGGAAAGTTTTCTTGCTCTATCATGACCATATGCTTGTGGTAAAAGAAAAATGTGCTCTCTAGATCAAGGATTTGTTTGGAAATCTCCAGCAGACATCATCAGCTTCATTTCCTTAATAGATTTACTTCCAATGAGAAACTCAAGACTAGACAATCAACAATCCCCTTTAACAATTGATTCCATTCTTTGAATTTACCTAGAGATATGTTCACATTGAACTCTGAGAGATCAGTTCTTTGCTTACTGGAAGTTTTCTCTATCTGATTAAACCTGATTCTGCTGTGTGATAGAAAATGTCCAAGACTACGATCAATGACATAACCTAGATAAAACTAAAAGCACGTTAAAGGAAAATCATTGTAGCCTAAATCAGCCCCAAGATTCTTCCTGAACAACTTATAGTTTACTTGTCTATCTTCAAGATCAAAAGAAATATTAGAAATAGGGAACAAATCCTGCATAACCAAGCATGCACACATGGATTTAGCTTAGTTATCTTACCTGTAGGAGACAATGGAAAAGTTTCTACGTGTATGTTCAAACAATTTTAAAGCTACAACTACTAAATAAGAAAATGCGTCATTTAGACACAGAGTTTGTTCACGCAACTTCATGTTCTCTCTCAAACTGGTTGGCCTATCAAAGGTTCCACTGGTTGGCCCTTAAACCACAACTAATTTCATCAACCTTAAGCTGGGCTCAAACAAACGCAGGCAACCTCAGCCAGTGCAATTCATTACACGGAAAACAGACATTCAGTCAACACTTGAGTGACTTCCCAATGAATACTGGGAAATCTAAGTAAACCCTCATTCAAATGGCACCAGGCTGATAACACTTAACCTAGTTCAGAATGTCTCCCAAGGAGGAGGAGGAGGAGAAGAATGAAGACCAGTTATTTAGATTTATTGAACTAATTCAGAGACACCTGCCAAGGTGATTTATGATGCAAGTTTCAAGGCAAACAAAAAGTGTAATCAACAAAATTAGTGAGGTGATCAGGTCTCTCCATTTATCTACTTTCCTAAACATTTTCTTTTCTATGCCATCCTCCAAAATTACTTCCATCTATTACAAGAAAATAAATAAATTTATAATTTAACATTCGGTTTCTTTCAACGATATTGCACTTTGTCGGATTATGTCACTTTTCAGTGTAAAACCTGGTGGAGCTGAACTCATGTTGAGGTGTACATAACGGCAAACACCTGCTGATGTTGACAGAGAGTCAGAGATAATGGTAATTACAGCTGAAAGCGGAAATCAAGCATTTGTTTTGTTGTTTTTCTTTAAGTGTTCAGATTTTCTACTTCAGCTACCTAACCAAGCAACGCACCGCCGCAAAAGTGGCTGCCTCAGTCTATGTTCAGTTCACCTGAGAAAACTGAATACGTCATTAACATCCCTGTTTAAACACCTGTAGCTTAGCCCTATCCTAACTCTAAAGAGAAGTCACAACACCTGTAGCTAAACAAGGCTACCAAAGCTTCCTTAGTCAGAATGAAGACCCCCCGGATATTGCTAAATCACCCAAGCTAACCTCCTCCAAACTATTTTTTTTTTTAAATATGCATTTATTATTTATTTCTATAATATCTGGTCATCAAACTCCAAAATAGGCAAACCAATGATTTATAGAACTACAGAATGAACAAAATATTACCATTTATACCCAGAACCTACTTAACATTCATTCTTACATTGCAACTGATCTTAATCCATCAATCATGACACTTAAATAGTTTCTCTCTTCTAACTTATCTTAATGGAGTCATAGTTCACATGAGTGGTTAACAGCAAAGACATTACTTTATACTTTGAGTTAGATCATCTCTTACCCATCCAAGGAGGATGGCATGATGGCCTAGTGGTTAGCTTACTGGACTGCCAAGGCCAAGGACCCAGGTTTGATTCCTGGTCGGGATTGGGCCAGTCGGGCAACATTTCCCTGGATTGGTTTGGTTTTCTTCTTGAAACTCTGGCGCTTTCTCCCACATCTGAAAACGAAAAGCTCTGAGATCTATTTCCTTGCTGAAGTGTCAGAAGTGCCAAGCCCCTCATGACTGAGAACAGGCAAAGCTCTGGCAGATAGTCATGGTGGTTCTACCGTCTCTCACAGGAGCTGTCTCCAATGGAGAGAGATTATTGCTGTTGTAGAAACTGGTATATGACTACAGCCACCTAAGTATAGCAAAAGTAAATATGGTCAGATTCTAATTTATGACTGTGAACCTTTCAAAACCACTTTGATACCTCAGCTCTGGCCTTATTTGTAACAGGATGATTTTGTTTACTAGAATGAAAATGAAGAGAGCCTAGAAATAGTGCCAGTCTCAAAGGATACCTTTTCTGTAGATTTAATGATGATTCCTGACATGAGGTTGGAGAACAAGAATGATTTAAGATTACAACAAATGGCAAACAGACAAGAGGTGAAAAATTTTCTAATTACCACATTATAGCCACCTGTCAGTTGATATCTTAGCATTTAGAATATATATAAAGATTATATTGGGATTTTTCTACATGAATATAAATATAGTTGTTTGCTATGGTACACAACCCCGTAAATCTGTAGTATAGTTTTACTGTAGCAGAGTTCAATTATACATATATTTTTACAAAAATGGCTGCCAGTTCAGCATGAGCCAGAATAAAACACAGGGTGATTTTCACACATCTGGGGCAAATTCATCTTCTGATAAAAAGGTGGAAAACGTTTGAAGAAAAATAAATAAATAAAATGTAAAACAATATATTTTTTTTTTTCTAAATCAGTTTTCTTACATGGAACTCATGCAGTCACATGGATTCTCCATGGCTTAGATTGGTGGCTGCAGCACCCAGCCAGGAAGCAGCAAGTTAAAGGCGTATTTGTGCTGTTGTCGACTATTTTCAGACTTTTGCTATAAACTTCTGTTTTTCATCTTTGAAAACGTGAGCAGAGTAATTGCAAAAATGCACAAATAAATTGACCTATTATCTATGTAGATCTTCATTGGAGCTTTCTTTCTAGCTCAACAAGAACCACTTAATTACTTCCATACACCAGAAAGTTCATCTAATGGGGATACAGATGGAAATCAAAAGCTGAGGCTGATTGACATATCATCCAAAAATAAAATGGCATTCAATGAACAGCTGCTGAGAATCCTCTTTTTGATAGCATCTCTGAAAGGAACAGGCATCCATCACCACAGATCAGTGTGTGTAAGTCCATCATGAACTGTTCATGAACATCCATCAATATCAAAAAGTAGTATTTAACTGCTTCATTCAAAACCATAATTAACGGTGATTACCCCAGTGGCAGCAGTGGTTCTTCAGATACTGTAATGCCTAGCCTCAGTCAATCTGCGATTCCTTGTCTTTCTTGATACAAGAATCTCGGACAAACAATAAAACCATCGCCAACTTCTCTCCTAATCATATGGCATTAATGTCCACTAAATATGCTTAAGACCCATTCCACAATTTATCTCACCAGCCCAAAGCATTATCCCGTTTTCATGTCCATCTCCTGCAATCTTCGAAGAGTCATCGAAATTGTGAGAAAACAACGTTGACTCCATTTTGTAAACCTCATGCACTGCTTATGAATTATGAGTTACTTGGTACAGGAAATGACCATAAAAAAGAGGAAAAAGGAATTCCTGAACAAATGTATTTTAGGGTTTACACTTTTTTTTTAGAATTAGAGAATTAATAAACAAACACGTTAAAACTGAAATATAAATATAAATCTAATAAAATTTGTACCGAATCCAATAAACACACGTCCCAAAATAACTTGAGAAAAAGCGATTATCAGAAAACCAGAACCATTCTGCTGTGTTTTTTTTTAGGGGGGGAGTTGGGTTGTTGACGATAATAAGAGACTTCATAATTTTCAACATAAGGTCCCCCAGCCAAAACCCGTCCATCACCCAGGTGAGACCCTGATCTTGTACTAACAACGCCACCAGGTCAGAGGATTTTCATCGGTAGGTTTAACTCTTGCCATTCCTCTTTTGCCAAAGAATCCACCCCCCCCAACCACCAGTGACTTACAAACCATCTTTGTGTCCAGGTTCTTCGCAATTTTCAAGAAAATCGTAACAACTTGAACCCAGCCTCAAGGTTTCCCCCCCACCTTTTTTTGCAGTTTAACAAAAACATGAACACAGATCTCGACCAATATATCATCCCAAACACACACCAGCTTTAAAACTGCCAATGAGCTCTATCTTTAGGAAACATCCACACCTGTGAATATTTCCGGATTCTCTCTACGTCATATAAACAGATGCGACGGCAACAGGACACCAGAAAGCAATTAAAGAGATAATCCTTCGGTCCACTGATTTTATCTCCTTCCATGAATGCTTATCAGACCGGCTGTGACACGCACCACACCGGCCTACGTTTTATCACCTTCCTTATGGCAAAAGTAAACTTTGAGAGGGAATTGCAGTCGCATCAAATGCTTACCAAAGTAAATGTCACATCTGCTGTAACTGGCACAAATTAAAAGGCTGGTGACTTTTGTCGTGATGAACGCACTGGATATTCTGATTTTTCACTACTTGCATATTAGCAAAGCATTTATGCAGTAGACAGATTAACGAAAATCGGTTCCCCCAAACACGTGGGTCGTCCTTTGTTGTTTTTACACGTTTTGCAGAGGGGCTATACTGTTATGCTTCATTTAGCCAGCATAACTCCAGTCCATCCATTCTGGCTGTGTGCCTGTGCAAGATCCCCAAAGTTTTTGAGAGAAAGGAAAATACTGTAGCTCAGCCAAGGTCCTCAGAGAGGCAGAAGTGGTAGTACACAGTACAGAATAATGGATAAGCAGGAAGACACTGTAATTTACAGAAGGTCCCCAGGTTTAAAAAAACGACCATAGACAATAGAGGTTAACAAAAGAGGAGCTAGCGGCTATCACAACTTATGCATGATCCCTAGGTCTGAGATATGTTCATAGCAAAGTATAATAGCTAGAAGTGGAAGGTCCCTGACAGGTTTGAGAAGTATCAGTAGATGGTAGAGTTATTAAAAGGAGGCTGGAAGCTATAAGAACTTAAAGGGCCTCTGTGCATCAGAAACAGAATCTTATGATTGAAACCATAAAACATTTGCCAAGTAATCTAGAGGGGGAGGGTTGTTTTTTTGTTTTTTTACTCGAGAGATCAGGTTACACGGTGAACCAAACACCCCCGTAAAGTGATTAGCCCTTTACCAGATTAACGGCCCTTTTTTTTTACGTTACTCAAAAACCCAGCGAGGAAGTGCTGAAAATTCTGTAGGTGAGCAATAGCAAAAGGTAGGGATTTTTAATGTTATCGGACAGATTTCTTTAAAAAAAAAAAAAGCTGTGTTCTAAGATTCAAATGGTTCCATGGCTGAGGGATCTTGTCTCTGCCTGTCATCCGCCAGCTCTGGACTATCACACAGCTCTACAGAGGAATTCCAAGAACATACCAGCATGCTTCGGTTGATGCGCCACGTCAAAGAAAGAGGTTGGTAACTAAGTACTGATGTCAATGTTGGCGTTGATCCATTATTACAAAAAAAAAAAAGGGGGGGTGGGTGGGGGTGTAATTAAAGTAATGAAAAAATAATAATCAATACCTGGTTTATCCAACATACATTCCTTCCTGCATCTGACATCTTCAGTGGTTGTGGTAGGTTCCCTCTGTTATGCATTTCTAGGGGACAGGTAGCAGCAGGTTTTTTTTAGAATGGTGCATGATGGGGTATATTCGATTTCTTTTCCTGCTTTCACTGATAATAATAAAAAAAAAAACATATTCCCATTTCTGCCTTCAGGATATTCCTGATAACAAGAGTAATTAATGCATGATGGGGATCAGAGGCAGCGTGCCATCAATCATCAACTATAAAACTGCACGTTGCAAGGGATTCACCACATTCCCACTTTCATGACCTACAAGTCCCCTCCCCCCAACCCGGTTCTCAGTACTACATTGCCCGCCAAATCATTTCAGTTGTTTCTCACAAAAGAAATTTTTTCAAAGATTTCTGTTCCGAATCAAAAAGTTCCAAGTTCACTGGGAAAATTATTATGAAATACTTCAGTAAGTCTCCTCTGCAGCTGATGATGAAACCAACCAAAATGCAACATGGCTACCAAAATAATCACAGAGAGGTTGGCAGAAAATTTTCCCGCTGGAATAGCATCTGTTTTGTTTTGGTAAAAGCAAAGCAAACCATCTAAGCTTATAAATGTTCTGAAGAGTTTCCTTAAATATTATAGCACGGATTTTTTTCCCTTCTTTTTCTAAAGTTATCTGGACCTCCTGCTTTAGCATATTTAAGCTTGTTACCAACTTAGGATTTTAATGCCTCTAGTTTCTGATCAGCTAGCTCACAGTTATTAAAACTTTAGATGCTGGAGGTATGGTTGACTTAAGGATTTCAAAAGAGACAGGCAAAAGATTTCAGCAAATGGAGTAATAACATGCAAAATGTATTCAGCAATGGAAAATGGCAGGAAACAAATGATGTGATCATGGTGTGTTATAGCCTCAATGTTCTATGGGAATTTTTTATGGTAATGTGGAGAAAAAAATTATAATTTTCTGGATAATATTTGAATATCAGTTTACTTCAGATTATCCAATAACTATGCTTCAGGAAGATTAATGCATGTTTGGAGATTCTTAAACCCCTGTCCACTAGAAGCTTCAGGTCCCAATGGTTTCAAAGTTAAGATCTCCAGATTTTGTGTTCAGCCAACAAATTTGGTAAGATTTCCAAGTTTTGTCTGGTTAAAGACTTAATTCTTTGGTAAAACTGCCTATCCGGTGTTTACCAGAAAAACACAAAGCTAACTGCCGATTCAAAGTGTTAGATTAGTATAAACGCTAGGAATACCAGATTTGGAACACCTCTAATGCACACCATAATTTTATATTAATATATTCTGTATGTTATTACTTCATTAAACCAATGTAATATTTTTCATCTCAAGAAATAAAAAAAAAAAATTAGTTTTCAAAAAAAAATAGAAAACTTTTTTGTTGTTTTATTGAGATGTTTCAAATTCAGTTGAATCAGTCGTCTCAAAAAATTTTTTTTTTAAAACCACAAATCCATTTTCAAATTTTCCTTAAGAAGAGCGGGTGTTAAGGAGGTCTCAGTAGATATACAGAGAATAAAATGGTGTAAAATGATAATTACAATTATATGCATGTATCATTATTATTTCTAACTGATAAAACTCTCAAGAAAGCATAAAAAACTTAAGTTTCACTGTCTCCAGATGCAATGGTTCCGACCATACATACAATAAAGGTGTTCTTTAATGCTAAAGCTTTTACCATGGAAGTATAGAGAAAATTAACTAAACGTTTAAGTGCTTCTTGTTTCTTCTTACACAGTTCTTCTGATGCTGATGTTTCTCCTCTTTATCATATGCCTGAGACAGCTCTCATCCTGATGTTACTTGCCGTATCGAGATCTAGCCTTAGACGCATTCTCCTCAAAATGTAAGGTAGGTGATTAGCAGAAGTACCAATCAAACTGGTGGAGCTTCCAGTTGTAGACTGTATTTTAGTTTTCTCCCTGATGTAACCTTGTCTTTATTTCATTACATGTATACAACAACACCTATATGTTAATGTTTAATATCTTATATATATATATATATATATATATATTATATATATATATATATATAAAACCATAAATCTCTATTTTCTACATTCTTCACATGGAATTTAAATAATAATAATACTTCTTAACATCTTTATAAATTGGGGTTGATGATCTGGAGTTTTCTTTTTTACCTTCCAATTTTCTCTTCTTGCAGCCTGGTGCCCCTGCTTCACTATGTTGTACACAATAGTAGAAAGGGCTGTATAAATGATAGGGGCTTATCTCTTTGTATTAACAAACCAGGAATAGACTATTAGTTATTTGTCAGATATACAGTAAATGAGTTTCACCTTAGATGCTTCAGGAAAGGCTTCTGTCCACAGTTTGTGGTTCAGTTAGACGTTGGGAAAGAGTTAACAATAATGGCTCTGGGCTGGGAGACACCCAGCATGCTCCATCTTGGGTTTTAAAGACCTGGAAGAAGATTTTTTACCCCTTATTATACATTTTTGAAAAGATCAAAGTAGACAGAATATTCTTAGAAGCCGAGAAGAAATAAACCGTCTTGTAGGAAAACATAACCATAAAATATTAAAGCTTTGTAAAATGATTTTCAATGTTCTAAAGCTGTGAGCACATGAACCATTTTAAAGGGCAGCTCGGTCAGATTGCCAAAGTTTGATTACCACAGGGAACAGCCCAGTCTGGCTTCTCTACCTCTCCCCCTGACTTGGTCTCTTCTTGACCAGCTGTCCATGTGGGTTTCCACTAGATCTAAAAATATAGAGATTCTAGAAGGGACTTCCTTGTTAAATTTGAGAGTCCTTCCTAGCTGACAGTTATGGCACTTCATTCTCTCCCCCCCCAGGGTTGTCTCCCTTGTAAATATTAGCATATATTAACTTAAAAAAAAAATTAATTTTTTCAATACCTCAAGTGAAAACTCGGTACAACCCAATACTGTCTAAGTTCCAAAATCCTCTTTAGAATCTTCTAGATTTGTATTTTACTGGTATCAGAACTCTTGCCTTTGCCAGCGAGTCGAGAAGACTCAACATTTCCACTAAACCATAAGAAAGAAGTCATTAAAGCAGTAACCATGCCCACATTTTTTGTCTTTTTTTTTTTTTTTTGACTTCCTCCATTTTTCTTCTTTATGGAGAGATGATTAAATGTGTTTTGATCTGAAACTGACGGCTGTCTATTATTAATACTGATAGACAGAGAGCTCAATGTCATGTGACTTGGTCAGTCCAGTCATCAGTGCAGCTCTTGAAGTATTGTAAGTCAAAAGAAAAATGTCTTCCTGCTCTTTCATTTCCACCCTTTGAAGCAGGTTTTTTGTCAGGAAACAAAGTGTCCCTTGTTTCCAGCTAATACACGAAATAAGGCTGACAAATGTGAATAAAATCGGGTAAGACAGTGAACCAGACAATCTGTGACCTGTCACATGGTCTGCCACACACCACCTCACCACTATTGAAGGTGGTGGGCACTTTTCAGAGATTACTGATATCCAACAGACTGTCTGTCACTAGGCGAAAATCCATTCTTGAAACTTACAAAAGCTTATTAAATAAATGAAGCTCAGTCTTCAAGAACCGGTGGTTCTTATTTGCTATCTTTACTTTATCAGAGGTCGGATGTTAGCTGGTTAATATTTCAATGCTAGAAACCGAAGTAAATCTGTGTCCATGCCTCATCTCCAACTTTAAAACACAGCCATCTAATTTCACCAACTGTTTCCGACTTCCTACCATGTCAACTGCCCCTCCCCCCTTTAATAAAAAATAGGGAGCCACCCGCTATTTGATTACTCCCATTTAATGTTTCCTTTTTGAAATCTTGATTTCAGCTATAAATATGGCTGATGCCTGTCATCTCCTTCCTCTGCTAACCCACCCCATGTGCTGCCTATACACGCCACCCTCAACGCACGTTTCCTCCATACACAAGCACCGTTCACATTCCTGTTGGGTTTTTTTTTACTTTTAAATCTCCTTCGACAATAATCAAAAACAAATGTAGAGATAGACCAAACCCAGGGGGAGGGGTCAGGAAATGCCCTAGATTTGTATTGGCCCCTTTCAAGCTCTGGGTGTGAAGCCTGGCCCAGTAAAACAAAAGCAGGACACAAGCAGAAAGGGGGGATGATCTCCAGCTCAAGTCTGCTGACAGTTACACAAAACAGAAATGGGAACAAACCAAGAAGCAGCAGCACTTGACATCTGCAAGCTTTGCTATAAGTAACCAAAAATACAGAGAGAGACTCATAAGACAAAACCCTGGCCAGGAGCCCAGCAACATCCACATTCCACAATGGATAGATAAAACAGTGGAGACTTGGACATTCTTCCCACCTCTGCGCACAAGCCTAACCCTAACCCACACGAAGATTTCCAGAGTTAAAACTCGGAACAAATTCATGGTTAAATGTATTTAGTGTCTTGGAGAACATGATATTGTAGAATTGTGGGAAAAGCCAGCCACAGTTGTGGTTTCACATAAAAATAATAATAATAACACCTGTAGTTTTTAATTATTCGTATCCATAGTTAGTAAAAAGAAAGTTATTTGTAATCTTTTGTAATACAGAAAACTATGTAGTTGGTTCAGTTACAGATGAATGTAGCACATATGATGTACGCAGGAACCAGCTGTTTGGCAGCAACAATACTGCAAAGTAATCGAATGTATTTAGACCATCAAGGTTCTCCAAAATTGGTTTCAAAGGACACTGGTCACCGTATTCTGTATGCCTAAAGTTATGGACGTCCATAAATTATCATTTTTTTTGGATGGTTGATGAGTTGACCATATTGTCTACATTTTATGGAAAGAGTCTGTGAACACACAACTACAACAAGCGAGCAGTCAGTAATTATATAGTGAAGAGAAACATAGCAGACAAGGTGCCATTACTACATGAGCTATGTCTGTACACAGACTCCAGGTCTTTCAAAAATGCCTCAGGGCAAGCTGTAATTATGGGGCAAAAAAAAAGAGAGAGTTAATGACGACCCTATTAAATTGGGTGCCAAAGGCATGAATCACCAAACAGCACACACTTGGTAATGTCGCTTTATCTTTTCTATGTGAACAGCAGAGGTCATTCAGATGCTATTGAGTACGCGGGGTGAGATCACCAGGTCTCTAATGAATAAGTAAATTATTCATCTCTGGTTTGTAGTTCGATTTCAAGAATTTTTGCAAACAAACTGGAAACAAAATTAACGGAACTCTCGGGTAAATTGGAGAGAGCGCCTACTGCGGTGACATTTTCTTGCACAAACAATAACAAATTGTACCCAATGAACGATAAGTAAGGGCACTGGCCATGTAGTAGCCTCTTGATAATGGGGGTTGGGGGTGGGGAATCAGTCTGCCCCTCCTCATCAAAGGTTTGCCGCACTGCATCTTCCCAAATCCAAACCAAGAATGGCTCACAAAAGCATTTTCCGGAAATAATTTATTCTGCTAGACTTAGCAGGTTCACCCCCCTTTTTTTTTAAAGGAGAACTTATAAATGCAAAATACGTGGACCATTGGTTCGGACTGGCTCGCCGGGTGGCAGGTGCCCTTTTGTTCTTGTCCATCTTACCTATCCATTTCCCCCAGCCTCCTGCAGTAATGAGGCAACCCACAAATTCCTTGGGTGTTTCTGCTGACAGCCTTGTGAACAAACAATTTAGACAAATCTCCGAGTCTAATTGGCAAATGGTGAAAGCCAACAACCCCCCAACCCCCGCCGACTAAAGTTAGGGATTAAGTCCTCCGCTCTCGCTTTGATTGATTGATTAGCTTAGAATAAAGAAAAGCAAAAACAAAAATATGCAGCCTGCATAAACATGTGTTATTTAACAGGATGATGTTTCCGAGAGACCGATCAATATCTACTGCTGCTATCCTATCTGATTAAGTCAACAAAAATTCACAAATAATCTGAAGTTGCAGGGAGGAAAAAAAAAAAAATTGTTCTAGATTTGATGGCAGGGTCGGCTTCTGCCTCCCCCCCTCTCTACAAGCCGCCTTGGTGATGTATGTTTTAGCCTGAAAAGTCACCTACGATTCTAATATACGAGACAATGAGCATGAAAATAATTGCAGGTCATACATTTTACCGATATAGTCAGTCGGCAACGAGAAGTAACTCCTGACCCTGCTCGCAGTGTAACCAGCTGAGTTACCAAGATCTAGCTCCCTCCTGTGAAACATTTGCAGACCTTGAAAGTTAGGGGTTGCCAAGAGCGTACAACTTTCAAAGACTTAATTAATCACTGAGCAGTTATGGGCCCGTACAGGTTGACATTGCAGCAGCAGCACTGGACAGCCAATCCAGGTGCCATTCCGTGCCTTGATCAAAAGTATGCCGTTGCTTCTCATGGTGAATCCAAGAAATGAAGGAATAACCCTTTAAACTCACATCAAAGAAACCATGACCTCAACATCTGCAAGAGACAGTTCTGTTTAGTCAACGGGCTGTCAGATGCTTGCATATAAGGAAACAATGCAACATCGACACAGCTTTTTTTTTAGCACTTTTATATCTACAACTGTTTTTAACAGTTCCAATTTTACTTGGTGATGAATCATTTCTTTGTTGTTCCTGCTCTACTCGTCTCTCCATCCCCAGATAACACGGATAATGCGACACATCAAAATCTGTGAATTGCTGCGACATTGTTTAGGGAATGAATGTATTCGTCAAAATGTTTTGCCTGTGGAAGAATGAGAGCCTGACAGTCGGTAATGAACTGCATAAACCAAAAAGAAAGAAAGAAAACCAATAATGGCTTTGTATTTGAGAAAACTGGAATCTGTATAACTATCATATTGTTTGGTGAAATCTCGTCCGCTTCAGGTGCCCTCCACCTCGCCATGCAGTGAGGTATAACAAAGAAAACTGCTCAGGGATTCATTCTATGGTACAACCTGAATTTTTAGAATGAATCATGGGAAATTTGAAAGAAGTTCTGAGAATAAAATCAGCTGCACGATGCAAAAATGCTGGAGTGTATCAAATAATTAAAAGTCTGGAATTGGCAAAAGACCATATTATTAAATCAACCCAAAACTTAAGAGCACAGGTGTGGCAGGTGAAAACTCTGGACTCCTCAATGTAAATCTACCTTTGGTAAGTAAAAGCATTCTGCTGATGTAAACAATGGCGGCAGATGGGCATTAAGGTGGTGTTATACACAGCTCTCGTGATTGGCTACAAATGAGTACATCATGACTATGTACAGGTTTCACTTTTTTTGTTTGCAGAGTATTATCAGGACAATTCCTAACCTGCTGCTGTTTGCTTGCCATTGCGTGTGTGTGTGTACGCTTTTCAATTTAAATCATCTTAATGAAAACAACCTGCTGGTTTTACATGGACTACAGTTTAGCTTTATATTCTGACAAAAGAAAAGATAAACAAAATATAATTAAGATTCCATGATTCTGTGAGAAGAAGAAAACTATTTGCATGGTTGATTATTTTTTTTGACTATTCACCATCACAGATATCCGGGGGGGGGGATGATGTCTTTCAGCAGAAACAAAAGACAGCACGCTCAGCTTGAGATGCTTTTCCAGTTTCGGGGAATCACTCGGAAATCTATAGCCAGGTGTAAAACACCCACTTAGTTTTCCAACAGTGAGAACCTGAGAAAAAGAGAGAAGAAAACAAACAACCTGCAGGGAAGCACAAGATTTCTCTCTGCGTGCTTTGTCACATTTAGAAAATTTAGTTGTATCAATTTCCATTTACTTACTTATCCATTTTTTTTTAAAATACATTTAATCCTTTTAAAATCTATGTCCAAGGAAAGCAACTTACAGTAATGGTAATTTTTTTAAACATTCAAAAATACAAATCACAATGACATTTCTCCTGCAGGGAAACATGATTTACTATAAACTGTCTGTAGGTAAGCCTCCTGCCACAGTAAATATTTAAATATTTATTATAAACTGTCTGGGAGATGATAAATTCCCCTTCCTTCCACCCAAAACGCACCACTTAATATTCGTGAGTAAAAATGCGTCTTTAGCATAACAAATAAAGCTGATTGAGCCACAGAGCCTCCGTAGTAGCCATTTCCTTGTGGGAGTTCGCCCGAGATTGACCTTAAGAAAACAAACACACTGCCCCTGGCCAAAGACAGACAAACCCAACAAATCAAAAACAAGACAAATGCTCGAAAGCTGGGTCAGTTGTGGAGTAAATAAATTACACTTATTTTGGGTGGTAAATAGGTTTTTGCCACTATTATAATAAAGCAAGCAAAAAAAAAAAAGAGAGAGAAAGGGGCTGGTAGTTTGTGACCGGTAAAGTTCGCTGCATCAGTGGAACTTCCTAAAGATGTTTTGAAAATAGTAAAAGGTTCACAGCCCACTAAACCCCAGAAACATCTACGAATGACTGTTGGTTTTGAAAGAATTAGGGACCAAGTTGAGATGCTCCCATTTTTTTTTTTTTTAGTAATAGACTACGTTACGATAACCCCATCCACAAATGATGTACATCTCTCTGCCGCTTTAATAAACAAAGTGAAATAACATGAACAAAGAAGAAAACAGTACTGTTGCGCCGCGCATGCTGGTAGAGTCCAAGGTGGTGTGTCCCCTTTACAGAATATTTTGCCACCCCTCCAAAGAACACCACAGGGCAATGAGTTCTCGTGCACTTACTGTCCACTGATGTCCCCTGAAACAAGCCGCACATGATCAACACCAGGTGGACACCACCTCAGCCAGCAGCCATGTTGAACCACAAAACATCTCGATTATCTCCCGTATTTCTAGATGAATGGTGACACATTGCATAACAATTCCATACCTTCTCCACATGCAAATTTCTTGCCTGACCAGATGACTTAGCGAATCTCATTCACTCTCAACATGATTTTCACTGGTTTAAGAAATTTCATGAATTTATACAGATTGGTCTGACATTTATTTTGTTGGTCTGATCTCAGACAGTTATAATCGTGACCTTAATTTCTCACACATACCCTCTCTCTTTCTCTCGGGTAATCTGCGCATACATGGATGCCAGAAAGTAATTATTAACTGTGTTTTTCCAGTAAATACTGTGAAAGAAAAAATAAAAAACAAATATTGGATCTGACAGCTGCATAAGAATTCTACCTCATTCAGTAAATGCTAAAATATCTGCTAAATCAATAATTGCCATGCTAGATCATTGTAAGGCATTGTGTACAATCATAAGCTCTGTTGTGCGAGCCTTTATCATAACCAAGTCAAACAAACTGAACATTTGTTTGTTCCTCACTGAGGTGGAAGAAGAAACAAGCAGAAAGCAATACATATATTTATCAAGGATTATCAGTGTTTGAGAATAGCCAATAAACACCCTTAAGTTTGATGTCCATGACTGGTTGGTATCGATTTGGTAAGCTGTCGGAGAACCTCAGAGGCCCATTTTCCTATTAAACGGCTCTGTGAATTTGATGAAACTACTGTGTGATAGCGAACATCTCTGCTCCAGATGGAGATACTGACTGACTGACAACCACGGAACTTGAAATGTCCAGTGTTGGCAGGGTTAGGGTTAACTGTGGGCTTTTTGGAAGAGGGAGAAATCTGCCAGCTGAACTGGTTCACACCAGTGGTAACTCGTTCCCCTTATTTTAAAATCTGTTACCAAAATACTTTTCCGATACCCCAACCCGCGGCTGAGCAGACCCATATCTATAACTACATCCACGTTACATTTGCACATAACTGAAAGGAAAAGAAAACGAGCAAATTTTTATCAGCTGAAAATTACAAAAAAAGATTTGTAACAGAATGTCTGCATCCACATCACGCGATCCTGTAGACCAAGCCAACCAAGCAGGTTCCTCGGAAACGCGCACCCATCTCACTCCAGCATCTGGTCTCTTTCCTAAACGACCCTATTGCAGTTTCAAAATGTAGACAAACTGATTTGTACCAACAGCAATGGAATATTTTCAGTTTTGGTTCCTTTTTTTTAACCCCCCCCAGTTCAGCAGCTATATTTATTTTGAATAATTGCCCACCCCTCAACAACTCCATCCATCAGAACCAGTCTAAGGTTCCAAGAAAGTACCACTACCTCATAATTCCACCAAGAATCGAACCTGTGTGATTAGCTGAACAATCCAGGTTAATCGCCAAAACCAGAAACATATCTAGAAAAACAATTCAAAGGTGGAGCAAACTATGGCTAGCACCGACAATTCAAACTTCTAAAAACGTAAAATGCGTGTGCTTTTTCTAAACACTAATAATGGCATAATGATAATTTTCGGAATTACCAGTAAGCCATCAACATGAGTCTAAAGGCAATGCCATGAACAGCAAATGTTAACCGAATTTAAACTCTAATCTGTGATAGAAACTTTGTACGACAATATTAAACACACAAACAGTATAAAACTACACATACAGATCCAGTAATCTATCAGTTTTATTAAAGGCATACTTATAGATAATTGTCCCCAGGAAAAAATTTCTTTTCTTTAATGGTAAATATCCATTTTCCTCCATGCTAAAGCACCTTCATCAAAACAATGGAAAAATGTTAACGTTCCTTTGTGAAGTCTAAAAGTAGAGAGAGAGGTAGAGAGAGAGAGTAAATAAATTTTATTTGTTCTCCACCTGGATCTTTATATATATAAAAAAAAAAAAACTACTGGAAGGAATATGTTGCTTCTTAATCTTCACAAAGTCTCTAAGGTTAAAAAAAAAATGGTTCAGTGATGCAGTTTTTAAACTGGCTACCCTGACGCCCAATGAATGTTGGTCAAAATTCATTTCCGTCACGAAGGAATTCTTTTACTGAAAATGTTTTCTTCTTATACAAAGTCTTGTAGATACTTTGATTTTATAGCACTACAAGTTTTTCTCCTGTTGAAAACTTTAAAGAAAAAAGGTAGAATTTACCTGCTCAAAATCATGTTTATTAAAGACATCTCTATTTCTGAAGTATCTTTAAGCTAAACTATCTGAATATCAAAATACCCTAAACATTCTCAAACCCTCATTCATGTTGAGACCACTTCAACAGTACATTAAATTACCCTTCTAGCTACGCCAATAACAGACAGAGTACCATAAAAATAGCTGGCTTCGAATGTGGGAAAGTAGAAAAAAGTAAAGCATCAGTAACAAGTGCAAGTTTCAGCAAAAAAAAAAAAAAAAAAGCGAAAGTTTTTGCAAGTTACACATGTGCATGCAACAAGTATATTTCCCCCTCTCTCAAATGTTTTAGATATTTTTGTGCAAAGGCGTAGTCGGCATACTGAGGGCCAGTCACGGATCCATGCCACTGTCAGACTAAGTCACAGCCTGCCTGCTTTGAGATGTCGCAAACAACAGAGGGACACCAATGGCCTCAGCTCTACCGGTCTTCGGCCAATTGGCGAGCATCTGGCTGGGTCCGTCCTCCCAAGATGACGACTTGGATGGGAAGTAACTTTTTCTGCTGCCAAATGGACCTAACAGAAGTCCCTACTAGAACCCTTTATTTTTACACGTGGAGGTGGGGGAGCCGGAGTACCTGGACAACATATGGCAAGTACATGGAATATCATGGACATGTAGAAGGACTGTATGCTTAAGAAAACAGATGTATGCAGTAGGTACAATGCCATTGAATTATCAGATTTTCCAAAATATATATATATATATATACCTTAACAGGTGCAAGAGACATGCAGGAAATACTGTTAGGGTTAGTCGTTACAGCATCAACATTTGAAGGGGCAGGGAGAAACAGCCCTCAGGACTTGCTGTTATAAATCTCATCAACTAGAATAATATCTTACTGTTACCAGTTGTTATTGTTGTTGTCTTTCTTTCTTTTTGCTATCTTTGATAGTGAGACAACTCTAAAAAAACCATGCAAAGAGTTAACAATGCAATCAACACGAAGTCCCCCACCCAACCCCCCTTTTTTTTTTCTTTTTGTCGTCGTCAGTATTATTTTACAACGAAAAACTGAGATAGCAGCTACCTCTGAAGACCTGAGAGCTCCTGCTACTTTCTTTTCGACTCCCCGATTGATATCTTAAGCCGATTAAAAAACTTCCCAGAAAGCAGCAACCAAAATACAGAATTCTCTTTCCTCCACAAAGACATCAAATTAAGCAGAAATAAAATCTGGATTTAAGATAGGCACGACAGTAGTGCCAAACCAAAATAACCACCCGGGTTACTACAATAATCACTTCATATCAGATGCCAGGCGACTAGGTGATGTAACCATAACTACAGTAGATTTGTGTGCTTATCCAAGTGTCACCCGTGGGATGCTATTGACTATTTCAGTGTCTTATGATGGCAATGAGTGGGATGTTCAAATAGGTGTAACATTTTGTAATCCTTTTAATCAAATATTTACAGAGACCATACTTCTCGGTAGCGATATTGGTTCAAGAGTAGATTACTGAGTGTAGAATCCGAAGTAGGAAGACAAGACTCACAACAAACTCTCCTCTTTTTTTTATAAATTTCGGACAAGAAAAAAAAAGATGTTGCTGTAAAATCTTCAGGGTTTCCACCAAATGATATCAAAGAATAGCATGTCTGCTTAAAATGCGTTTGGTAACTATGTTCCAGTGACTGAGCACAGCATGTTAAAGCAATTGTGCATTCTAATTTCAGTTAAAAATTATTGTTAAAACAAAATTTCGATCTAAAGTTTTTGTTTTTTTTAAATTACAGTTGAGAGACTCGATTCTATGCTGGAGAGATGACAAATTCCACCTGTGATGAACAATTGATTTCTGCTCTATTATCTTAGTTTAAATTATCTACCCATTGGCCAGACTTCTTTAAGTCATAATAGGATTCATGAACCAGTCACCCATATCCTATTTAGTTTTGCTTTTGAATAGAATCAGCCATTCACCCAGCCATCAGGATGATGATAATCAATATGTCTCAGTGATGCTGTCGGAAGCTCTTCGAAACTGGCTCCTCATTCTGCATCATTCGACAACGCACATGCGTCCAACACAATGAATTCAATAGCTACGGTAAGAAGATAACTATAATACCACAACACCCCAATGCTCATTACCAATAGTTAAAGGGAAGACATTCTATGATTTTCGCCTCTGTTGACTGCGAGGACAGATTCCTTCAGTCTGTCATCAGCATCGACGATGCAAGGTGCTGTATTATCGTGACTGGGAATGTCTGCGAATGCTGGATGGCTCTACAAGAAAAAGCACTGGAACAGAGACGAAATTACCTCTCAGCAACCAGTTAAAACACTGCAAGAAAACTGGCACAAACTCCACTGATATTCGAGGGCCTGATTTGTCTGCAAAGTTTCAGCAGCTAGAAGCATTTCAAAGTTTACATACATGCACTATGACTTTGCAGGTCCAACCTTCAAAAACAGATACAGTGCTCAGAATGTATTGCTACAGAATGAAAGTATTCTTTACAGCATTAATTTGCATAAGAACTAAAGCACACCCATAAGTAAATCAAAGCAAAACTTAACTGAATATGCACTGTAGAACTCTCTAGAAAAAGAGAAGGAAAAAAAAAACAACCTAAAACAAACAGTACGTCATGGCACTCTCCAGCAGGGGGGAGAACAGATAAGTGGTTAATAGCACTGGTGAGACAAATCTCTGTTGTTCGCAGTAATTATCTCACTTCGAAACCTCATTAACAAATATTTCTTTACTCCATATATAATCCACAGCAGCTTCCTACTTACGTGTACTAACTAAACCTAAACAGCTTCACGCTGCATGTGTGTGGGTCGACACAGTATTGCGGAGCACAGCCTGTCCACCGCATAAGCATTACTGCCCTGTACAAACCGGAGAAAAGCATCTTACAGAAACCCGCCAACACCGAGATGGCAGCAGGCAAACATGGCGTTTTTTCCCACAAAGACCTATCATGGCTAGAAGTCACTGGGCTACAGGAATGAAAGATGAACTATAATCCCCCCCTCTCTGCTTCGCTCACATTCACTTATTAGAAAAATGTTGCTAGTGTTTGGTGCAGGCAGTAGGTTTAAAAGTTACTGTATGGCTATTTAACTCATTCAAAACCATTTGTTAGATAGATAAAAAAAACCGTGCTGGCCTATTTCTGTTTAAGTAGCTTCCAGATGCTTCCCAAAAGCTTTAATAAAAAACTCATCAACATATGAAGTCAAGCTGTTTACCCTTGAAAGTAATAGAATTTGTTTTTTTTTTTTTTTTTATTAAGCAAAAGAGATGGATTCTATCATGTAGCCATCATCATTGGACTGGTAGCTGATTATCAACCGGTGCATTACAATCTGCCCAGCTCAAATGAGAGTCTAACATAAGATACAGGCTGACAAAAAAAAAAAAAAAAGGGGGGTTAATGAGCTGTATATATATCCTGTTTACTCATATTTTGTTAATATTTACAGATGATAATTACATATCAATAATAATAATAATATACATCTGCTAAAGAGAGGCTTTACATTACATTGTACTATTATTACCATAATGCAGTTTTTCTCTCTATTAAAGAATCACTGTAGTTGTTTTGGCAGCCACTTATATTCTCTTTATCTTCAAAATTCCAGTTTATTATGGAAATTTTCAGATAAAAATATATAGTTCTATCTTAGATTATCAGGGGTGGGGGAATGTCTGCATGAGTATTATGCACCCCCTCTTAGAAAATAAAAGTAAATATCTCAGTGTGGCAAGACTGTGCGTGACCGGTTTATAAATCTGCTCTGCTGCATTAAGATTTAAGTCAACCAGGGTTGTTGCCGAATATGCCAAGAATGTTATATTTTATAGTCTGGAAGTCAAACTTGTTCAGAACAACCCAACAATTCCATTATTAAGTATATCAAATCTACCTACCACAAGCAGAATGTTTACTTTAACTATGAGCCCGGGTTATGGAAATAACTGCCAAGAATTACAGATGGCACACTCAGAGGAAAAGAGAAAGTAATTGCAATGATCAATTTATGCTAGTGGTACATTTGTCTGCAGAAAATGCAAATAAAAAGATGAAGAATGAACTGGTCATTGCTGTTGACAGGAGGGTTAAACCACCCTGGACAGTAGGCAACAGAAGATGAGGATGTCCTAGGCAGAAACAAAGATAGAGGAGACTGAACAGAAATGCGAGAGAGATCTGAGGAGTAAAGAGCCGTGACAAATGGTTCATGTAGGTACTGAAAACATTAGGGGAAAGAAATGTTTGATAACAGTTATCCCTCCACTGTCTAAATAAATCCTTTTGCTCTTTCCATTCATTGCCCCTCTGTAGCCACAGGAGCTGTGACACAATACTGTCCTCATCTAGATAACCCTTTGCCATGAAAGATCTGTATGGGCAGCCAGTTCAGCAAAACATTGACTAGCGCTCTGCAGAGAGATGGAGGTGAGATGTTTTGTGATTCACTTAAAAAAAACAAACTGACAATGAGTTATTATCTATTGTTCAGGAAAACTGATTTTTCATAGATCAGGACTCATATATAGTTAAAGACTGACTGAGCAGTTCTCAGGAGGCACTCAAACTTTACTTTTTTAAAACTAATTCTAAGTGCATTTCTAAATGAAGAACATCCTGATGGTTTAGGTCTCATGGGAACTTGAAAAATGTTTGGCTGTTTTGATATTTAAATTAGCACATCCAGTTATATGTTATTGTGAAAAAAATTAGGGTTGGTAGATATGGGGACGTCTTAGCATTGAAGGTCAAGGATACTGATGTTAGTCTGAACTAATCTGACACTTGGATTATTCTGCCATGGTCCTAGCTCAACTTAAATGGGATTAATTATTTAAATAATACCATTTTCAAACTTGTGGTATACTAGATGACTTAGATTTGTGTAATATTGATCAAGATAAGAAATTAGGCTGCATTATAGATAGTTCAAACTTTTGTTTACAGTAGAAATATCTGTTTTCTTAATCTGATCATCTGTAAACCAACTAAAGATAATCTGACATTATACATTTAACACTGTATTATAAGTTTCAAAGCTAAACAGTTTATGGAACTTATTAGGGAACCATTAGGGAGTAGTAGCCATCAGATGATAACATGATATTAAATGCAAATTGATGGCAATGATAATCAAACCTAAAAGGGGCCATAATAAGGTCAATACCAGTTTCCTAGCTACTCCCCTATATGGTCAGAAGAAAGCTCTGGGTCAGACAGTAAAGTCTGCTAAACTATTCTCATAAATACATCATAAAAGGATTTCCCAAAAAATTAAAAACAGGAGTAAAACAACAACAACAACAACCACCCAGAGCCCAAGGTGTGCCCAAGAATTTAATGGATTCTGGGTAAGTAAATCAGCCGTGAAGTCATCACCAGTTTGTGCAATGAACGTTGGAAGAGATGCAGCAAGTAGACAAGTTAGATCCCAAAAATCATTTAAGAGAAATCTTGCAGGTGCTGTTAAATTTAGCCCTGAACATTCTTTACTTATGCCAAAAAGAATATGACTGGCAAAGAATATTTGACACGCAGAAGATATTGCAGGTAATCTGGTTGAAAAGGAGTTGTATTTATTAAATGATTTTGAATTCACCAAAGATGATACTAGTTTAGATCAATAACTGAAACTTTGGATTACTGACTGGCGGGTGTACAATGACAATGATGCCACTCTCTCTTCTCAGCAACAACTGTTAGTAGTTGCTGAGGCCAGCATGGCAACAGACCTCTTGCTGCTCTACAGGTAACATTCAAATCTAACAGTATAACGATTGCTACTAAGTAAAAGACCCAGCAGAGATCCTGCCAACATCTTGGATTTAGTGACATAAAATCTGCTATGCCGGTGTGGGTGGCATCGTTTGATTGGCTGCATGAGAATGATCTATTCATATTTGCATCTATATTTTCTTATTTCCTGTAATGTGTTTGGTTAACATTTAAACATTTAATTTTAAATGCCTCAATAACATGTAAAACAGAGTCCCTTAACGAGTGGACTGGCTTATACTGATAGTTATTTCTCATTCCCTGGGCCCTTGTATTAGCCATATTAAGCTAAACCAAACAAGAATAAAATACATGTAATATCAAAAATGTGATTAGATCAAAAACATCTTTTAAAAACCATTTTTCCATTCCTTTGGATGGAAAGTCAGTGAATATCACCCACACACATCAGTGGGACCAACAGAAATATCCAGCACAAAGAATAATAGGAATGATGATATTTAAAATCTTTCATCAGTCTAAACCAAGATGTGGGCTTAAAGGGAAAATAATAGTTCGGGTCAGCTTGAATTTCAGAGATCAATCCCTACCTGGCCTGATAGAGTTAAGTCTAGATTAAGTTTAGCAGCAGCTGTCGGACACTATTGATCTTTAGTCAAGCAGCTTCGCTGGTTGTTTACATCATCAAATTTTGGAAAAGAGAAGTCATGAACTTCTGTCCCTACCTGCACGTGCCTTGGCACATTTCCTATTTCTTGTAGATATTTTGTGGTTTGACAATAACGGATTCTTTGCAGAAATAATTTTCTTTCCTTTACTAGAAGCAATTAGTAAGGAAGGCAGTACACCGATCAAACAATTTTTGGCTTTGAAAGTCAATAACCAAATAAAATTCTTCATGGAATTTCAGGTCTCTTGATTATTTGTTTGACCCCCAATAAACTGACCAAGGAGAGAATTGTTAGAGAAAAACAACAACAACAACAAAAATAAGATTATGGAGTTGAGTTGAGTTATCTACTTGAAAAGAAAAGCAGAGTTTTATTTCCGCTCCTAATATTCAAGGATGGAAACTGTTAACCTACTTGCTACTCATGGTAACAGCTGCTGAGGTTTCCATCCCTAATGGGTCTTATGTGTAGGTTTATCTACCTTCTCCGTACTGGTCCTTTATGTAGTTTCCATTTTCTTGCTGCTAAAAAGAGTTCTAGTAAGTTCCATTGGTCAGCCTGCTTGTACCCATGCAAAATATTCATCCACCTAGTAATGGTAAACTAGAAAGATAGTCTACTAAATTAAAAGATACTGTCATGGCAGGCACTGTCCCTTATACAATTTCCCAGGTTAGAGAAGTATGTGAAGTGTATTATATTCTATGTTAGGCAGGCACTGTCCCTTATACAAGGTTCCAGTTCAGACATTGTAACATGTGGTAAGGACCAGAAGATAGAGAATGGCTTTTACAATATCCTAGTTTGTTGTCAAGACATTACAATAATTAAAGTACAATCACATAATTCTAACATTTTTCTAACATTAAACATTTTCTAAGTTTGAAGTCCAAATTGTAATGGTTGCCTCCTCATAACTGAAGACAGGTGTTCCCAAATGACATCTGAACACCTTGGTGAGTCAGTTTATTAATAACACAGGGGAACAAATTTTAAATAATTTTCAGTTGCATGGAATATTTTAACAAATTTTGATAGAACTTTAGGCGCTGATTTCAAATCTGAAATTAGTTTTTCTCTACAAGCTTTAGTTTGCATGCAATTTGAGGTTAGTGAAATTTTACAATGTGAACTTACGTAAACCATATATAAGCATTTTCATGTCCATATAAATTTATAACTTTTTGTATTTTTATAATTAAATTATAATTTATCATTTGTTTCAGTTTAAACATGGCTTCTATTAAGAGAAATCATTGCAGAAACAAGCCTAATGCCTTCTGCTACATATGTGGATGCTACACACTAAATCGTCAAAAACGTAATGTATCCTCCTTTGTCAAGCGTGCTTACAAGGCATATTTTGAAGTTCATCTTGGTGACCAAGACAAGCAATGGGCGCCTCATGTTGTGTGTCACAATTGTGAAGAAATGCTTCGAGACTGGACCAAAGGAAAACGTAAAAGTCTACCTTTTGGAGTTCCGATGGTTTGGCGTGAACCAACCAATCATTTAACTGACTGTTATTTCTGCATGGTAAACACATCGGGAGTTGGAAAAAAAAAACCGACATAAAATTACGTATCCAAACATTCCCTCAGCTATTCGGCCTACTCCCCACTCTAGAGAAGTTCCTGTTCCAATATTTAAAGGCTTACCTTCATTAGACGATAAAGACATTGAAGATGATACAAACAAACAAAATAGTAGTGACAGTGAAGTGGCAGAAAAATGTTCGTCGTCGGAGAATTGTTCTTCAGACTCTGAACCTTTTCCCACCCCTAAGCCTCTTCTGCAAGTTGAATTAAATGATTTAGTGCGAGATTTGGGCCTTTCAAAAAAAGCAGCAGAGGTTTTGGCATCAAGATTACAAAGTAGAAATCTTGTTGATCACTCTGTTAAAGTTTCATATTTTAGAAATCGTGACCAACTTTTTGTAGCTTTCTTTTCAGAAGACAAACATTTTGTTTACTGCCATGACATTCCAGGGCTTCTTAAAGAACTGGGTGTATCTTACTATAATCCTGCCGAATGGAGACTCTTTTTGGACAGTTCAAAACGTAGTCTAAAGTGTGTTCTTTTACATAATGGCAATGTTTATGGAGCGGTACCTATCGGTCATTCTGTGCATTTGCGAGAAGACTATGATGATGTGAGAATAGTCATGGACTTATTAAAATATCATGAGCACAATTGGATCATTTGTGTGGACTTAAAAATAGTCAATTTTCTTCTTGGACAACAGAAAGGTTTTACCAAGTTTCCATGTTTCCTTTGTATGTGGGACAGCCGAGCACGAGACAAACATTGGGTCCAAAAGAACTGGCCTATCCGTGAAACTCTTAAAGCTGGCATGCCAAATATCATAAAAGAGCCAATTGTAAACAGAGATAAGATCATCTTTCCTCCTCTTCACATAAAATTAGGTTTGATAAAGCAATTTGTTAAAGCCCTAAAAACCGAAGGTGAATGTTTTCAACACATCATCACAGCTTTACCAGGGTTATCATTTGAAAAAATCAAAGCAGGTGTGTTTGATGGCCCACAAATTAGAACACTATTTCGTGATAATCAGTTTGTTGCTAAGATGAATGCTTTGGAAAAAGCAGCATGGTTATCTTTTGTGGCAGTTGTTCAGAACTTTCTCGGAAACTATAAAGCGGAAAACTACTGTGATCTTGTGAACACAATGCTCCTCGCTTTTCGTGATCTCGGGTGCAACATGAGCATCAAGCTTCATTTTTTGAACAGCCACCTTGATAAATTCCCTGACAATCTGGGAGCTGTAAGTGACGAACAAGGAGAACGATTCCACCAAGACCTAAAGATCATGGAAGAACGTTACCAAGGGCGCTGGAACAAAAGCATGATGGCTGACTACTGCTGGAGCATTAAACGAGATTGCCAAGATAAAGTGTACAAACGCAAATTCCTTCCTGGATAAAATACACATTCAGATAAAAACTAATGAAAATATGGCACGATCAACACTAGATAATAATTTAATTTACTCATAAAATTTTTTAATTCTCTATCTTTTGCTTCAATAAATATTTTTAAATGACTTTTTTGCCGTTTTAAGATTAAAGTGAACAGAAGAATTTTGATTAATGTTGGAATTTGTTAAAATAACGAAAAATAAAAAATATCAAATTGCATGAAATCTGTAGCTTGCAGACAAAAACCGACTTTAAAATTAAAATCTACATATTCAAATTGACTAGAAAAAAGTATTTTTTTTAATGCAACAAAATGAGTGTTCCCCAGTGTAATATAGCCACTACAAACAAGCTTTCAGGTAGCAAGCAATGTAACCCCAACACCATGAAATGCTTCCAGACAACTTACAAGTCCATAAACTGTACCTACATCAATTATTTCATAGCTGTTACACAATAAAAGTTATTTACATGCATTTTTCTAAGCCACACCTGGTAATGATGCTTCCCTTCTTCCAGTTATGTTCAAACTCAAACAAATCTCAGTGTCTGAATTCATGACAATAAATAATCAGCACGCAGAAGTAGAGCACTTACTTACCTGTGTACATAAACATCAAGAGATGCACATGTTACAGGTACAAATACATCCCCACCACCCAGTTGGTCAAAAGACTGGTGAATTGGACCTCAATTTTTCATTCGCCCATTTCTTTTTCCTATCTTCCTCTTTATCCTTTGCTTGTGTAGTTGCTGGATCAGCAGAATTTTCGGACATCAGGTGATTCTGTGAGCAACTCCAAGGGAGCCAGGGTGAGCACAACCCACCGCCCCACCCACAAAAATAACACAAACACAATATCTCGATGACATTTTGCTTGTTCTTGTTGTTTTAAATCAAAACGAGATGTGCAGTCATCTATTGAGTAATTCACTGTAACATAAAAATGCTTTTATTCTTTATTTTGCTTCCAAAATGCAATTTTCAGTTATTTAGAGGCGTGAATCAGATTTTCCGTTATTTCAAGAAGCGAAACAAAATTCCCCAAGTTTTGAAAGCAGAAAGAAAGAGGAGGAAGGGAGAACTGATGTCCGACTAAAGAGTCATCTTCTCGCTGCCACTGCCGAGGGTTGTGTGTGAATGTGACACCTGTCAGCCCTTATTTGTACTGCAAGTACGTCTATTACTGTTTTCACAATACATAGATGCAAAAGGCAACAGTACACAACAAAAGCTGGCGAGGTTTCCTGATAACAGTTTTTCCTTTTCTTCTTTGTGATCTGATCGATATTTCATTTAATTATTCAAAAAAAGACAGAAAATTCCCCACTTCAACTGGTCTTTGGGGGCTGCTGCCAATAGCGCAAAATCTTCAAGAGACTTTTCCCAGCCTTTCCTGTAGGAACCTGAAACTCTGGGAAAAAAAACAAACATGATTCATTGTCTCTCTCTCTTAAACTAGCATCTCAGCACACTCAAAACCGCAAATTTAGAAACAAAATTCTTATAAAAAGTTTACTGCTGGAGATGCTGGTAGATCATGCAGACAAAAATCATTTATCCCCTGCCATGAATGGTGTAACCCATCGTTAAAGTCCATCTGATGGCCCAAGTCCATTAGCTGTGGAGGAGTCACAGCAGCTCCTAGTGCCCCAGAAACGCAATGAGGGCAGAGGGTGGGGGGACCCAGAGGACAAATCTGATCTCCAAGTTATAGACAAAAATAGACGTCAACACTATTTTTTTTTTTTAATTAGAATCTTTTCCCCAACCACACAAACATAATGCATATTGCCAATATTTCCACCTTAACAGAAACAAGAGCAGCTCTGACCAATACCGGTATGTCTGTCGGTCTGTCTCAGTAACATTAACAGAGCTGCTACATTAAAGAAGAGTACTACTATCCATCTACTTCTGTTCATCTGTCCCGGTATCGTTAATATTATTTCACATGGGCTTCACAAAAGTTAAGCAAAAAAAAAAAAAATTTAATGTTTCATTCCAACAGACTCCTCTACGTGTTACACAACTTTTGTGTGTTTAAAAAAAGACAAGAGTTACGAACAGTTTTTAGGTATGTAAAGGGCAAGCAAGAAAGAATTCTAACGTAAACCAGGCAAACAAATCATCATCAATAGGGAACGTGACACCCAACAGTAATATATGGCTGACAGTTATTTTGTGGGCTTCTCATAACCTGTCAAGGGGACCGGTGAGCAATAAAATCCATCGTCTTATCAGAGAAGTTTACAGTGATCTTGGGGGAGGGAAATTTCTGTCAAGAGCATCCCATATTTTCTCAATAGGATTTATTGGAGGAGAATGTGTTGGCCTCATCATCATCATCATCATGGATAATGGTCTAGTCTTGGTAAATTACGTGTGCCCTTTGTGGGACAAGTGTTACTCTTCATTAAAATAAGTTTTCGCCAAGTGTTCTGACAGAGATCCAGAATCTTGTCCATCTGTCTCGCTGCAGTTAGGGTACCTCCTTCAAACATACAGAGGTCTGTAACCCAACCAATGAAATTCCTGCCTAGGTCATCATCATACCTCCAGTGGTATAGTGATTCTTTTCCACGCTCCCTCCAGATTCAGTACACGCCATGGGTCACAACGAAAACTAAATGTTGACTCATCATAAACGAGAACATGGCTCCCATCATGCGGTGTCAAAGATACACCAGTTCAACCACTCCTGTTCATGACAACAGGTGAAGGGGATATACATACCATGGGTTACCCTGCAGCTTTCTTACATAAGCCAGAAGTTCTGCTTTGCAGAGCAAAACGTGATACATACAGATCATCCGCTGGCTGCGATCCATGGTCAACCTTGAATCTTCAGATGTTATCTCCATACCCCTAAAATTGGTTTCCATAGCTGAGAAACCACATCTCCGTTCACATTTAGCGATTTCGCCACCTGGTTCTGTGACTGTTAGAGAATCTTCCAAATAACTATGGCTGCCCATTTGTGATGGCGCCCTTCAGGAAATTGTAACGAAGTCTAAATTTATGTTAATGCACGACAGTTTTTCGTCTTTATACCAGAGGCTGGAATTCATTTACATACTTCTTTGAAAAATATTCTTGCCTGAAAAGGGAAGTTGGTTCTGAATGTTTGAAACTTTAGCCATTTTGGAAATATATACATAATTTTTTATGTTACTTAACTTTTGGAAACCAGGGGTATGTTATGTATATTACTATCTGTCACTTTTGTTACAAACTGGGCTGTGTGTGGGAGAAATAGCGTAACTTGAGATAGTGGTGAGAAACAGTGTTTACCATTAGCTGGTTTTTCCTGGTTAATGTCACATCCTTCTCACAGATAAACGGGTCTGGACACACAGGCTTAAATACCAATTCTCATGAATTTTTCTGCCACAAGTTCTGGGAGAGCTGCTTTAGAAATAGAGCATAAATCTATGTAATCTTCATGCTGAAATGCACAGGTGCCAGAGGTTAGAATGGGCTAGTGGAATTACTGTAACGTCAGCATCTTTTTTTATATCCACTCGGTTTCACACACTGCTGATTAGTTTGCTAAAATCAATGCTTTCCAATCTGTCATTTCCAATACCAAAACAGTTTAGCAGATGCTGCATCTAAGTCTTCAGGTCTTGAAATAATCACTGAAGCATCCATCCATTCAGTGATACAGTGCTGTGTGACTGTGTTATATCTCAAACAAACATAAAAAGCTATTAGGTGCATGACTTTGGTGGTCTAATATAAACATGTGGGTGGGCGGCAAACTACTGGCCTGCTAAGGTTGAGGACCCATGTTTGAACATCCAGTTGAGATATCTGAAATGTTAAGAATTCTAGCAAGAACTTTCTGTGGTAGATATACGGCTAAACTTTGTGTCCTGTTTTCCTTTGCTTTGCTTAACTTAGAAAAGTGACACCAGAGGGTTCCCGCCAATGGATTTTTTGTGTGCGTGTCACATGTCAATCCATGTTTACTCAGTGTTCTATGGCTGTTGTCTTATATTATATTAATCCCCATTCTGGTGCCAACTGTAATAGGAACCTCTAGGCTTAACCCAGGTTTATAACATAATCACAGTTGACAATCCCATGTTCAATTACACAGTGTAACAAATTTTCAAAATGTTTTCAGTTATCCTGATTTTTCAATTGGTTATGGTCAGTTTTGGTCAGCTGATTACTAACATAGCACTCACTGGTTTTTCTAAGGTGTCCGTTTTCTACTCAGAATGTTACTCCAAACATTCTAACACGTCATTACTGATAATATGGGTACAACTAATTAACTTTTCCCAAATCAAAAGGAAACAATCATTTTAACTCATGAAAAAAGTTTATTCAATACATTTATTTACTTCTTGAGTACAGTAAAAATCTAAAATGCAATTGCAGAAATAAAAAAATGCACAACTTTTTGGTCTCTCCTCCTACACATTGAAGTATCATGAATTAGACCCCAGATATAGTCACCCATCATTCTGACATCCCATCTTCCCTGCCAAGCTTTTTGTGAATTTTCCTTGTAATCCTTTCAAAACAACCAATCATCTTAAAATCTCCACAAACATCTCAGTTATGTTTTTTGTAGTCAGTTGTCTCCAGCAGAAGCTTAAAATTTTCATAATCCTCCTTTGTATGTACAAAATGGCCAATGGGTATCAATGGATATTAGTTTCCATTGTGAAGGACTTCTTTGAGACTTCTCATCGAACTGTCATTGAAGAGACACCATTCAGTAGGATTGTACATGATACCCATTTTGTAAAACAAGCTATTAATGTTACTGCAGAAACACAATTTGCCATTTACTGAGAAGTATCCTGAGAATTTTTCATGCCACTTTCTGGGAGATGTAGATTTACAACTGCTATCTAAGAGATTCCATTCTTTCAGTCTTGATATAGGAAGTTCAGCATTAGATTTTGTTAAACCTAAATCCTGTACTAAGTTGTCCAGTTCTTGCTGATTTGGAAAATGAGGCTTCTTTGATTCTGACTTAAATTCATACTTTTCATCTACAGGTGAATTTTCACTCTCTGATGAAGAATCTGTTTCTTTGGATTTGGGTTGTGGCTATGGCACTGGAGGGTCATCACTGTGGAACTGGTGCAATGGATGATGGAATATTTGGAAACAAAATATCATGTCAGTTTTTGGTGTTCCTGAATCTTGACACATCCACTACACTAAAGTAACAGTCATGATTGTTAGACTCTTGCCAAATACAAGGGATTACAAATGGCATTGCTTTACGATCTCCTCTTAGCCACCTTCCAGTGCTGATCTGCTCGTTCCACAAGCCACATGAGGTGCCCATGCTTTATCTTGATCACCAATATTCATTCCAAAGTATGATTCATAGGCCAATCCTCAAACATAACAAAATGAGTCTGCAGAGAATTTGCATTATCGATTTTCAGCCATTCTTATTTAATATAATAACAGAATAAAAACAGCACCTGTTAAATGTTTTTATTTCACACTGGGCTATGCGTGCACAAGGGTTTATATACCTTGATTTATGGATGAAAGTGCTAGAACGTTCTACTGAGTTCTAGAAAGTTCGAGAAAGTTCTAAAAGAAATCTAGGAATTTTTTGGGTGTTCCGTATTATGCACCCATTTTATCAGCTATAATAGCATAATTATTTCTAATATACTTGACATTTACCAAAAACCAATGCTAGAACCATATTTAACATACAAAAATGCCATGGAAAATGTAAAAAAAAATCAAGTTAACGCTAGGTAACAAAAATTTAGTTATCTATTTGAAGGGGTTTTTAGTGCGTGTCCATCAGTGAGTCACATGGCATCGCTGAAGTACCATTACACCCGTCTGGTTGGTTAGAAACTTTAGCAGTGAAAGCAAATCGTAAATAGTAGTGAGACAAGTTAAAATCTTGAAGATGCGAGCAATGTTTAAATGACCAGCGATTTCGAAGCCACCGGATGTTCCATCTCTCACCTGTAGACTTCAAAGAACGTTGAAACGTTTATAATCTTACAAATTTTTGTTGTTTTTTTTTTTTTTGTGCACCAGCAGGTAGCGCTGCTGGAAGAGACTGCTGGCTCCTTGTTCCAGACCTGGATTTTTTTCCAGCCAGACGAAGCTTCTCTGACCGGTCTAATAGTAATTCGAAAAATAATAACAATTTCTTAAGCGCAAAAGGCCCCCCCCAATTGCGTCTTTAAGAAATTTTCTGACAAAAAAGGAGGGAAAGAATCAATATAAATAATATAACAGAACTATTATCCACACAATGTATGCTCTGGTCAATCAATAAGACAAAATCAGCCCTGTGTCCATATTTCAATTTTAAGAATCCTGTCACATAAGAAAAGCACCGTGTGTCTATAAATTATTTAGTCCTGGATAATAACTTAGCTTTATTACATTTTACAGCAAATATCAAGATAAAGGAAAAAAATAATAATTTCCGATCACCTAAATCATTATTGTCTTAATTTGAAATTTCTGTCTTAGGAGGAAAAAAACACACAAAACCAACATTCTGTAGTTAACTGCAATTCCGAAATTGTTTACGTAAATTTAGCCGCAAATCTAAAATAAATGAACATGTCAGATAATGGTATTAAATCGGCTGGAGCAGGAGTCCTTCCTTTAAACAGAGCATCAGATATTTTTTCTATTTGGTATGGGAACTGAAAGGCAGTTGAATGTTATTCTCCAGAGTCAGTCACTGTAATCCTCTGATATTAAAGCCCTGGTGGAGGAGGGAGGGTCCCTCTTCATTCTAAACCCATACTGATCTTGCTGACAGGTACCCATCCCCACAGACCCATCAGTCTCAACCTGACAGCAGCAGTGCTCAAGTGGGCCCTGTGCAGGAGGATAGCTCTCTCCATAATACACCATCAATTACCCGAGTATAACACAACAGGAATTTTAACATTTCTAAGTTACTTTCCCCTACACAGAGAGGAAGGGACATCTCTCTCTCCTTGCTGAATTTCTGCTTGTTCAAAAATATAAATAAATAAAATAGTAATTGTCGTATTTCCTCTCCAGATCACATTCTAAATAAGACAGACGAACTAGGATTGCTCCCTCAAACCAAGGAAGGCGTTATGCGGGGGTATTTACTAACTGCTGGCGGATTTGAAATGAAGTCAGCTGGGATACCATCGCAGTGATGCTTTTGTCTGAATGGTGCCAGTACACACAGAGAAAATAAAACTGCCATTAAGTTTCTCAATGACAAGTAGGTGATTATAATGAGAGTGACCTATTAAAATATTCACTAGAAAACCAAAAGAAGAGATTATAATAAAATAATGAAGTGGCGAAGACTAGAATTAATTCATGTTCTACCACTAGTAGTAGTGGGTAATAACTAGGGAGCCAAACTAAACACGAAATGGAACGCAAACCAGTTCAAACCGATTAAAAACAAACAGATCACAGCAGTTTAGCTGTTTGTTTGGAAGACCTTTTAGCTTAATGGAAAACTCTGGCTTTAGAAAGATAATTGATCCAATTCTTGAAGATTTATGCTGACAATGATAATATTAGGAAGTGAGTTTCAAGTTTCACCAGTGACATTTGCCAGACCATCTGAGAAATAAAAGGTCTTCTCTCTTTCTTTTAAGATTCACTGCACAACAAGTTTATTAGTGTCCAGCTCGGGCAAGATGGAGAGACTGCAGTGCAGGCCATAGCTATAGAAGAAACGAGAGGAAGACGTACATCCCACAATCTCAAGAACATGCCCCTCGAAAGTATTTATAGCTGGTATGAATGTGCATGGTGAAGTTTCTCCAATGTATGAATGCTGATGAAGAACAGGGAAGTAAAGAAAACTTAGATGCTAGAGAAGAAATACTTGATGCTGACAATAGGAGGAGGAGGTTGGTCACAAAAAAGGATTCAGGTGAGATGCATGCACTGGAACAGGAAACTCCTACTGAACTCGATGCTGGTGCTGCAGTGACAAGCGTCCACTGCTCAGCCCACAGGTGATCAGGTGCCTAACGACTGAAGCATTGTTCTGCAGTTGCTAAGCTCATTCTGTCTGCAACAAACAAAACTCAGGTGTGGAAACTGAGCCTCAGCAGACCTCTCTTAGAAAGCTCCACAGACGTCTCTCAACTTTTGATCAGCTCAAATTGAAGGAATTTTGCCAGGATATGGAAGCTTTGTATCGCAGATGTCCCTGATTGGAACACTAAACAAACAGCCAATTCCCTCAAACCAGAGCTGTTCTGATTAGGGCTGTTTTGTTGCACACTAGGGGGCACTTTTATGGTATATAACTAGAGTGTCAGCACTTTCCTCGGAGAGCCTGCTGGACTAAACGAGTTCCGTTTTAAAACGGCTTTACTCGCTGTAACCTTTCCTTATCCAAGCCACCAACTGCTGCTATCTGCTGGAGATAAAAGGTCACAGCTCAGGTACCAAACTACACACGCTGTCTGCTGTAGAGCAGATAGGAAGGGCAATAAATGACAAGCTTGAGGTTCCTCTGCAGGAAATAGAATCCAGTAAAATAAGAGTAGTCTTGACTCGAATTTTTGCCAAAAAATAACATTGGTGCAAACTAGATTTTTTTTTTTTTTTTTTACTCTTGAGCGGCGACTAAGCAAAAACGAAAGCAGCCTAAATACCGGCATCAGAAAAGAGACGCCCGACCTGAACCGTACAGACCGGCTGGTTACTCCATCAACACAAGTTACGGCTCAATGTGCCTTTTCTGGTCTCAAGTTCCCGCCGAACAAACTCAGCAGAGGACTTCACGGTTATCTGTTGTAACGATGTTTTCAAAGTATGATTTTGTTTCCTTAGTCGGCTACGTTCACCGTTTTGTAAACGCAGGGATTTACACTGCGGAATGAAGATGTCCAGGGTTTGGCACACGATGCTGAGGAGCAACTCGTCGGCAAACAGAACCATCTAGACGTTTGGTGAGATGGTCGTGGTCACAGACTGGGGCTGTGTATGCGAACTGGTTCGGTGGGGGGGGGGTTCTTCTGAACTGAAACCAAGCCAGAGCTCTACCACGTCTGAACCAGAGGGGACAATCTCAATGCGGCTAAACTCCCTGAAAATAACACTGGAAATGAGAGTCAGTCTCTGCTGCTAATGTTTTTTTTTAAAATATTTTTATTTATATACATTGTCAGGAATTTCTGATGATTGACAAAAAGGGACTGAACTTAGCTAATTTAGGGGCTGATCAGATTAAGAGAAAAGACTGACATATGAGGTAACAATTGAAAACCATATGAAGCTTTAGTAACAAGCAGCTTTGAGTATCAACTATATTAAAGATGATTCCTATTCTTACTTTACGCATTCTCTCTCTCTCTCTAATTCTTGTTCTCTTTCCCTACAACGAGTGGGTGTTTCCCAAAAACATTCTCAACCCTTCTCCCCATCACTGTTCTCTTCCAAAAGATGGCAAGGAGTACCTTACTTCCACCAAGCACATATTTAACCCTATGGCCAAGCTGTATGTACATTTATTCCAAACAATCAAATACACTGGTTAGCCTAGTTTGTCTCTGTCATTATGAGGAGCAAATGCCTGGCAACAATCATAAGATTCCTTAGCAAAATTAATAACATCTGCCTTTCTGTGAGCACATCTTGTATATAATCATATACTAGCCATAGGTCATCATCTTCTTGCATGTAATCAGAAGTTGGAAATATCTTGCCTCCCCCCTCTATATTTCACAGATGAAGCTTTAGACTTTTCTGCCTGAGAACAAATGTCCATATGTCTATAGTAGACACCAGGTTGGCAATATGGCAAGCTAGAATCTGTTACAAAACTAGCCAGCCTGGTAACAGTTTGGAACGATATCATTCCACTGCACAATCTAACCAATGAAACTCTCTTTGTTTTCACCTGAAGCAAACATTTTTTTTCTTGGGTTTCAATCTTACATCATGACCAAGAAAGTGGAATCAATGCCATCAAAAGAACCGTGAATGGCAACTATGTTTACTGGTCTATTAACGAACACACCAGAACTGTAAAAACATGCGCGCACACCAATTAATTTTCTGGTCATTATTATTTCAAAAATAACTTAGAAACATGCTCAGGGAAATTGCACATTAATCAAAACGAGTCATTTTTTTAAAGTTCATAAAGCTTAAGATAATTAAATCTCTCTTTTTTTTTTTTGAAGATGCTCAAGTTTGCGAATATAAAATTTAGTAAATCGGGTTATTAGTTAAAACGTTTTAAGGTGAACTGCATTAAGAACACGAGGGGCATCGCCTTGCAGCAATGGCAACAACCACAATATGTATTTTGAGAAATTATGCATACAACAATGTCGACCTTTGGGTCAGTCAGTGACAAGTTGGAGAGAAATTTCCTAAGTGTTTTACTGAAAAACTGAAGTTTTTTCGTGTATCATCTATCATCAGATAGGTTAACCTAATAAGGGAATCTTGGGAAAGTTCACTGCTGGTGCTGAATTGCATCTACAAAAAAAAATTTTTTTTTCAAAATCTATAGTGTATATATGTTTTAAATTATAGAATTAACTGCAAACTTCCACACATTTTTGAAAATAATTAAAAGAAAGGAACCTAAAATGCTGTGATTTGATTTAAATAAATCATGGCTTCCAAAAAAGATAGCTCTACAAAAAACAAAACAAAAAAAAAATAGCCAGAAGTGCTCATTCAATTGTTTTAAGAAACCATTATTATTTATCATCTAGTTTCAACTTAAAAAATAACTAAACAAACTATAAAATCCATATAACATAGAAAAAAATTATATATCTCCATATTACTACCTCAGACTTCCATCTTTGTTTCTTTTTTTGTTGCTCTTTTGAAGTGAGTTTAAAAGATATCATGAGGCATAAATATCACAGAGAGATGGAGAGAGAGAGAGATGAAGAGAGCTTTCAATGTCAATAAAACTGTTTTTATTGTCATGCATTTACCTCATTTGGCTAAATAATTTTCAACAGCTTGTGATACTAAATATTTTCTGTGATGAATCCCATTGTGTTTTAGATAATGACAAAAAGCAGATGGGAGGATACAGATATCAGTTGTAAATTCTAATAGCCGAAGTAGGTTGAACAAGCAGAGGCTGGCAAACAAAGGATGAGCGAGTAGGACCCGCTGTGCCATCAACCATCTTCATGAGCAATTAGGAATGGTTTTTTTTTAAAAAAAATTGCTTTTGCACTACACTGCCCCATTCCATCAACTATAATGCATTCTATTATTTTTCTGATATTTTTTTTTAAGAAAGTTCATAATTAAATTAAAATTCACTATAATCTTATCACCATGTTGCCTAATAGCAACAAAATCATTATTAACAAAAAAAAAGCAAAAATACCATGGTGCAACAAAAATTAAATATGCATGTGTTAACCAATCAAGTAAAACAATAGTATGAAACAAATCTTCACATAGATAAGTACAGTAGTTAATGCCTGAGCTCCTCTGCCAAGGTAGAGGGCTTGATTTCATCTCCAGTCAAGGTCAGCTGGGTTTGGTACAAGACCCCGGGGCACACCTTATACCCCAGCCTAACCAAGTGGGTTTCCACTGGCCATTTCAATTTACTCCCACATCTGAAGTTCTATTATTAGAGATTTCCCTACTGAAGTTGGAAGTGCTGAGCCCTCCCCCAATCATAGTGCAAGATGGGCAACAAACGAAGATAACAGCAGCTCCCAGGCGGCACCTCATAACTTGTCTTGGAGTATATCTAATTTTCTTTCTACTAGCATTCAAACAGTGTACTTTAAAGAGAGAGGGATAATTACAAATACACTAGCATTTAAAAGAAAGTCTACACCTTTTGGTTAGTGGATACTTTCAATTAATATGAAGGTTAAGTACAAAGTTTTTTTTGGAATTTAAGAAAAGGGTTCATTCTCTGGACAGATATAATAAATGAGGTAAATTATTTCAAATTTAAGATTATCAATAATACTAAAGATGATACAGAACCTTAATAAATGTGAAAACATGAGACATGTAAGCAAACTGAAAGTTGCAAAATACTGTTGTTCTATTAAGTGAAAGTTTTCAGGAATCTGATCAGCTGACCCAAATATTCAGGAAATTAGTTCTCTACCTACAAACTGACAGCTTTTCCAGATTTCTGATCTGTTGACCAAAATTTGCTTTTAATTTCAGTCTCTGAAGTATTCTGGTTAGCAGAGAGAGAGAGTTCACCGTGTGTATATATACATTTTTATCTCTGCTGCTGAATAAATTTTCTAAAACTAGTCCTTGGCTGCTAAGTCTGTTTTCTTTATTGTTTAAACCAAAAACTAATATGAGTAATGTGGCAGAATCCTTCGGACATTGTATTCTTGCTGTTCGTATAATTCCCCGACAGTACTGGAGCTAAGCTTAACATACAGGTAATCTGTCTGTAAAGAAATACAAGTTTTACTACATAAGACAACAAAGATGCAACTGTTTTACTTAAGTAATATCATAACAGGCTGGTCAAAAACCAGAGAAACCTGGGTTGAAGTTAATTATCTCCTCTTTGCATTTACACTGATCAATGGGTTACCTAAATATACATACCAATCCTGATTTCAAAACGAAATGGGGATGTGGGAAATTCTTAAATCCAACATGTACAAATGAAACTAGTAAGTAAGATGTTGCTCTTGTTTTTCTATAGCAAAGAAGAGAGCTGCCATTATGACAGTCATAAGTCTCATCCAGCCTGAGAAGTTAGTAACACAGTTTAATATAAACAAATTACATTTAATAGAAGCTTGAATAAAATGCCATTGTGAGCTGTTATGGAACAGAATGACGTTCGACGAAGAGATCCTATAATCTGCTTATTATAAGTAATATGCATTTAATTATCACAAAACTGCTTCAAGTTTCAAATAAATGTAAATAATGTTTTTCAAAATACTTAATATATTTCGAGTAAACACATTAATACCCAATTTGTATGCCTGCAAAATTAGTTTCAGATACAATACGGCATTATCAGTTTATTTATAAGATAGCAATTTCAAACAGACAGTATCACTCACCATCATGTATAATTAACTCTCTGCTGTCTGACATTATGGTGACACCATGTCCACACACAAATAGCAGCAGGAAATTGAGTTGTGCACATTCTGCATCTGGTGACAAGCTAATCTGTTTTTTATTGCCAGATTCAACACCAGTGAGGGATTCTCTTCCCAAGTCAGATGAATAGGCTACCCTCCAACTTTGTCCAAGCACAACAGATGACTTGCCAGCCGATGTGGCTACTTCGCTAATGTGTCATGGTCCTCTATAATTCGGTATCTTTTCAGTAGCATCCTGCTTACCTCCTCCTCCTCCTCAAACACAGGCATCTTATAATCAGACATTTCTTTTCACCGCAGAGAGGGCAGCCACAGTATCAATGAGAGGTTCAATCACCTTTAAGAAACCAATCAAATTTTAAAAAAAAAGACAAAAGGTGGGGAGGTGACGTTCTATCTATTATTTGATTTGAATTTTTTAAAAGAAAAATTCCACTTGATATCCGAAGTCAGTTCTTAATAAATGGTTCAAAACAGCTTTGTTTCCTTGGAGATAATCGATAACAGAGCATTAAATTCGATGATTTTCGCAAACTAATCGCGAACCAAGGTACACAGTTCACACCACAGAGCTATGCGCAGACTTTCATCAACCATTTAAAAGATAAAATAAATACCTCCCAAGGAAGATGGGAAACGCACATCAGAAAAAATTAATAATTTCTGAAAATGCAACAAGATAAAACATAATATCTTATCAGTGATTTATATAGCAATTATGATCATCTACACGAAGGCAGGCTTCTCAAGGGAAATAAGAGTTGATATCTAGTTTTTTTTTTTTTTTTTTTTCAAATTAGAAAAAAACTTCTTTATTGTTTAACCCTTTGGAGACAGACACTCTTGAAAATCTCTAGCCGTATAGATGGAGAAACTGACTGCTGCCACTGATTTATCAGGATGTTGCTTTATTGAAAGGCCACTGCTGATTGCTGCACACTGTTTATAGGAAACCATTCAGCAAGCCTCTTTTATGGGCTGATGGATCAACTGCATTGTCCTTGTCACTTACTAGCTTCGAGCTGATAGCCCTCTGGAGACTATGGGGGGCTGATCTAAGTAAATTTTGTAATTATGAAACTTTGAAACATCCACAACAATTTCAAGCTTAATAATAAAAAAATGAAGTTTTCTTAAGACCGAAAAGATAGGCATTCGCTAAACCCTAATATCGTGAGGCGGATTAGCAAAAGTCTCTCTCTCTTCATCACTCTCTCTCTAAATTTGTTATTTCATAAGAAATCTACACAAGGAAGATAAAAACTAATCAAAATATTCAGAAAATATTAATTTTATCAAACAAATTTAACAACAACAACAAAAAATTAGTTAAGCAAATAAATTATCCTGCTGTTTCGTTAAACAATTTTTAATTGCCATTAAATTTTTATTTTTTTTTTTATTAGCTGGGCGATCAGCTAAATTAAAGTGCAGCTCTCTGAAATACAGTAACAGAAGTACCATGGAATAGAAGTATGGCAGACTCTCCATTAGAACGTGGACCTGGTCCATTGTGGTATGACATGATAAACTAAGCTGCCAAGAAATTCACCTCGCTATTCTGGGAAATCAAGGAAAATAGGAAATAATCTAAGAATCTGCAATCAATGGCACGATGGTAAAAACTACAGTTTAGCCAAATGACTGTTGTCAGAAGTTGTTATGGCAATCAGTGCAGTGTTGTTGTTTTACATCACCCAAAAGTCGGAGAAGAGTACTGGTGATGTGACATGGTTCAACATCTCAGTTGATTGAAGCAAGAAGAAATCAGTCAAGTTAGCATTTCTTCTCAATGGAGCTCTACTTTCAGTGAGATTAATGCTGCCAAGCAAGAAAACCATGAATGCAATATTATACATTCCTCGTGTGACTGCTTATTGCCAAGAGAGGAAGAATGCTGACATCATGGTTACATGCCTCAGTAAGCATTTTCACACTTCTCTCATTGGCTTCTGGTAAAAGTAAACCATTATATTATGGTTGCAGAAACTCTTTTTTATTTGATGAATTAAAATTCAGTTTTTTAAGGTTCTGGCAGCAGATGACAATAGTTTCCTATATCTACTACTAGTAGATTTATATAGCACACACACGTCCGGATATATCCACATGGGAAAATTTTAAATGTCTTACATATAATCACATTTCTTAAAGGGAACCTCAGATCAATTTTTTGCTATAATATTATGACATTATCAAAAAAGCTGAATACAATATATTTTAATTGACTCATCATAAAAGTTAGATATGCCAATATTTGTATTTATAAATACTCTGCAACAGTAAAAAGAAACTTTCACTTTATATTTTTTTTGTGATAAAGGAAACTTATCTGTAGGGAAATAAAAACTATAGTTAGCAGTCTCCACTACATTGCAAATATACCCAGAACGAATGAAGCTTTTGTAGACTATTTTAATTAGAAAAAGAGGGGAAAAGGGTTAAATAATCCATCTCTACATTTCTTGTGTTACACACTTCATTTCATGGAAGTACTCAGTAGTTATGTGTACACCTTTGTCAAACAGCCTGGAGATTTATGATTCCAACAAAGGCTGAAGCTGTCAAAAAGATGCAAAAATTCAAAAGCAGCAGCAACATGTTTTTAAAAATATATATCACCATGGTAACAATCTTGAAATGTTCCATTATTTCAAGAAAAACTCTGAAAGCATTGAAATAATAAATAATGGTGATAGATTAGAATAAAATAACATTCTCCTGTCACACACACCCTTCATTAATAATTTTAAGATATCTTTCATTATATATTTTTAATATATACAGAATCGTGTTTACCTATACTGACCTGGCATAACGGCTAATATTCAGCTTATTGGAAGTTCATACTGTATTTATTTTTAACCATATTAACAAGTATACTGATAATTACTAACATCTACAGAATATAATTCAGCTAATTACAACACTTCTAGGTGGATATTTTAGCAAAGTGGGTAGCATTTAGTTTTTTCCCAACAGTTGTTTATTTATTTCAGTTTGATTCTTACTTACTGTGACGCCGGGGCGGCCATTTAAGAGCGGTGCCAGCGAACTCGCCGGCCGTGACGCCGGGGCGGCCATTTAAGAGCGGTGCCAGCGAACTCGCCGGCCGTGACGCCGGGGCGGCCATTTAAGAGCGGTGCCAGCGAACTCGCCGGCCGTGACGCCGGGGCGGCCATTTAAGAGCGGTGCCAGCGAACTCGCCGACCGTGACGCCGGGGCGGCCATTTAAGAGCGGTGCCAGCGAACTCGCCGACCGTGACGCCGGGGCGGCCATTTAAGAGCGGTGCCAGCGAACTCGCCGACCGTGACGCCGGGGCGCCATTTAAGAGCGGTGCCAGCGAACTCGCCGACCGTGACGCCGGGGGGCTATTTAAGAGCGGTGCCAGCGAACTCGCCGGCCGTGACGCCGGGGCGGCTATTTAAGAGCGGTGCCAGCGAACTCGCCGCCGTGACGCCGGGGCGGCTATTTAAGAGCGGTGCCAGCGAACTCGCTGGCCGTGACGCCGGGGCGGCTATTTAAGAGCGGTGCCAGCGAACTCGCTGGCCGTGACGCCGGGGCGGCTATTTAAGAGCGGTGCCAGCGAACTCGCTGGCCGTGACGCCGGGGCGGCTATTTAAGAGCGGTGCCAGCGAACTCGCTGGCCGTGACGCCGGGGCGGCTATTTAAGAGCGGTGCCAGCGAACTCGCTGGCCGTGACGCCGGGGCGGCTATTTAAGAGCGGTGCCAGCGAACTCGCTGGCCGTGACGCCGGGGCGGCTATTTAAGAGCGGTGCCAGCGAACTCGCCGGCCGTGACGCCGGGGCGGCCATTTAAGAGCGGTGCCAGCGAACTCGCCGGCCGTGACGCCGGGGCGGCTATTTAAGAGCGGTGCCAGCGAACTCGCCGGCCGTGACGCCGGGGCGGCTATTTAAGAGCGGTGCCAGCGAACTCGCCGGCCGTGACGCCGGGGCGGCCATTTAAGAGCGGTGCCAGCGAACTCGCCGGCCGTGACGCCGGGGCGGCCATTTAAGAGCGGTGCCAGCGAACTCGCCGACCGTGACGCCGGGGCGGCCATTTAAGAGCGGTGCCAGCGAACTCGCTGGCCGTGACGCCGGGGCGGCTATTTAAGAGCGGTGCCAGCGAACTCGCCGACCGTGACGCCGGGGCGGCTATTTAAGAGCGGTGCCAGCGAACTCGCCGACCGTGACGCCGGGGCGGCTATTTAAGAGCGGTGCCAGCGAACTCGCCGACCGTGACGCCGGGGCGGCTATTTAAGAGCGGTGCCAGCGAACTCGCTGACCGTGACACAGGTGAGCTATTTAAGAGCAGTGCCAGCGAACTCGCTGGCCGTGACGCCGGGGCAGTTACTGCTAACAGTGACAGGTGCCAATAATTCCAGATGGAGGTTTTCACTAACTACATCCGCAGAACAATTTTTACACCTACATTAGTTGTGACACCTGGCAGTTTGACGGGGAATCGTCGATTATATCGGTAGTTACAAACAGGGCGCAATGTCGGGGGCGGAATTCACCTGATGATAAGCATGGAGGAGATAAAACGGTCTTACCTGGCTGGGCCTCGCTGGCTCCCATGTACTCGGAGGTGGTGAACTGCTGTATGAGGGCGGACTTCCCCACGCCGGGATCGCCGACCACGAGCACCTTGAAGACCCGGTAGGGGCCAAGGGAGGCGACGCTGCTGGCGCTGCCCTGAGACAACTCGTGGTTGCTGGCCGGCAGGTGGATGTCCGTGGCGCTGCTGCCGGACGACACGACGCTGTTACTGCTGCGCGACTTAAACGAGTCCCCGCGGTTGATGAGCCCCTTGGAGGAGGTGACGAAGGACCTGAGCCGGTAGTAGTCCGGGGGACTCGCCTCGGCCGACAGCGCCGGGCAGAGCAGCTGCGGCTTCTTGTAGGTGTTCCTGGTGGGGAGGCTGCTGGTCCGCGGACGGATCCCGTCCAGGTCGGCTTCGGAGAGCGGGTGGCGGGCGCGACGCACGGACGCCGAGCGCATCTTCTTGGACCGCGCCCCGGCGCTGACCCCTGCCATGGACTCGCTCTCGTGGATCGTTTCTATCCCGCCTTCCCCGTAGGCCCGGAGCATGGCGGTGCCCGAACCGCGCCGGACCAGGACGGACTCGGCGGTCGAAACCTCGATCTGAACTCCGGTGGGCTAACAGCTCCGGCCCGAGCCCCGCCGACTGCTGCTCCTCCTCCTCCTCGACCTATGCTACGGTTCGCAGATTCCCCGAAGCTCGGTCCCGAGCTGGACCCTTCCTCATCCTCGTCCCATCCGTTCTCCCCAACCGTCGAGGGATTTCTGAGCCGTGCGACAGCTGATCGGAGCGATGACGATGCGAGACACCTGCTTCAGAAGGGGGACCAGTAGAATCGGCTTTCAGCGAGGAGGAACGGAGACCCGGGGCTGCTTCCGCCACCGCCCCCTGATGTAAACTATTGTCGCAGAAGTAATCAAGCACCAGCCGAACTCTCCCCCCTCCTCCGATTTACCTGTGAACACCCAACCACACGAACAACAGAAACAGTATCATCACCTTTACCGCCAGCACAAAGCGGCTGAGGAGGAGGACCCTCTCCTGTTCCGAGCAGGGAGCCGTCTCGGGCCTCGGCACTCCGCTGTTTCCAATTTCCGTGAGAACTGATCAATCAGGTGGCAGGTGCTGCTGGAAATCGCCCAGAACACAGACAGACGGGAGAACCAGCCGCTTTTCACGGAAGCAGCCACAACTAAAAAAATATATATCAAACCATGCGACAGTTTCTACCACAACATGTGAAACTTACACATTAAAGGTGAACCTATACAGTCTACCACAACATGTGAAACACATTTAAAGGTGAACCTATACGGTCTACCACAACACGTGAAACTTACACATTAAAGGTGAACCTATACAGTCTACCACAACATGTGAAACACATTTAAAGGTGAACCTATACAGTCTACCACAACATATGAAACACATTTAAAGGTGAACCTATACAGTCTACCACAACACGTGAAACTTACACATTAAAGGTGAACCTATACAGTCTACCACAACATGTGAAACACATTTAAAGGTGAACCTATACAGTCTACCACAACATGTGAAACACATTTAAAGGTGAACCTATACAGTCTACCACAACATATGAAACACATTTAAAGGTGAACCTATACAGTCTACCACAACATGTGAAACACATTTAAAGGTGAACCTATACAGTCTACCACAACATGTGAAACACATTTAAGGTGAACCTATACAGTCTACCACAACATGTGAAACACATTTAAAGGTGAACCTATACAGTCTACCACAACATATGAAACACATTTAAAGGTGAACCTATACAGTCTACCACAACACGTGAAACTTACACATTAAAGGTGAACCTATACAGTCTACCACAACATGTGAAACACATTTAAAGGTGAACCTATACAGTCTACCACAACATGTGAAACACATTTAAAGGTGAACCTATACAGTCTACCACAACATATGAAACACATTTAAAGGTGAACCTATACAGTCTACCACAACATGTGAAACACATTTAAAGGTGAACCTATACAGTCTACCACAACATGTGAAACACATTTAAAGGTGAACCTATACAGTCTACCACAACATGTGAAACACATTTAAAGGTGAACCTATACAGTCTACCACAACATATGAAACTTATATATTAAAGGTGAACCTATACAGTCTACCACAACATATGAAACACATTTAAAGGTGAACCTATACAGTCTACCACAACATATGAAACACATTTAAAGGTGAACCTATACAGTCTACCACAACATATGAAACACATTTAAAGGTGAACCTATACAGTCTACCACAACATATGAAACACATTTAAAGGTGAACCTATACAGTCTACCACAACATGTGAAACACATTTAAAGGTGAACCTATACAGTCTACCACAACATATGAAACTTATACATTAAAGGTGAACCTATACAGTCTACCACAACATGTAAAACACATTTAAAGGTGAACCTATACAGTCTACCACAACATATGAAACTTATATATTAAAGGTGAACCTATACAGTCTACCATAACATGTAAAACACATTTAAAGGTGAACCTATACAGTTTACATATAACAACATATGAAACTTATATTTAAAAGGTGAACTTGTACAGTTTATGACAACATGTGATACATACATTTAAAGATCACGACATATGAAACTTATGTAATTTAAAGGTGAACTTATACAGTTTACATATAACAACATGAAACTTATATTTAAAAGGTGAACTTGTAAGTTTATGACAACATGCGATACATACATTTAAAGATCACGACATATGAAACTTATGTAATTTAAAGGTGAACTTATACAGTTTACATATAACAACATGAAACATATTTAAAAGGTGAACTTGTACAGTTTATGACAACATGTGATACATACATTTAGAGATCACGACATATGAAACTTATGTAATTTAAAGGCGAACTTATGCAATGTTTCACAACATGCGTAATTGTAAATATAAACACGTAGAGTCTAGCGCAACAAAAAAGAAAAGCTGCGCATCATAATTACAGAGCTATGTTGTTAGTGTTACAGAATGCGCAGTCGATAAATATCAGTCGATGGTGGGTTGGTCAGGAAAGTGCCCCTTTAAACACGAAGAACAAAGTGATGCACCTAACAAAACAGAATGCCGAGAAGGGTAAATGCGCAAACAAACAGGTCGCGGAAAAGAAAGAGAGCTTTTAAGAATAGAATGCCTCTATATTCTAGTAGAAGAATTAGATGGTAACAGGTCCTGTTGTTATTGTTGTTGCCTTATAAGAGTGCTCGTTCATAATTTTTGAAGGTAGAAAAGTTTATTGATTTTCAAACATAGCGAAATCTATATAATTTTCACCATCTATAAATGTGAAAACTAAGCAAGGATAGGGTCGCGCGGTTGGTAGGGCAAATAGCACCTTGAGAGTAGTTATTCTTCGAGAGCATTCGTCCAGGGTGACTTGGGGAACTGGAACTTACTACTCCAGCGTATCGCAGACCGTGCTGGGATGGGGGATACAACAGTGGCTTTAAATTCTCGAAGGTTAGAAACGCTTAGGCATCTCCCGTTCTCTTAAAGAGCCTGGTTACAAACTCTTTAAAAATCGCAGTAGGCCAGATTTCCCTGGGCAGTTTTTTTGTTTGTTTCTCCGGTAACAGAGACGCGTATTAGGTGGACAGCCTGCTACAGCTGCTGGGGTCTTCCTTGTACGAATTCCGACACACCCCGTTCTTCTCCGCGTTCAGGAAGAGGTGAGCCTGTATCGATTACTTCCCTTTCTCACGCGGAAACCGTATAACATCCAGGGGATTATTACTCGGCTCTCGGTAGATGTACGGGACTGCATCACTGGCAGAAAGCTGGTATCCGTACGACCGATATTCACTGATACATCCAAAGACGCCGAGAAACCCCCCCAATGTACTTTATATCTCGAAATGTTCGTGCATTCAAGAGAATTGCATCCGCAGCTTTGTAAGTATCCCGAGATGGAGCTCAAGCTCGGAGGTACATAGCGGAGAATTCTTCTCTCGGTTCCTTTTGTCGTCAACACGGGTGCGAAAACGAGGCTGTCTCTCTGTGTTCTAGCTCTTCTCTCTCCTCCTCCTCCGCCCACCTTTTGACATTTAGGTGCCTGGGACACCTCCGACCCGTTAGGGATCCTTATGAGAGGGGGGGAGGGAGGGACCTTGATCGCGATAGTCTGTTACCATGCAATCTAAGTTAACGGTTAGGAAGAAAGGGGAGAGAATCGTTGGGGAGACGAGCGCAGACCTGATCATCACCGACAGTGGGATGGAGCGTGGAGAGAAAAACATCACATCGCACTGTCTGAAAAAAGGACTCCCTGATGACAGCAACAGCAGCAGCTTTAACACCCAAGTCGTCTCTGCTGGCGTGGGTTAGGGCGAAGGCAGACGGCACTGTCACATAATTATGCGAATATGTAAAGTTTCACATGTTATACAGGTGAGTGATACTATCGACAGGTGACTATTAGTGTATTACTAATTATTTATTGGTAATTACTGTTCTCGGGGGGGGCATAAGCAGAGTTTTGCCCCGGGTGGTCCGACATGTTCAATGCTGTCACCATCGTCCTCTACATCCTCCTCCGTTATCGCCCGTCCGTGTCTGCGTTTTTGAACGCCTTAGGTTTGCGTGATTTGCCCAGCCATTACTGGCGGCTCACGAAGGACCCTAACCCCCCCTCTCTTCGTTCCGTTTCAAGCCTGATTCGGTTACTTCATCACGCGACGCGACGTAAGGCAAGAGCCCCTCCTCGTCTACCGGCTCCAGGTTTTCACCAAACTCCGCAATCAATCACGGCGTAAGAGAGAGAGAGAGATGACGTCACTACAGAGATAGAGATATGACGTCAGTCAGAGGTAAATATGACGTCACTACAGAGACTGAGATATGACATCACTACAGAGATAGAGAGATATGACGTCACTACAGGGAGAGATATGACGTCAGTACAGAGATAGAGAGATATTACGTCACTACAGAGAGAGATATGACGTCAGTACAGAGATAGAGAGATATGACGTCAGTACAGAGAGAGAGAGAGAGAACTCCTGTCTGCTCGAGTGCCTCACTCGTTCCGCTCCCTACGGCCGCCCTTATTCTCCCTTTAATGAAGCGCCCGGCTGTTAGCAGGACTATTTACCGCATCTAGCAACGAGCAAAGCAACAACAACTCACCGACACACGCTGTAGTACCGCGCGCTCATAAACATCTAAGCATATTTCAGCTTTTAAAATGTCGGCTTATAAGGGCGGGTGACGAATCCCTCCTGTCTGAAAATCTGTCTCAGCGGCGACGGAGATGTGTCTGACGGCATCCCTTTATATATACGCTTACTCCCCACCCCCAACCTTCGATCTTTTTAAAATTATCGCCCTTTCGTACGAGTTATCTCCCACTACACTAGTTTATCCTCCTTCGTAGCGTCTCCTGTCGGTAAACACCGGCACACGTTTTGGAACAGCGCATGCGCTAACACTAAATAACGCCGAGCACTCACTTCCCTGGCGGCTGGTTCACGCAATAAACATCTAGGAAGCGAATAGCCTAAGTCTTTTACCGGTGGGTGTGGGGGGGGGGGTAGATCTACCTACCCGGTTCCGGTTTGACAAGTTCGAGGTCACGAATCCATTCTCTCAGTTCTCGAGGCGTTTCTGCTTTAATACCGGAATAAGTCGCCAGTGGTGACGACTCCGTGACCCTACTTTCAGTCCAGCAGCCCCGCGGGTCCTCCAGTTAGAAGCCGAGTTGGCTTCCTGCCTCCTGGTGACAATAAAATGCAGCTCAATGCGCGCGACAGTAGGGAAAAGAAGAAAAAAAACAACATCTGAGCGCCTGGAGAACATTTGACGGTGGATTTATGGGATTAAAGCAGAAGCCTGGGGAATCAAAATATCAGCCAGAAACGGAGTTTGTCAATTCGAATACATGAAGTGGTTGCTGTGGAAACGGCTCTGCAGTAGGTGCCGTGGCAATGGCAGATTAAAAAAAAAAATTGCTCAGCTTTTCGGAGCAGCTAATTACATTAATGTCGTCCTGCCTTTAATCCTTCCAAAATACGACTGAAATATTTTTTAAAAGTTTGGAAACATTTTGTTTACTCTAAAAAGGTTCAATCTGATGAGATCAAATCGTTAGTAGCCGAGCATCCTTGAGTTTTTTGTAGCTTAATCTGTTCTGACGTACATGAACAAGATCACCTTAATTCCTTTTTAAAAAAAAAAAAAAACTTTCTCCTTTTAGCCAGGAATTTAAACTGTGTCCCTTTAAGCTGATTCAGCCTCTTTTCTTCCTCAAAAGATATTTTCAGAAACGATCTCGTCGTTTTCGTGACAGTAACACATGGCGGACGCCATTGTTGCCCTATTATAGCCTCGTATTCTGTTCCCAACCCGGATATCTCCCGCAAACCAGCTTCTTAAAGGACTGGTTGGGGGGGTGGGAATCGCTGGTCCGCACCCAATCGGTTACGTAATGGTAAAAAGTCTTACTTTCGTGTTTACTGTAACGTTTTTTGAGAAATGCAAATTACTGTAAATTTTGGAGTGAATTTCAAAAAAAACAACAACCTAATAATACCTGCGTCTGGTGTGGTCGTAGAACTCTTCAATCGCGAAGGAAAGGAAAGGTGCACGTGTCATCGACGACGAGGAGACCCTTAGACTGGCCCCGTCTTACAACACGTTACTTAAGTTCCATCAAACGACAGCATTTGCACATTCGGGTGGAGGCGTCATTCGCAAAGGATTCCAACCGGTCACTCTGGCGCCTAACAACTAACCAGGCAACTCCCGCATTACGCTTCAGTTTACTCTGCCAGCCACCAGGTGGCGGGCGAAACAGCGGAGGAATGCGGTGAAGCCATTTGATTGTTATCTCTGATAACGGCGTGTACCCGGCACGGGTAAAAACATATATCATACTTGCGACCGGTGTTCGTTGTAATGGCTTTCGGTAGGGGAAGGGTGGGACTGAGACTGTCACACGACTGCAGAAATGGAAACTGGGTGTTCTCACTGGAAGGCTGCGCATAAATTCAGAGATGCTTTAAAGCCATACACTCTAAGCCCAACATCATCAGACTCCATCAAAATCCCAGTTAAAACCTCAAGTGTCCATCAACTTTGGGGCGCTCTACGAGTGTGAAATAAAGGAAATTCTTCAACAGTTTGTTCCGCATGTTTTTTGCTTTTGCTCTTAAAATCCTACGGGATTTTTTTCTTTTAGATCCCTGAGAGCAAATTATCTCTTAGGTTAATCAGGTCTGAGTGTGTAAGAAAGTCAGTCGAGTTCGTGGTTTAATACAGTGAAGGCTGACCGGTACTTAACCCTGTTCCATTATTTCCGTGATACAGCAGCTTACCTACCAGGTTTGCGGGAAATGGGGCTTCTAAAATCTTTGCTCCCATAGACGTCGGCTTTGCGCCCTCCGCAATGGAATTCCTCTTCTATAAGGGAAATACAGCATAACTGTTTTGCACGATATACACTTGCGGGTTTTATATACAAAAATCGGGTAGTTGTTAATGAGTATAAAACAATCGCAGGGTTATAGACAACGAATCTCGTACGAAAGCTGAATAAAAGTCAAGTTTTGTTCAGCGACGATGTACAGTAGCTTGGCTTCAGAAAAACAACTGAAGCATTTATAATTTGCCGATTCAGGTCCTTAGGCAGCACTTGAGCACGAGAAGAAGAGATATCATGATCCACACATACGTCATCAGCAGCATCATCATCATCATCAGCCCGACGCGAGAGCGACCTCCCGGGTCCTTGGGGCCCCCGGTGTCGTGTCGGGTGGACCGGGCACAGGCTCTGTTTTACATTAATACTCCATCAGTTGTAATTTGAATTCTCTCTCCCTTCATGCAACATCGATATCCTGCTTTTGATTTTTATAGCAAATGTAATTTCTCCTTCCAAAAGTATTCCTTTATTTCATCTCATCTATACTTTCTTTTCTTCCTTTCTACTCACATGTTAGCATTAAGACTGTCAACTTATCCTACCTTTCTTTCTTATTCCATCAGATAATTAAGTTCTGGAATATAATGAGACCTGAAAGACTAAATATTGGAGTAGTGTAGCTATATATAGGAGATGTGTCACCATGGCGAGTTTGGGGTTATTTAAACTAATTTAACAACGAGGGGATAGGTTGCAGGTACTGAGCTTGACAAGAATAACGAAAGGTAAAAGCAGAATTTTACTAGTTAAGGGTGCATTATTATTATTTAAGTTAATACTTCAAGATGTATCATTGGTAAAGAATTTTGTCATTGTTGTTTCTTTCCCCCCATTAAAATGGATAGCAATTACTTATGCAAACGCAGTATTCCCTGTCTGGCTGATGAGTGAACATCTACAATTAGGAAGATACAGAACAAGGCAGTTTGTTAGCAGAGTTTTGCCCTCGGGGAAGATCCGAGCACAGACCGACTGATAAGCGAGTTCGTTATCTATCTAGAGAGCTGCAGGGTCAACAACCCGAGAGTGGAACTGCCGGCTCTTCAGTACTAAAACTCTTCTCGGTAAAACGGTTCGATGATGTATCCCGTTGATATCATTTGTGAAATAGGACTTGACCAAGGGAAAGTAGGCATCGGCAGTTGCCGGGTGGCCCAAAACTTTATGGTGGTCAGAAGGGATCGCAAGACGAGAGTCGTCGGTATTTTCTTCTTGATGACTGATGCACACCGAATTTCCAGGCCATTTACCGACTTTCGCGTTGATTTCCACGTAAACACCAAATACAGGTGGCGCCCCCTTTTTTAAAAGCTCACCGCTAGTCTGTATAAGAACGAGAGGATGGGAAGAGCATCTAATCTCGATAACCGCATCTCCGGACGATATTTCTTTGCTTCAGCAAGAACAAACGGAGCCAGGCTCCTCGGGCTGCAGATGGCGGATCACGGCGAAGAGACCGAAACAAATCAAAAAAGCGAATCCGCCTGAGTAAGGATGCCAGGGAGGAGGGAGGAGAATCGAGGAGAACAGTTCTTCGAACTTCCCGTCCCAGGTATTAGCGTCATTGATTCCAGCAAATATTGGGGAAAATATTACAAAAATGGGGGGGGGGAACCGAAAACAGGAAGAAGCTTAGAATTGTGATCTGATGAGGCCATACAACTTCTACCCATCCTCTCCAAAAACACGCGCCGTTGTCTTTACTTGTACAGTTTTTGTTCAGAAAGACAAATAGAAATCAAAAACAAACAAAAAAAATCATCTTTATTAATTTTTCTAAAGTTAATAAAAATTAGTTTATCGAAAAGATGCTGTTATTAGTTATACCTGTGAAAGGATGTAATGTTAGCAGTTCAGCTATAAAAGGATGGTAATTACAGTTAACGTTACCTGGATTTTACTTGTGCCCCTACATGTGTGTTTGTGTGTACTTGGATACTTAAATGAAGACAAACCAGGTAGATGTCTGAAAACCCGGAATCACTACAGGAGATTGGATCTGATTCGATAACTGTGAGCATTTACCAAGATCTCTCTCTCTCTCTCTCCATCATCATCATCTCTCTCTCTCACTCTCTCCATCATCATCATCTCTCTCTCTCTCTCTCTCTCTCTCTCTCCATCATCATCATCTCTCTCTCTCTCCATCATCATCATCTCTCTCTCTCACTCTCTCCATCATCATCATCTCTCTCTCTCTCTCTCTCCATCATCATCATCATTTCTCTCTCTCTCTCCATCATCATCATCTCTCTCTCTCACTCTCTCCATCATCATCATCTCTCTCTCTCTCTCTCCATCATCATCATCTCTCTCTCTCTCTCCATCATCATCATCTCTCTCTCTCTCTCTCTCTCTCTCCATCATCATCATCTCTCTCTCTCCATCATCATCATCTCTCTCTCTCTCCATCATCATCATCTCTCTCTCTCACTCTCTCCATCATCATCATCTCTCTCTCTCACTCTCTCCATCATCATCATCATCTCTCTCTCTCTCTCCATCATCATCATCATCTCTCTCTCTCTCTCCTCATCATCATCTCTCTCTCTCTCTCATCATCATCATCTCTCTCTCTCTCTCTCTCTCTCCATCATCATCATCTCTCTCTCTCTCCATCATCATCATCTCTCTCTCTCTCCATCATCATCATCTCTCTCTCTCTCTCTCTCCATCATCATCATCTCTCTCTCTCTCTCTCTCCATCATCATCATCCTCTCTCTCTCTCTCTCCATCATCATCATCATCTCTCTCTCTCTCTCCATCATCATCATCTCTCTCTCTCTCTCTCTCTCCCTCTCTCTCCAGAAGCGCATTTAAACGGAAGCACGCACCCCGATTGCCTCGCACGTTGTTCGTGAAGCCTCACAGGGAACTCGTTACACCGTGAATTGGCTCCCACAGACCACCACCTTCGGGTCTAGATGTTTTAGACGAACTGCTGGTAGGATTGATGCAGTTCCTTTTCCCATGTCACGGTTTGCAGAACCAAAGTGGTGAGAATTCTGCTGCCGCAATAATAAACGGAACATGGCAAGCTCTTTATAAAAAAAACCCCAGTTCTGCTAAAGAAGTTTATCCCTGGGGCCGAAGCCCTTAAGTATTTAGGACGGAACAACGCCCGCCTTCAATCTTTCTAATTAAACCAAACATGAGAAAAACCCAGAATTTCCAGGGGGCTTACCTTAAGCTTTTAGATTACAGGTAACCATCTTTCTATTGTTTCGAGCTGTTTTAAACAATTATTCATTTTATGCCATAACAATAAAACAAATCAGTGTTTAAATACTAATCTAAATAGGGGGTTGAGTATTATGCATAGATTATAATATGAAATATATTACATTGTGTGTGAGTCTCCGTGTGTGTGTATGACCGTGTGAGTATGTCAGTGTGTATGTTCGTCTCTGTGTGTGTATGCCCGTGTGAGTATGTCTGTGTGAATGTATATCTCTGTGTGTGTATGTGTGTGTATGACCGTGTGAGTATGTCTGTGTGAATGTATATTTCTGTGTGTGCATGTGTGTGCATGACCGTGTGTGTATGTCTGTATGTATGTATATCTCTGTGTGTGTATGACCGTGTGTATGTCTGTGTGTATGACCGTGTGAGTATGTCCGTGTGTATGTTCGTCTCTGTGTGTGTTTGCCTGTGTGAGTATGTCTGTGTGAATGTATATCTCTGTGTGTGCATGTGTGTGCATGACCGTGTGAGTATGTCAGTGTGTATGTATGTCTCTCTGTGTGTGTATGACCGTGTGAGTATGTCTGTGTGTATGTCCGTGTGTATGTATATCTCTGTGTGTGTATGTCTGTGTGTATGACCGTGTGAGTATGTCTGTGTGTATGTCCGTGTGTATGTATATCTCTGTGTGTGTATGTCTGTGTGTATGACCGTGTGAGTATGTCAGTGTGTATGTATGTCTCTCTGTGTGTGTATGTCTGTGTGTATGGCCGTGTGAGTATGTCTGTGTGTATGTCCGTGTGTATGTATATCTCTGTGTGAGTATGTCTGTGTGTATGGCCGTGTGAGTATGTCAGTGTGTATGTATGTATGTCTCTCTGTGTGTCTGTGTTGTTATTGTTTCTTCTCTCACTGACGAATGAAAAGTTCAGTTGCTTAAGAGATTTCTTTGCCTCTTTATCACCGACAACCAAAAGGTATACGAGGGGACTGCAAGTCCTAGTGTAACAGGGCGTAGGCTCCTTAACCTCTACTTCACGCTTTGGGTTCGCGGCTATGAGGAAGGGACCGGCCATCGGTGCGGTCCTCAAATCGATTGCTTCCGCCGACTCCCGGCCACACTTCACTTCCGATGATTTATCCCGGTCATTAACGATATTTCCTGATTCCCAGCTCATTTGTAACCGGCTCCCCCACTCTCCCCACCCCGGACACACGCTTACAAATCCCCTAATTACATACACCGACAGCAACCCTGACAGCCTGGAGCCAAACTCGCGGTTATAGCTGAACACAGAATCTTTCAAGTACGAATTACTGCACCCTTAATGTCGCGGGTGGGGGGGGGGTTCAGACACGTGACCGCCGTGTCGTGCGAGGCTTCCCCTAAATAGTCCATCGATCGTAACAAAAGAAGCGCCTCGCGGTAGCCGGGCTCCTGTTTACTGTCGGTCGTTAAGGGAGCTAACCGAAGCCGACCAACCAACCCCATTTAAGGCTCTCTCGAAAAACAAGGGAAAACCAGAAAAGGGCTCAAGTTATCTATCAACCTTTAGTGTCAAGAGGACTACACAGACCACCGGAAGTACACTCGGTCCCCTGATTTCCTCAAGTATAACGCCAACCGGCCCCTTGCTACTTTAGCAGCAGAGTTAGGTAATTCTTCGTGTGTCATCACGTCTACCCCATCTCACCCCCCTCCGATCGCTTCTACAAGCACCACGCGACCCGGGGTGGTGGTGATGGAGTCCTATATAGACTGTAACGACTCCCTGTCCCCTGTGTTTACTGAAGTCCCGAAGAGCAGTCGTAACGACGACCGAGACCCTGATTTCCTCGCTATCCTCCTCAACTCCACCAACAACAGTCTTTCATGCACAGATTAATTTCCACTGATCTGCGAAACGTTAAATCTGAGGAAAATGCTCAAGAACCGAAGGATCTCGGCATAAGATTCAAACACGATGAGGTACCTTGCCCGTTGGCTCTGGGTACATAACGTGAAACCCACATCCTGGTGCATCAATCGGTATTTACATCTATTGCCACCTGGTCAAAAACAGACATCGTCTACTCTCGTTTTAAACGGCTGTCTGCATCAGCCGCAAGAGATAGATAAATGCTTCCTTTTCTCTCGGCGGCCTACACATTTCCCAAGGCCTTTCGACTTAACAAGTTCCTGTGATCACCCCAGCAGAAGATGGAGTAGATAGATAGCTTTCGCGAAGGTAGGTGGCTGTGAAGTCTCTGGGCAATGCGATAACCTCCGCGTCTACAGCTGTCGTCACCCATCACGTGACGTCTATCATAAGATCAAATTGATGAAGCAGAGCCAACTTAGGTAATGGAAGCCTCGCGGCTTCATTCATCCTAAATCACCCAACACGAACTTAACTTCAGTGCTATTAACCATTTTTTTTTTTTTTAAAAAAAAGAGACAAAAGTCTTTGCGATAAAAAGTTTTTTAAAGAACTATACTTTCTTGTACGTATGAATAAAGATTTTGGTTTTTTTTCTTCTATGAGATACAAAGGAACCGGCGAAGACCCTATAATCCGCCTCGCACTCTCCAACACCGCAAACAGAGCCACCTGGGAGCTGACCTTTAGGTAACGGAACAGTTATCAAACTGCAGACTGCCACCTTGGCAAGAAGTCCGACTATCTTTGAGCCCCAAGAACTCTTAATACAGCCCCAATATTCATAACGCATTGTCCAAGACACGGTGTTTTAAGATATTCGTCACGTTCTAAAGCTATATTTTAAAAATTCTGCTAGAATTTGGACAGTTGTTCATCTTTAATAAATGGTCAAAGACTTTGCTCGCCCTCTTTACCGTTTTGCTATTTAAATAATGGAGGATGAAGAAGCCAAAGTCCAGACTCGGAGATCTTAGCTGCCTGATATTTCTTGTTACAACTGTATACTTTGTTTTTCTGCAAAAGCAAATTAAAACGAGATAGGTAATAGGTACAAAGCAGCCGTAGGATTTGCTTTGTATTCACCATCGATGCTTTCGAAGGCTGCAGCAACTGAAAATATTAGAGGAAGAAGTAAATTCTAATTGTGGAAGTGTAATGAACAGAAAAGGTAAATCAAAAACACAGGAAGACTATATATACTCTGTAAGAATCCAAATGGATACATTTTAGACGAGGAGACTGAGGATAGGAAGCGGGGAGTAATTAGGGGAGGAAGAAAAAAACCTGACTAAAGAAAAGTTTTACCATTTAAAGGTTTCTTTTAGCTTTCTGGACATGAAACAAAACACATCTACAAGACTTAAGTACAAAGATGGACTTGGGGAAACAAAACCACTGTTGATGAAGATGAGTGCGACATTATCCTTTTCAGCCAAACATGCTCACCTGCTTGCAGATGGCGAGGTGTTGTTATTACCTGCAGGTTAAAACGCCTTTTGGAAATTGTTTGTTGTTTTCCTTAGTAAAAAAGATGCGAAATCTTTGGAGCGCAAAGCGATGATATCGGGGAAGAGGGGCGAGCTCACCGTCGTGTTGCTATGGGAACCGGCTGAGCCGACGATACAGCCCCGAGGAACCGCGAGTACGACGCCCATTCCAGTGGATTCCTGCTAGAAATCAAAAATACCAAAACCGACTCGCAGTTTTCTGTCAAAAGGGGGCTCTGACACACAGTCACCTTCCTCTTTAATACAAACGGCCAATCACTGGGTCCCTTCGACCCCACGCGATACTGAATATACAGCCAGGTGAACCAGAGCTTTAAACTGGCGGAATTAGAGTAGAAGCCGACTCGGTACGCAGTGGGTTAAAGACACTGAGCAGGTTGTGTTTGATATTAATGTAAACCACGATTCTTCAAAGAACTAACTTTGTTTCCGCTTCTCCCTGTACAATATTGCGGAAAGAATGTAAATCATGAATTAAGAAGATTTTGAAAAGTTTAACTCTATAAAAAAAAGAATAACGAGAAATGCCATTGTCAGTAATCATACCATTGAGTGAATTTCCTGCCACCAGATCTCGTTACCATGCCAATATGTCCTTCCCTGTCGGTTTCTGCTCTTAGGCCCTGAGTTATTGTTCGCGTTTTGTCAGAATAAAATCTAATGTACCTTTAAAAGTGGATAAGGATATCAGCCCAGGCCCGGGGTATCCTGTAAGGCAGTAGACACTCATCCAGTCTGTCTCAAGGCTATCGTGTTGCTGCAAAACACATTTTTTCCTTTCTCAGAATCTCTGCGCTGACGATGTAAAAATTTCAACAGGCTGCTATGGTTTTTCCTTCTTTTGATATTTATTTCAGGATATCAACTTAAAAAAAACAAAAAAATCTTACTCAGAATCTTATTTAACACCACATTTTGTAAGGATAATACACGCACAGGTGACTCAGAAGCAGAATCGCAATAATAACGATAAATATTCGAGTACAGATGGTTGGCTGACAGGCCGAGGACGTCTAACTTCGCTCTGGCCCGAGTCAAGAGTCATCGCCGAGGACGTCTAACTTCGCTCTGGCCCGAGTCAAGAGTCATCGCCGAGGACGTCTAACTTCCCTCTGGCCCGAGTCAAGAGTCATGGCCGAGGACGTCTAACTTCGATCTGGCCCGAGTCAAGAGTCATGGCCGAGGACGTCTAACTTCCCTCTGGCCCGAGTCAAGAGTCATGGCCGAGGACGTCTAACTTCCCTCTGGCCCGAGTCAAGAGTCATGGCCGAGGACGTCTAACTTCGCTCTGGCCCGAGTCAAGAGTCATCGCCGAGGACGTCTAACTTCCCTCTGACCCGAGTCAAGAGTCATGGCCGAGGACGTCTAACTTCGCTCTGGCCCGAGTCAAGAGTCATGGCTGAGGACGTCTAACTTCCCTCTGGCCCGAGTCAAGAGTCATGGCCGAGGACGTCTAACTTCCCTCTGGCCCGAGTCAAGAGTCATGGCCGAGGACGTCTAACTTCCCTCTGGCCCGAGTCAAGAGTCATGGCCGAGGACGTCTAACTTCCCTCTGACCCGAGTCAAGAGTCATGGCCGAGGACGTCTAACTTCCCTTTGGCCCGAGTCAAGAGTCATGGCCGAGGACGTCTAACTTCGCTCTGGCCCGAGTCAAGAGTCATCGCCGAGGACGTCTAACTTCGCTCTGGCCCGAGTCAAGAGTCATCGCCGAGGACGTCTAACTTCCCTCTGGCCCGAGTCAAGAGTCATGGCCGAGGACGTCTAACTTCGATCTTGCCCGAGTCAAGAGTCATGGCCGAGGACGTCTAACTTCCCTCTGGCCCGAGTCAAGAGTCATGGCCGAGGACGTCTAACTTCCCTCTGGCCCGAGTCAAGAGTCATGGCCGAGGACGTCTAACTTCCCTTTGGCCCGAGTCAAGAGTCATGGCCGAGGACGTCTAACTTCGCTCTGGCCCGAGTCAAGAGTCATGGCCGAGGACGTCTAACTTCGCTTTGGCCCGAGTCAAGAGTCATCGCCGAGGACGTCTAACTTTCTTCTGGCCCGAGTCAAGAGTCATCGCCGAGGACGTCTAACTTCGCTCTGGCCCGAGTCAAAAACCAAACTTTTACCTCGATTTAAAACAAGAAAAGAAGGAATGGAAAATTCTAAGAAAGATCTGTATTAAAAAAACCCCTTTCTTTACACAGAGAATACCGCAGCTCAAAGATGGATTCTGATAATAAAAGAATCAAATAAAGAAGAGGAAGTCTCTCAACTCACATGAAGTCCCAACCCCCTTCTTGGAAGCCTTCTATCGGATTCACTCTTAAATGTATCGATCCATTACCTGTATTGCTTTTAGCTCAGCTTATTGATTACAAGACGGCGGGAAGGACTGGGATGCGAGCGAGTTGGCCTCTACCATCTCTGTTAACGACCCCAGCTGTATCAGGAACGAAGCCAGCGAAGAGATATCCAGGCCGCGGGTTAAAGAAATGAGGTAAATAAACTTAAACGTCTCCATGAACCCAACGTCTCCATGAACCCAAAATCCCCTCTTGAAATAACTTCCTTAAAATATTTTTTCCTCCCTTTTAATTGCAGACAGGAGGTTTCCCTATTTCCATTCCGTTAATTACTATCGGTTTGGTTGGAATCTGACTTCTTTATTATTATTATTATCTTGTTTAAAAAGGGAAGACAATTTTCAGAACCGAAAAGAAAAACACAAACTAAGCTGTAGGGGGGGGGGATCTCCCGGGGCTAAATCTGCCCCTTTTCTGAAGATGCGGGGGGGGGGGCAAGTCGCCATCAAAAGACTTCGTTAAAAAGCCTTCCTGCCTGGAAGGGTTAGGTGGGATATCTCAAGGCCATTCTGAGCACGAGGCGGTCGAATCCCCGCCGAGTCTGCAGAGTCGGTCTTTGGGAACTTTAGCAGAGAATTATTAGGGGGTTTCCGAGTCGTAAGCACCTGGAACACGCTAAACCATCTCAACAAGCATCCTCCTCCTCCTCCTCTGAGAAGAGACCTTAACAGTTAGAAGTTCACCAGTAGTATGGGCTGCAGTTCCAAGATTAGAAATATCACGATTATTTCACCGATTTAGGTCCCCCCCACCCTGGCTCTTGGATTACCTGCCTTCCCGGCTCCTTGTGGCACCGCCATCCTATAATCTTTTGTCCTGATGATCCGAAGTCGGACATGGCTGGTCAAGCAGGCGGCCAACAGACCTTCAGTACCACCAAAACAACCCTCAAGTGGTTCTATACTTATATTTCCCATCATTGACATTTAGAAATATAATAATGAATTCTTGACGACTGAAAGCCCTGATCAATCAGCGCTAACCGATCACCGATCAACGAGAGAATATTCTGAAGTGTAATGATCAGATCCGACTTGCTAGACTAAGGGTTCTAGTAGGGATCGTGTAGGGCTAACCTTCATCTGGTCTAGGAAACCGACGCGGGAATACCAGCCTGTCAGGCTATTCACTGGCAACCAGACGCCACGCCCCCCTCCCCTCGGGGAGATGTCAGCTTTAATCCCGATCACGACAATCGTTCTAAAGAGAGATTTTAAGTCAGTTGCCATGGTAGACAGCAAGCTCGCGACTAATGTCAGACAGTCCGGTTATCGTTAAGGATTAAATGAAATCTTCTGGAGAATATCCAAACCTGGCATTTTCGATCTGGAGAGCAGAGCAGGTAAGCCACGACGTGAGGATTCTCCCCATCTTAAAAACACCACAACCAAGAAGGTACACAGACATGGTGCCAAAACAAAAACAAGAGGATAAGATGCTAAACTTTTAGTTCTCAGCCGCAGAAGGTCTATTTAAAATGTTTATTCTCCAAAGATCTTTTTTCCTTTCTTTTAAAAATTTCTCGATAAAAAGGAGAAGAAGAAGAAGAATAATGTAATTTAAAGAGGAGTTAACAGTTGAAAACGTCTTCGTTTACTCGAATCCTGTTCATACTTGTCACTTTCTGAAGGGACTTTAAACCTCTGCCCTTTAAATTTCGTCTACACTCCGCCGGAGCACTTCTCCCCAGCGGATAACAGCAATAGTAATGTAATAATCCATACTAATAACCCTGCCTCCTGTCAACAACATAATTGAGGAAATGGTTTGCGCAAATGGAGCAGTTTCTGTATTCGTTCCCGTTCTTTGGGGAAAGGCGGAGAGCTCCGACACTCCAGCTATTTTTGTCATGTCCCCTAGAGACGATTAAAGAGCGGCTTGGCTTCAGCAGGTAAGCGAGCACATCCCAGCCGAAATCTGACCACATGGAAGACAGAGACACGGAGACGAGCATCACCTAATCGTCACGGCGCCGGCAAGCCCTCCTCCTCAGAAACAGCTGCCCAGGTAAATACCCTATCACGTGGTAGCCGCCCCGCTCGAATTTTCTATAATCGGTTGTTCACGTATTAGCATTATACGGCTTAATCTGAATTTTCCAATGGAGGGGAGATAATCGGGCAGCCCAACATGAATTAACAGCTGTTGTGATTTGGGGGGGGTGGGGACTTTTGGAAATATTTACGAAACGGAAAGAAAACAAAAAAAAAGTTCGTTAATTAAGGTAAAAAAAAAAAATAAAACAAAAGAAAGTAGATTCTTTCACCTTTTTTTTTTATTTTAACAGAATGTGATTAATTCTAAAACTCTTTATCCTTTCAAGGCAGAGTGAATTAAACAATGTACAGACCTATTAAGTATGTCACACTCCAGTAATCACATATCCTCTGCTGGTTTTTAATTGCCCATCCTCCAGATTTCCTTAGCACTGAATGTTGCATTATAGAAAGCCTCTTTTTTAGCCAAAACATAGCAACCAGTCTCTGCTACACACACCCCACCTGTTCCCAGGCTGAAGAGCTAAGTCGGTGTGCTCCATTTGTTGATAGAAAAGATCATCATGTTTGTCAAGTTTCTGATGCTGCTGCCAACCAGTGGTTAAAGTGAAAATATGGGAGGAGGAAGTGTCTAATGTAATTCCAGGCCTTCTCCATCCTTGAGAGCTGCTTCCATTCATCGCAGTGGTGAGCTAATCTCATCACTTACCATTATCCCTCCACTCCTAATTGCTGCTGACACATTGTATTATCCCAGCTCTGGTCTTGATCGGTTACCCTCTTTTTGAGTGTGGTGGGGAGGGAGTTCTCCTTAGGCCTCTTTCACTTTAACCCCCTGCTGACAAGTTTGGCTCACACACACTCCCAGTTCGCTGAACACTGACATCAGCAGCAAATAAATCAACTTTTATCCTTCTCTCACATTCCCAACCATGGACGATTAAAGATCCTAGAGGTGATCAACCACCGTTCCTTGATCACCAGGTGTGTCTGATACCTGTCTGACCCGATCTTGTGATAACTTCAAACCCTGATCAAGAGAGCTTTCACTTCGTACTGCCTGCCGTTCTCTCTGTCCATGGGGGTAGACGGGTCTGTGCGTTTTTGGATTTTGGTTCAAATCTTCAACCACGTTTAGTGATGTTTCTCCCGTTGACCATAATGTGGTCTGACCTCCCCCCCCCCTGCCCTGGGTGGGGCAGTGTGACCCTTACAAAGTCAGTAGAGAGAATTCTAAAATCTTAAATGTATACACAGACTCGCCTACAGTTTTTCAATAAAAATCTGTCTGATTTTATAGAAAACGAGTACTTACCTGTCATAGCACAATTAAGCACGTATACATTTCCGACAGGTGAGATAGGCAGAGCCTGGGAGGCAGGGGAAAATGCAAATTACAAGCACATGCGGGCCCTCGAAAAGGATTTAATACGATCCCAATTTTCAGCCAACTCGAACTTCCTAATAAAAAAATCTGTCCGATTCTCAAGAACAAAATTAAAAAGCATTGAATTTAAATAAAGCCAATGAAAAACCACGTAAGAGTTATCTCCCCCTCCCCGACACATCAGGCCGATAATTCCTTGTTCCGCACCTGTTTAACCCCCGACCCCTCGGCTCCGGCCGGAGTGAATGACAAAACCTCGATTATCCGAACGATCCCTGGTCCCAACCGGTTCCTGCGCATAGTCGAGGGCATCGTTGTATCTAGTTTGCCCGGACTGGAAATAATGAGGATTTTCTTCTTTTTGAACACCAATAGAAATGGGGAGATCTAAGTGAATAAGGTGATTTAGAGACCCCGTTTGTTTCTACCCCAGCCACCAAACCTGGGCTGACTCACCGTTTCCTTCCAGCTGATGCGAGGTGGAGATGGAGTCCATCGTATGACCCTTGGTCATACAGTCACGCATCACTATCCAAGATCTAAGATGGAGAAGTCAATCCCCCCTTAAATTATTAGCCCTTAAGCAGTCTCCTAAGACGAAGCCGCCAACTTTCCAACCCCTCTGTTGCTTGAACCCTGCCCCGACTAGAAGGGGCTTCCATGGGAAGTTTAGCACGCTTGACCCTTAGCCATAGTCATTATTGCAACTCTCCTTCAAAGCGAGTCAGGAATTAACTTTACTCCAACAAAAACCATCATTAACATTAATTCCACTCACTCAGTTATTATTATTGTTGGGGAATTATCTCCCTTCTTCCACCGACTAAAAATACGGCTAAGCCTCCATATCCTCTAATCTCTAGCCCAACAACTACATTCTTAAACTGGACATCACGAAGAATTAAGTTGCTACAGTATCCAAAAACAATTTTATTGTTCCACGTACTTTCCTCCTACACAAAGGACAAGACCGGAGAGTCTCCAGCTGACAGCCCAATCAACACGGTTTGTAGATGCAAGATCAATTGCAGTAATACCCAGTGATTACGCATTGAGAGAGCTGAAAATGACTCTACATTTATGACGCTTAGTGACCCCCTAAACAAGATGGAAAGTTTTGTTGGTGTATCACTATTTGAAATCACGGTGGATTACGCAGCGTTTATTCCAAGAGCTTGTATGCACCTGTAGCGATCTTCATCACTGGCAAAACTTCTCCTTTGGAGGCAACACTGATTGATTGCTTATATCAGCTGCCTCTTACGCAGGTAGCACTTTCCAATTCATTGTTGCAGAAATAGTACTGTTGCCTGTTGCTCTTCCGCAACACACTCATCATCTCAAACCATTTTAAAGTGGATGCATACAGTGTAAAACAACATTGGAACAGCGAGAGAGATTCAAAACATCCAATGGGGGGCTCATTATTCTAGATGCTCCAACCTTTTGAATGTGGCATTTTCATTTTAAAGACCAAACACAGACCGTATCTTCAATCTTCTTTTCTGTTCACTCACCCCCACCCTTTGAACCATTAACCCTTTTGGGTACACCCGTATATTTCCATGGCAAGCAGATAATGATCCTGACAAAGTAGGGCTTCCTAGAGCACATGAAACACTGGAAGTGTATATTCACAAGATTGCTGTCAGAATCAAAAACCTGCTCCCTGAAAACATGCAGGTGTACTCCTCACAGGGTTAAGCAATACTTAATTTTTTTAAAGTCTTTTCATAAGGTTCTAAAGGGAAGATCGCCATTTCTAATGTTCTAAATTTCTTTGTGAAGCGAAACTTTGATTATAGTCTTCCTTTTGTGCCCTTCTCATGGACTGTACTACTAAGGTCAATGGCCCAAGGGGTGGGGCTTGACTTGGTACGCCCTCCCCCACTCGTGGGTGTCGATGTGTGAAAACAAAAAATTTCGTATACACAAAAGCAGCAATTTACACGTTTCACTGCTGAGCCACTAAGATTCTCTTAGCAATAAACGTGTGAAAAACAGCAAAACAAAAAATAATTTCCAGAAAAATCAACCTTGTTACGAATCCCTGTCCACAGGTGTGCTGAACATTTAACCCCGCTCGTCATGACCTGGATTTTACTTACCATGGAGACCTGTTAGGATTTCTTATCACCGCATGCCACGACGGAACTTGTCTACTGGCTTGCAGAATCAGCTCAGCGTTAGAAACTTTAAAGTCCACCTAGGTGACAATGTACTCGCCCTAAAGAACTCCTCCCACCCCCGGTCTGAGGAAACAAAACCTTTGCTCAGAACTTTTAGGCAGTGAAAGACTCGGGCACGAATGGAGCTGCTGCTGCTGCTACATACAACAACAACAACAGATAAAGTATCACATTCTAGGTATCTTTATTAGAACTTTTAAAAAACCTCTTTAGAAATTAATTTTTAACAACAAATACAACAGATAACAGCAAAGTAGTCTTGGTCTGAAAAAAAGCTAAAGAATTGAGTTTCAGAAAGATTTCTAACTTTGTACTCTCATTAAGCCTTCCATCTGTCGTTCTCATAGTCCCACTTGGAAGAAATTCCTTGAACTGCTCCCTGCCTCTCTAGAATCATTTTCTTTACTGTGGCCTGTCTCCACTCCTCTGACATTGTGTGGGGTAACTCATCATACACTAGAAATAAAATGACTAAGTTAAACCATAAGGCTTATTTCAAATAATGCTGTGCAAGAAGCAATATAAAGTTTATCAAAATTATGACATAGTAAACAAACAGAACTACTTTTAAACCACACAATTCTGGATGTCTAGAAATTACCAAAAAGCAGTAGAAGCACATTAACTAAGTCGTCAAAGTTGTATTCAAAGAGTTACTGATTGGTTGATTTACACACAAAAAGCTGTGCGCAAGGCTGCTAAGAAGCAGTTTCTGAAAACTTGAACAAAGAAAAAAAATTTACAACTTATAGGACAATATTCAAGTTGAAAGAATCCAAAAGTAATTAGAATTTTCTGTATTCTCCACAAGTCTTGGTCTTCCATGAGTTCAGTCACCAATTATTATATTTCAGACTACTTAGTGAACACAGCTCAAAGCCGGCCCCTATTCAGTGAGAAAAAGGGACTCCAGTTAATGGACTGTGCAGTTAATTCTGTTATTTGATTATATACTTATGCCTTACCAAACATACTTCAAATAATGTTCCCAGCCAAATGTCCTCAGACCAAAACTAGCATCTTTTCTTACAGTGATAAACAGAGGGGCAACTCACCATACAGTTTCATCCATATACATAACCACCCGGACATTGATAGGCCAAACAATGTCAGGGCGAGCACAGCCTTCCATTGTCCTGTGGGGGCCCTCATTTCTGAATACGTCTGACAGAAACTGATGCGATACACTGAAAAGAGGATTGACATTGCAAAATATTCTAGCATTTCTACTGTTTACACCCCATCTTAACAAACACGAATTATACGAGAACCTGAGAAAAAATAACATGATTTACTCCATGGTAGCTGATAGTCACTACGAGCACAACTATGCAACGAAAACATTTCTAATAATTCAAATCATCCCTGTATCATTCATTTTCTTTACAAAAACTATGGTATTTAGCTTATATAAACAATTTATCTTTTCCCTGTAAAGAGAATTACATTAAATATTTTGCAAGCACAGCTGCATCTATTGCCCTTGCTAACACTGATAGTATTTACTGCCACACTTAGAAATCTGGGCAGAATTAATATTCAACACATCTGCAATTGCAGGACTTAAAAAAATAATAAACAAACATCTGTCCTCTCCACAACACAAACCTCCCAGCTACAAGGTTTCTTAGAGTGCAGTATGTTATCTACACAGGAGTAAAAGCATTCCACTTCAAAACATTCATTTGTCAAAAATAAAACTACACACACATTTACACCATTTCCATCCCTCAATTCAGAGGGAGACAATAATTGATTATGATCCAGAATAGATTAGAGAAGGGTACTTATGTAGTGGGCTCTTATATCCCTCCTACGCTATTCAGGATCAGATCTAGCAAAAATTACCCGCTATAATTCTACATTCTTAAAACGTTTACATGCTCGTATTATAAGATCTTCTTATTGTACATAAAAGGGCCCGTAAAATAGGAATTTTACATTCACTATGACTTTACCCAAACATATAGTGAGTCCACATTACCCTGCTAAAGCTGAAAGCCACAGAAACTACCAGAAATTCACTGTTTAAATTTGTTCATAAATCTTCCACCTTGAATTAGAAAAAAGCAGCTGCTCTATACTTTAAGTTCAGAGAAAAAGAAATGCTGGATGTTTCAAAATGAATGAATTGGTCAAATTTACAAATCTGGAAATAATAAAATTATGATTAAAATTTAATTAAGAAACACTTATGAATTAATAATTCAGACTTTGAATCAGCTCTCACGTTTTTCAGAGCATCAAGATATCAACAAATTCTAAACATACATATATATATATATGGATGTACCTTAAAAACTTTTGACAGATGGGGAAAAAAAACTGACCTTAAAAAGCTTTTGTTGAAATGAACTGATCAAATCCATGATAATTTAAAACTGCTGTAATAGGCAGCATCCCAAGACCACATGACTTGGTATTATATACACTATCATAACCAATTTTAACCTAAGTACAGCAGGCAAAATGTGATTCAGGTAACACTGTAAACAGTAAAAGTAACTGATGAAACAAATGTTTTACCTGAAGAACTTAAAATATAAAGGCTGTTTTTCTCTCTCTCTGTCAGTAAATAATTTGCATGCAGAAACACAAACAAAATCATCATAGCTTGCTATCTCTGTTACGGTCAAAAGACAACAAATGCTATCCACCATTAAAATGGTCAAGCAAGGTTGCACAATCAGGAAAGGTTCTATATAAAAAAAGAAAATTTAATAAAATAAAGGGCTCAAAGAAATCGCCAGTCCACTTGGCTCAAACAATAAACCATATCTACACCAAAAACTCCTGCCAAAACGTTGAAGAGAATACGATCAGGAACGCTGTACCAATGCTAACTGTGGACAGAATAATGGGCACACAAACATTAAGAATGAAGAAATTTAATTAAGGAAACACGAAGACAGTCACTGAAAGTACAGCCAAGGTCAAAAAGTTTTGCATCACTGCAGAATTCTCCAATTATACTTGATAAAATCAAATTAAACTGGTAAATTTGCATAATAATGTTATATTAATATATTGAAATGTGTTCTGCTTTGTAATTTTCAAAGTACTTAATGGAAAAATTACGATGACAAATGTGACCAACCACTCAAGTAGATGCATTCAAAAGCAGACATTTAGAAGAGGTGATCGCTAACAGTGCCATGCTACATGAGCATGGCTTGTAGATAGATTTTCTAGCCATCATCATCAGCATAGACAAGTCACTTCTTGCTTTGGAGGGGTAGCTAGACACCTGTGGTCTTAAACAGGTTTGCCTGTAGAAGTCCGTGAAAATGACTAATTGATGAGTGGAATTTGTTGGCGTTTTTGTTTTCATAACTAATGATTTATAAATTTAAAAGATAATTAATCAAAACCCTGCTTCTGTCTATAACATTGCTAATGGAAGTCTAGAGATGATGATTTAAAAACATAAACCAAACAAACTATTTATATGTAGAATAAAAGAAAGTTTCCAAAATAATATTAGCACATTATAAAATAATATTAATCCAGAAATGTATAAGAATAGGCACTTGAAAAGCTTTATCCACAAACATGCTTAAGACAAGGCAACCTTGGGATTACATACACTCTTTCTTTTCCTCCAATGTCAGATTTTTCCAGTCGGCTTTCTCCTTCTCTCGCAGAGTCAGAACATCGGGCGAGTTCTCCTTGAAGCGGATTGCAGGACAAGGAAACTCAGGCACGTCAAAGTAGCTGGCTGATCCATTGATTCCAAAACCAACAATGTCTCTATTGCCTGCATGTAAAGCCATCAATCTCTTTATTACAAAATGTTATCTCCGTTTGTTAAGTGAAGCCTGAACAAACCTTCATTTCTTCTTCACACAGTAACATTCTTTTTCAGCATGTAGTAGTGAATTATTTAAACTAAATTTTAATTATTTACAAAATGGTAATATTTCCTGAATACATATTTTCTAGACAAGCAGTAAGTTACCACAATTAAGAAAATAGCAGACTTAATTTTTTCACTTTTATTGTTTTAACAAGATATTATGAAAGTTATGTTGCTGAAAATCTTGTCTTTGTTTTCCTTTGAAAAGTGCATGCAAACAATTTCTATTAATGCTAGGCTTCAAAACTTCCCTCCAACATAATTTGGATCAAAGTAAGTTTATTAAAGAAGAAAAGAAATGCATTTTCGGTTATCAGGCAATTTGAGCTTCAGTTATTACTTAAAAAAAAAAAAAAAACCTAACCTATTCTAGGATGGATTCGGTCCCTGGCATCCGCATCTAATACCACTTCATGGGACTTCCTTGCTGAGGTGGCAATGGTTCGCTGAGGTAAACGAACTGCAACCTGCCTCATAATTTGAAAAAAGTGATTCATTTTCATAGCTGTAAATAATAAAAAAATTATTTTATGATTACAATTACAAACACTGAAATGCTAAGGTTGGCCCACTCCTAAATCTGCTTGTAAAACAATACAATTCACAAAAATTAAAAGAAATTCTAAACAAACAAATCTTTCTGCTGTTTGATTACACTGGTCAACAAGTATTTTTCATCAAGCATATGTCAAGGTGTACTTAGTGTAGTTTTTAATGCTGATTTCAAATATACAATTAGTTTTTTGACATCACGTACAGTTTTCAAGATGAGGAAGTTTTTTGGTTTTAGCTCATGCATTATATAGAAATTCCAATTAATGACGTGTATGCATGTATTTCATTTACATCATGGAAACACACCTTTAAAATAAAGTACATTATTCATTGCTGCATAGTTCAGATGCAATATTTCATCATCTCAAATTCAATATAAGCATAACCGTTTGTATCTATTTCCTTACTTGTTTTACAGTGTTAACAATGTCAAGACAGTGTAGAAATCCTCCTGATGTGTTTTGTTATGTCTGTGGACAATTTATTGTGAAAGCTCAAAAACGTACAATAACACCAGAGATCAGGACAAGTTATGGGCACCACATTTTATCTGCTCAGCTTGCTCAAATGGCTTACGTGACTGGTTCAATAAGAGGAAGAAGTCCATGCCCTTTGCCATTCCAATGATATGGAGGGAGCTGAAAGACCATGAGAATATGGAACTTTTACTTCATGCCATTGCCTATGAAAGATACTCATGGAAAATATATGGAGATTTAAAAGTCATTGGAATGTTAATGGGAATGCAGTCAGGTTTCACAAAATACTGTTGTTTCTTGTGTCTATGGGATAGTCGGGCAACTGACAGACATTATTCGAAATCAAACTGGCAGACAAGATCATCATACCAGCCAGGACTGTCTAGCATCAAGAATACACTTCTTGTAGATCCATGTAATGTCCTATTGCCTCCTTTGCACATAAAGCTTGGCCTGATGAAACAGTTTGTAAAGACACTAGGGAAGAGAAATGCCAGAGGGTTTGAGTATATTGTAGAAAAGTTTCCCAAAATCACACAGGTGAAGTTGAAAGAGGGTAACTTTGTCGGACCCCAAATTAGAGAAGTACTCAAAGATGTCAACTTCAAGATAACACTGGATGAACTGGAACTGCCTGCCCGGAATGCTTTCAATTGGATCTGTGAGAATTTCTTGGGCAACAAGAAGGCAATGGACTACAAGGATGGCATCAAGAATCGTCTGAAATGTTACTCAGCAATGGGTTGTCGCATGTCACTGAAAGTTCACTTCTTGGACTCCCATCTGGATTTCTTCGCAGATAACCCTGGAGCAGAATCTGATGAACATGGTGAAAGATTTCACCAGGACATTAGTGCTATGGAGAAACGGTACCAAGGCTTCTGGAATGACAGGATGCTGGCTGACTACTGCTGGACACTTTACCGTGATCAACCAGATCAGGGACACCGCAGGAAATCCAAATCACAATGTTTCTAACTCTGTTGTTCTAACTTTGTCTGTTTTGTCTGACCTATTTTTTGTGTATTCACTCTTTGTAGAATGATAGTGATGATTTTTAACTCAATAAACTCATTTACTTTCTAAAAATAATATGTCCTTATTTATTACATTAATGATTTCATATATACAAATATGTAAATATTTGCATGTATCTACTGAAAAACTGATACATGCTGCATACAAATTGAGTGAAATTTTGAAATCAGCATGAAAAATTAGTCTAAAAAAGTGTTGGTTTGCATTCATAATGAGTATAATACATTTAATTTTGTTGACCAGTGTAATTATTCTTCATACACTAATACGAGAAAGCTCACTCTCAGCAGACAAAACAAAAAGGAAAATTTCAATTGTCCCTATCAGGCTGCTACAAATCAGAACTTTGGAATGATGGACAAACTTCATTCCAGACTCAGCAGCATACACACACAAATACAGGTTCCAACTGCCAGCTGATAGTGGCACGTGTGTGTATAACAGAGAGCAGTAGAGTGCAGTGTGCAGTTGAAGATAAAGTTTATGGACAAATATTCTGTTGTAAAAGGGCCAACAAAAAGCCATACAGGAACTGCTGATAAATTTGTGGGAAACAGGTTTTGTATTAATTAAGGTGCAAACTTGTGTTAGAACTGAAACTGTGACCAATATCCATAAATGGACAGTGTATGGCCCACACAAATCAACACAGTGGTTGTTGCAACAGGCTGGGGTTCCGAGAAAGTCACACTAAAGGAACTGAACAGGAGTTACATGATGCATTATAAAGCCAGTGTTGTGGCAGGAACTGAAGACAGCAAATACTGCACCATTTGCATACTGATTTGTTGCAGAATAAAGTTTCAAGTAGATATCTGGACACAAATCTGCACTTCATTTGATGAATCTTGGTTTTATCTTAGTGGCTATGTTAATTCACAAAATAACCAATTCTGGTCTTGAGAGAACCCACATACACTTTTTCCAGTTCCTTACATGATGAAAAGACTGACATGGGACATCAGGTTGGCACAGTGAGCCTCACATTTTTCAAACACCATACATTTTGAATGAAATGCTAAAGCTGTATTCACTATTTTGTGGATCACCTGACAAAGAATGAAAGAGCCTATGGTTATTTATAGCAAGCTGAAACTAGTGCATAATGCATGGGCGATGCTTTCAAGTATCCTTGAAGCTTTTGAAAAGCATCCATTACAAGGTCATTATATATATTCAGATGTTGGCATACTTGCAGGGCTATTTTCAAGTGACCATTCCTGTATGAGATACAGTGGTCTATATCTGTCAAACTATACAAGTTCACTACTATCTACACTTGGAAGCCGCACAAGCAAGCTGTGAGTTATAATTCTAGACACAAAATCCGAAACTCTGAGGCAAGTTCTTACAGTGGCCTTATCAGAACCTCCCATACGGAATATAGAACGATACATCAGGTTCCTCATAACTAATGCACACTCGAGCCTGTCACATTTAGACAGCTCAAAAGACACTCGAATACATGGCAATTTGTTAGCGAAAACCGCCACACAACTGCACCAGAATTCGAGTCCCATACACAGGAAGTACAGCGAATAACGTCAACACAACCACAGGAGAGATTTTAAATAATAATAATAATAATAATAATAATAATAATAATAATAATAATAATAACTGTATTACCTTCCCACAGAACTGTCTACAGTTACCTAGCGATCTGAAAAATGTTTCTTAAGGTGTTTATTTAACTGTGTCAACCATGTCCAGGTACTCGTCGGTCAACAACGGATGTAGGTTAAGCAGCTCCTTTCTGGTCGTCGGACACACGAAGGGCACCGAGACTGGAGCCCCGCTCATTTCACGCCTCCGGTCTGAGAACTGAAAACTACTCAAGATGATTTCGAAAGATCGATATATATATATATATAAGTTATCGATCAGCTGGGCTCCTTCTCGGGTCTCTGGTTATCCCCAGTCAACGGACCGAACGGTCAGACATAATAACGCTAATCTCTCCTTATTTCAGCAAGCCGTACACTGGAGGTTTGGGGAAGGGGGCTCTGCGTCGTCTCTCCCCCCCCACCTTTGTCTCTATTTTTCCTTTCGTGAGGGGAACAATTCGAGGTGGGCCGGGGAGATCTCTCGGCCCAGCAGACGACACCCGGCCTGTGCCGAGGAGGAGGTTCGACCTTTCCACGCCCTTGACTCGACTGAGAAAGCGTCCCCCCCCCACCACCCGACTTAATTAACCTTCCGTATCGAGGAAATATGAATGCATACGTGTAAGTGGTGGTGGTGGGGGGGGGGGAGCGCAAACGGGTTTTATGAAATAATGGGGAGGCAGGGCTATGTCCGCGCGGTAAAGAAGAGAGAAAATTACCTGCCAGCATGGAGGAAGTAACGACGCTAATGGCGGGCGGATCAGGGAAAGGCAACTCGGCCTAGGATCGCACCCAAAACCCGGACTGAGGTCAGCGAAACCTGAATAACAAAGCTCGTAGCATCTCACCTGTTGGGCGTCAGGTGTTGGAAATTAATGACGCGTGGACAAAATAAAAGGGTTTTTTTCCCGATTTTCTTGCAAAAAATTCCGAACCTTGTTAATATCGAATAATTAATCATCATCATCATCATTATTATTATTATTATTATTATTATTATTATTATTATTATTATTATTATATTATTATTATTATTATTATTATATTATTATTATTATTATTATTATTATATTATTATTATTTTAAAGTATGAATACCTTGTTTTCGTTAAATGTATCGTCTTCAGAAAAATGTCTGATAATTAACCCGGCTGAGTTCCCCGAGCAGAGGTTTTTTTGTTGTTAGACATCCGTTTCGTTTTCCACATCTTCAAGCCCACGAGACTCGGGAATTTGCAAAAGTAAGCCAGGGGTATTTCCGCTTCCGGCTATGTTGGCTTGTTTGCCATTGTTTGTCACTGGTCGGATCGGCGGAATCGATGGAGCTCAGGAAGGAAATTTGCGCTTGGTGAATTGAGCCCTGACACGTTGGATAGTGTATTATCGTTATATCACATTACGTGTGTGTGTGTGTGTGACACACACTAACAGTGCAAGTACACGTATGTACTGGGACAGATAACTACACACACTAACAGTGCAAGTACACGTATGTACTGGGACAGATAACTACACACACTAACAGTGCAAGTATACGTATGTACTGGAACAGATAACTACACACCAACAACACTGTGTATATGTGTGTGTGTGTACACTAGGACAGACAACTAACTATACACACTAAAGTGCAAGTACACGTATGTACTGGGACAGATAACTACACACACTAACAGTGCAAGTATACGTATGTACTGGAACAGATAACTACACACCAACAACACTGTGTATATGTGTGTGTGTGTGTGTACACTAGGACAGACAACTAACTATACACACTAACAATGCAAGTACACGTATGTACTGGGACAGATAACTACACACACTAACAGTGCAAGTATACGTATGTACTGGGACAGATAACTACACACTAACAGCGCAAGTATACGTATGTACTGGGACAGATAACTACACACACTAACAGTGCAAGTATACGTATGTACTGGGACAGATAACTACACACACTAACAGTGCAAGTATACGTATGTACTGGAACAGATAACTACACACCAACAACACTGTGTATATGTGTGTGTGTGTACACTAGGACAGACAACTGACTATACACACTAACAATGCAAGTATACATATGTACTGGGACAGATAACTACACACACTAACAGCACAAGTATACGTATGTACTGGGACAGATAACTGCACACACTAACAGCGCAAGTATACGTATGTACTGGGACAGATAACTACACACCAACAACACTATATGTGTGTGTGTGTGTAGCTAGCACTAGACACTCATTGTGGTGATGGATGCTGACTGACTGTTCTCTGTTTAAGTTTTTGAGGAAGAAAGAGAAACGCCTCGGATTTTGGCACTTCCTTCTCTGCTGACAGCGAAATGTGGCGACTTTAGCAGTGGATATTAGTATTTTCATACAGCATCGTGTTTGTGAAGAAACAGAATATCAGCATGATAACTTACTAACAATCGACACTAGCAAAAATAAGAAACGACAAACAGATTCAATGCTTGGATTGTTCAGAAGAAAATTCCAAAGTATGCCAGGGCAATTTAGGAGCAGTGTGTGGGATCCTGTGTTGATCATAGCCCAGATAGTCACTATGCAGTGTGTATTTTACACTTCAGTGGGAGCCTGGCTGTATTTCATGAGTTATGTTGGACATTACAATAGAAATATTGACCAGTTTTTTACTCATACGGTTAGTATGGTCATCTTTTGTGTCAGACATGCAAAATGTAACAGTATTTTTTCAGATGTTCATGTTTATCAAGTAGCGGTTGTCATTGATTTCTTTGTTATACTTGCCAGATAGTGGTATGTTGTTTAAGTTTTTGAAATTGAACCAAAAGATTGGAGTACTTAATACAATATTGCCACATCTAGAGCCTTTTCTTAGGGTTGGCATAGCAGAGAGGATTTTACTGTTCATTTCTGCTTTTTTGAGAGGGGGTTTCTGATATTCCAAATACTGAAATAGAAGTTTTGTTTGCAATGACTACCATTATAAAGAGTCACTTCTATGGCAATTGTTGTATTGTACAATATACATATTCTAGGTTACTGAGTACTCCAAGTCATTATGCCTTTTGCCAAATGTTTATTTTATTTAGCTTATGACTTTGCCGTCATCTGATGAACCAGTCATTACATCGTCAAACTTACAAGAATAGTCTACAGTCTACAGGTAGGTATGAATGTGTTGAGTTAACTATGAAGTATACTCTGTGCCGATGATACCTTTCTTCATATACAGTTTTAAGAAGACATCTTGAATTCCTGCAGTCACCTTACTGTGACTGCTCTAGTCATTTCTGCTTTGTTTGGACTTCTTGGATCAGTGCGCAGGAAAAGATTGAACATAAATTAAACAGCAGATTGTCATGAAACACAACCGGAGTACCTGTTTAGATGGATCTTCATATGGAAACATAATTGCTGTTATATGGTAAAATTGTTTACGCCTTACAGAATTTTCTACTTTTGATTTCAGTGATGAATGCTCATTATTGTTTGCATATTGAGCTGTTTCTAAAATGAATTTGCTCACAAAGTCTTGAGATTTAAATCCTGTCTTGGATCCAGGAGGATGCCTTTTCAGCCAGCCCTATGGAACTCCAGTAATTCTTATACAGTAGAGCAGATAGCTTATTGCACACAAGAAGTCGTCTCAGCCATAATATGTACTGAATTTAGGGCTGTGATGCTTACAGGCAACCATGAGGCAGTATTAAATATAATCAGATATTGTGTAAAACAGTGCCATCTGAGAACCCTTGTACTTATTTTGAGCTGTTACTATGGCCTTTTCTTAAACGATAAATGCAACTATTTTCTAATCCTAAATTATTATGCCATAATCCATTGTATTCTCAGCATCTCAGTGAGATTTGTTGAAAAAGTAAGTGGTTTTGACTAATGCAAGAAGCCCTATGTTATGCCAAAGACAGGGAAGTCAAAGGAAATTTATTTTAATGTTAAATTTTTCTTCCTTCCTCAGGGTCTTAACCTGTGGGAAGATACTGGAAGAATTAATGCTATAGCATTTGCTTTAAACTCTCTGACATGGTAAGTGTCATGCTTTGTTTTATTGATAGTGGTGCTTGGAGGAAGTTTACTGACTTCTGAATTTAACCCTTTGAAGAGTATGCCCAAATATTTATGGGAATGGATATTGATCCTGACAGAATAAGCGTATAATGTGTGGTCCACAAAGCCTTGGAAATGTATATTTACAGGATTACTCCGTAGGATCACTACCCACCCTCTGTAAATATTTGGGCATACAGGGTGAAATTTAATATGTAGTGAACAATAGTTCTGATCATAAATATTAATCTGCTGTTTAATTTTCAATGAATCAGCATTCATAATCACATGCCTTTTTGATAATCTGCTTGTAATCTCCGATTTTCTTTTCCATTGTGAAGGTAGACCAGTGTCATTTTTACAGCATTTGCTAAAAGATTTAGAAATAAAGGTCACATTTCTGCACATCTACTTCCTTTCAAAGCATTCATTCAAAAAGAGTTATTGTGCAATGGAAAATGTTGAAATTTTTAAAAAAATTTAAGTTTAATTATTTTTCTGAGTGTATCAAAACTTACGGAACCAGTTTTGTATGGGTCTACCTGTAATAATTTAAAAACTGTTGACTTCTTAGAACCATTATATCAGAGTTAGTAGATATAATCAAAAGTTCTAGAGGATTGAAGCAGTGTTGGGGTGTCAGCAGTCGTTAGATAGTACTGGGGTGGGGGGAAGAGTTTTTGATTTGGTTGCTGCTCTTTCTTCAGACTGACGAGTAATACAACATGGCAACTAAGCATTTAATGGTGTCTTTGTTTTCCTCAAGGATGGAAGAGTAATGGGTGATTTTCCATTCTCTTCCAGTGCTTCATTTTTCTCTCTATCCACCACCCCTGTTTCAAGCTGAGAAGTGGCTTCATAACCTGGCATAATAATCTCTCTCTCGCTTTGTGTGTGTGTGTGTGTGCAAGTGCACACGTTTGTTTTTTCTGTTAAATTAATTAACTTAATACTAACAGAATGACAGAAATGAAACTTAAGGTCACAACACACGCAAAATCTGTTTTTCATTTATTTTCAACCTATGGATTGTATCTGCCAAACGTGATCGTGTACTGCTGTTGATGTCACTTTGAATGAAGATGGAGTTCTTTTGAGTTGACCTTTTCTTTAATTGAGAAAATTGGTGCCCAGTGTCTAAGATATGGGATTGCATAATTCTGCACCTTTTACTTAGTAGCCAAGGTTTTGTTTTTTAAACAAAAGAAAAATTGCAAAGATGATGGCGGATAATTTAATATGGTAGGAGGGCTTGCTTTTAAGCACTTGCATGGACCCACAGCAGCCAATAAGACAAATGAATTTTTTGTTTTGTTGGGATCTGAAGTTAGGATAAATGTGGAATTTAAAAAAAAAAAAGTTTCACTGATTTTTCTTTTCTTTTTCTTTTTTTTTTCAGTGCTTTTGGACTGTGGTTTGTTGTGCAACGAACTAAGCAATGTTTGGACTTCTCTGCTACAATACATCTCATTCATTTCATCTCTTGCTTGGTATACAATGGCCGTATACCGCAGTATTTCTACTGGTGGCTCACAAACATCATCTCTCTTGTCCTTATGACTGTCCTTGGCGAGTTCTTGTGCATGAGGTCAGAAATGAAAGCAATACCTGTTAACATTGCACCAAAGGCAGACTTGTAGCCAGATTAGCACACGGAACAGTTTTTTTTTTCTTTCTTGATATTGTACTCTTGTCAACATTAAATTTCCTTGATTCTAGGGGTGTATGAGTTATGCTTCCCAACCTTATACAAAATAATTTCTTGCAGAAATCTTCATTTAAGCATATTATACAGGGAATGGGACTGTTTGTCGCAGACGGTTCACCACAAAGACCCCGAGCTGTTTGGCTGTGAGTTTTTCTGACCAGGGTGCGATGACCTGTGGACTTTAAAGCAAAAGTCGATGGACGGCGGGCAGTAAATATAAGTGTGGGTGAGAATGAGGAAACAAAATTAGCCTCGTCAACATACTGGTGAAAAATTTTGATTGGTTGAAATTCAGATTATTTTTTGTGCTAACATATTTGATTAGGGGAAAAAGCTCTCGATGATATTTCCTCCATGGTGTTTCCTAGTATGGAGTAACATTTGTGAATTAAATTTACTATATTAAATTTGTGTAAAATTAATTTTATGATAAAATAAATTCTGTCACTTTGAAATTCATTTTAACTTATTTAAATTCAAATATATTTCTACTATATTTTAAGTGATTCTATAAGTGTTGTTAGGTATTGTCACACTATGCGTATCGTACCTCTGGTGTGGCTCATGGTTGAACTATTATACAGTCACTGGGAGTGACATTCACTGTTCCTTTATCCCTATTTCACTTATATTACATTAATATTTTTGCTGAACAATGAACCTGAAAGATGGGTTGTGATTTTGTAATCAAATACATGGTATGTTTTAGTATTTCTGACACACTTTTTTTTCCAGTGTTATATCAATATAGAATGATGTTGCTTAGGCATTTTCAATTTTAATAAGCAAACTATCTGGTCTGCATAATCATGAGATTTTTCCTTTATTTTCTAGCATATTGTCTGTGAACTTGATCCTTTTAAAGACAGTCTTAAACAGTACATTTATAACCACTGCAGCTTAAGTGGAAAATATGCAGTGATGGCTGGGATAGAATTTACAGAAGTTTGAAATTACCAAAAATGTTGAGTTTCCAACAAGAAATCTCAAAAGCTTAGCTAGTGAAATAAAACATCTGAAACATGATTATGCAGAAGTTTTAATTAGAATTTTCACCCATCATAGACAAAAAATTCTAAATTTTAATAATGGCTGTTTGATTTTCAAAAATAATTATCAATGGAAAATGTTTTGAAATGGTTTAATAATTACTAATTAGTTGATATTGCAAAATGAAGTCGACTTTTTTAGATTTAATGTATAGGTCCTGAAACATTCAGTTGAAAGTAGCCTGTATAGTTTGTGGCAGCATCATGAGAAGAATCTGTTAGAGAACATGATGCTTTATCTGATTGACACTACTAAATTTGACTGCTTAAAATTATAAATATACCTATGTGGTCATTAATTTGGACACCTCATAAAGGAATGTAGCTTACTGAAATTTAGATATTTCTGGTACATTTTTGTATATATTGGATGTCCAGGTGGGCAGATGCTGAAGGCAGGTGGATCTCCTGATATTTTATCATTTACCTGTATAGAGCATTAGATTGCCAAAAATTGCAGTATTTCATATTGATCTGTGGATAGTTTTATTGTAAAATTTACCAAGACTTGGAAAAATATGCAATTACTCATTATTAAGATTCTCTTGCTGACATTACCCATGCAACAGAAATAAGCTAAACAATGATCTGATTTTATAATTGGAAACCTGGCTACAGAAGGTGTGGAGTGTGTAAGAAGCCTTTTCTGAACAATAGGAATTAAATACTTTGAAAGATCTTGTCAGTGGATGTGCTTGATGTCAATTCATCTTCGGTAGTTTGAAGATCTTTAACCAAACTGTCTCTATCCTACACTCAAGAACCAAACTAGAAGTGTCATAGTGGAAAGAGATTTGGTGTTTTGCAAAGAATGCTTCAATTCTGCTGGATACATTGTCATCTACTATTATGCCGACAAGGCATACAGATTGAATGCACATTTTTAGGAAGATGGCATTACACGTGCTATACTTAACATCTAGCTGCTGCTCTGGGTATCCCAAAGCCATGATATGAATCTGGATCATTAGATGTCCACATCCCATTAAAGGAAGCTCTCAGACATATAGGGGAAACCTTGACCAGACTGTGATACGAAATCTTGATAGAGTATGGCTTGACCAAGTACTAATGTAAAGAATTTCAGCCTATTACTTTTTCATTTTCCACAAGGAGCTAACATACTGTAATAACAGTAGGCTATAAAATGATTATGGCTGGGCAGTGTATAACTTATAGAAATTCTATAGACTGACTAACAGTCTATTTCCTGTTAGACTTCAATCTAGTTAAGTCTATCCTCTACAAGGTGTTTGATTTTAGATATAATTGCTAAAACATCAGTCATCTTTTCCAACTACTTTTTGGTTTAAATGACCTCATCCAAATAAACTCTTAAGAGGAGGAATGTCATAGTACAAAGTAGTTGTTATATGCTTGCCTAGTTACAGGGGTTGTGGCTCTCTCTCTTGGTTGAGATGAGGGATTGTGTGGGTTGTATGAATACTTGGCTTAGAAGGCCACAAGCAAAAGTCCCTACTAGAACTCTTCATTTTTAGATGTGGAAGAAAACCTCTTCGAAACAGGCAAGTACTGGGGATGTCCAAAGGAAACCCAGCTAAAATAGAATCATTGTAATGGTATATGGCCATGTTTTGTTTGAATGCACCTAGTATTATCTATTATCCCATATGAATCATCATAGTAGTAGCAAAGTTTATTTTCAGAACTAGTTAATGTTTCAGCATTTTAACTGATGTGAAAATGAATTTCTGGGGAAGTTACTCCATCAATCTCTCTCTCTCTTGTCTTGGTAATCCAGAGGTGGTTAAATGATTTGGGATGATATTTTAAAAATTCCCAAAAGATTAATGGAACTCTGTTATTTTGTGAGATCACTTAGAAGAATTAGAGTATATTAAAAATGTGAGCTACAAGTTCAAAGCTATGAAAGCAATGCCGCAAATTAGATTTCTGTGATGAATCGTTGGCAGGCAATTGGATCGGTAAGAGTAGCCATGGCAACAGACGATGTGCCGGTTCCGATAAATCAGTTGTCTCCCCCTTTCTCCGAGTAAGCGCGACCTGTTGTTTCGCTCTCTTTTCTAGGTTTTGGTTGTTTGTTTTTTTTAGATGGAGAGCTGTGATTAGCTGATGCTTCTGACGCCTGTCCAATCAGAACTGGTGTAATGTCGAGACGTAGGGCACCGGGGAGCCTGATGACGAAACACGGTCGGGCTATAAAAGAGGCCGAGCGACCGGCAGTCGGTCTCTTGCTTCAGTGGCGGCCCCGGGGTAGTCATGGCTCAGAAACCGGCTTACAAAGTTGGTAAGTCTCGGGGCTGTGTCGTCTCCAGTAAGGAGATGAAAACACCCGCCATCCAAGCTTCTTCCCCTGTCCCCTTTGTTACGCCATAGTTCATGAATATCCGGGTCGGGGTGTCCCCCTACCAGAGGTGGACATGGTACCTGGCCCTTTACCTGAACTAACCCTCCCCCTACCAGCCCTTTACCTGGGGGGTGGGTAGACATGGTATGAACTAACCCTCCCCCTACCAGAGGGGGTGGGTGGACATGGTACCTGGCCCTTTACCTGAACTAACCCTCCCCCTACCAGAGTGGGTGGGTAGACATAGTATGAACTAACCCTCCCCCTACCAGAGGGGGTGGGTAGACAGGGTACCTGGCCCTTTACCTGAACCAACCCTCGAGGGTGGGTAGACATGGTACCTGAACTAACCCTCTCCCTACCAGAGGGGGTGGGTAGACATGGTACCTGGCCCTTTACCTGAACTAACCACCCCCACCCTTACGGGTGGCCGGACGGACATCACGTGGACGTTGACGAATGTTTGTTGTTTTATTACTTACTGATCGTTAATCGGTAGAGGCCCCTCCCCCCACACACACCCACCCCGGGGGGGACTCCGAACGAGACTCGACCCTGACTTGTTTTTGTTTTTCCTTCCCCGCCGCAGCTGACATAAAGCTGGCCGAGTCGGGCCGAAAAGCCATCGAGATCGCGGAGAACGAGATGCCCGGGCTGATGATGATGAGGAAGACCTACGGCAAAGCGAAATCCCTGAAGGGGACTCGCATCGCCGGCTGCCTGCACATGACCGTACAGACAGCCGTGTTGATAGAGACGCTGACAGAACTCGGGGCTCAGGTAAGAGTTGTTGAGTGTTCGTTAACCCTCTCCCCCCCCTCCTACCTGTTCTCCAGGACAAACAGGGTCGGTCTTCGGCAGTCCGCGCTGAGAGGATGGTTGAGATCCTTTCACAGTTGTAACTTTTGCTTGCTCAGGTATTGGTCCGGATTTGCTTAATTAATTCAGGTAGATATGTATTTACAAAGGTAAATGACACTGGTCATATACGGCAAGAGATAAACAAGTGAAAATTTGGAGGCCCTCCTCCTCCTCTCATCGCACCTGACGAGTACTAATTCACACCGGGCCCCACTCCTGTCCTAAAGGTGGAGTAAATGACCTTGGCTTCTGAACCTGCATATCTTTGTAGCGACAGAGTTCCTACAAAAAGGAATCTCTCAAGTTTACCCCCCCCCCTCCCTCCTGGAGACTCAGGTATGTCAGGGTGATCCCCATCTTTGGCCAGTCAACACTAGATAAAGCAGACAGACAGCTCATTATTTTCTGCCAGAGGTATCATTAAGAAATGAAATGGTTGCCGCATAGTGCACCATGCTGCTCTGATAGGAAAACTGGTACTGTATTTAAAATTTGGTCAGGTCAGGTCAGGTCAGGTCAGGTCAGGTCAGGTCAAGGTACGCCTTGAGAGATAGCAACTTATTTTGAATCGGTGTGTGTGTGTTTTTCTGGGCGATAGCGTATCGGAAAAATAGTATCATTTTGGTTGCGGCCCCAGACAAAACGTTTCTCGTTTGTAAATCCAAATTCCAACTTGCTGTGACGTATCCCTGTTGTTTCTCTTAAAACTGCTTCAGGTTCAGTGGTCAAGTTGTAACATCTTCTCAACTCAAGACCATGCTGCAGCAGCTATTGCAGCTACAGGTGTGCCTGTGTATGCTTGGAAAGGGGAGACAGACGAAGAATACATCTGGTGTATTGAACAGGTATTTTGTAGATGTTTTTGTTGTGAAATGTGGTCCCCTCTATTTGAAAAGACTGACTTTATATCCAGCTTAATGCTGCTAAATACAGACCCCCCTGAACTGAACTTGTAAGCCAAGGACTGGTCATGACAAACCCAAACAGTTAAGTTTCATAACTGTATAGCCTATGCAAATGTACAGTATGTTTGTGTAGACTTGATGGAAGTTAAATTATTATTTAAATATTTGGAATTAGTATATCAAGTGGCAATGCTGCTGAAGTATAGGGAATACATCTCTTCCAGGGTTTTGTGAATGTGCATCAGTGGAGGTATCCACAATTAATTGTCACCATTCTGTAATACAATAACACAAGCCATGATTTAAGAACTACTGGCTGTGTAACATTTGATGAGATGACTGATCACTCACATTTCTACAAAATATACTAAAATCCTTGATCATAACTCTTTCTGAAATTATGGGGACTTAGTGGTTAATTCTTTTGAGTGTGCCTGTATATTTACAGGAAGTAGGTATTGATCCTGTAAATATATGCTTCCAAGGTTTTGCTGGCAAGGGATTACTTTATCAGGAACAATAAACTACTTGCTGTAAATACACAGGCATACACTCAAAGGGTTAAAAGGGCTGAGTTCTTCAATCTTTTACTTTTATAAATGCAAGTCACCCATTATCTATAAACAGTATGTGCTACTGTCTGTTTTATTCTGTAGACTCTGCACTTTGCTGATGGTAAACCATTGAATATGATTCTTGATGATGGTGGAGACTTGACAAATCTTGTTCATGAGAAGTATCCGCAACTTCTTTCAGGTACAACTTGTATGAAAGAGTTAACTCCCTTTAGTAAGGCCTATTGTTTCCAGAAATGTTCTTGAAAAACTTGATTTTTTTTGTCTCACGAACTCAGCAGAGGAGCTGTTGATGTTGTTTCAGCAGCTCTATAAATTGTTTATAAGCAGTTGGGGCATGTCTGTGAAGTGACCTCCCCTTATCCTGTGACCACTTAGGAAGTAATGACCAGTACGTGATCTGCTTATCCGTACTTGTAGATCCCTGGCTAACTTAATCGCCTTGGACATTTGTTGATTCTAATTTCATCACCAGAGTACTGTTTTCAGATTCAGCTCTACATAGATCCTTAATTTCTCTGCTGACGTGTGCTTTTGTGCTCAGAGAAATTAAATGCTATAAAATTACATAATAATCAAAATCATGTTGATCTTTCAAAGGTGAATGCGTGTTCCTCTTGTGCTTGTCATTCTGACTTTGTGGCAGTTATCAGACAGACACTAATATTCAGAGCAATTTTCTTCTTCTGGATCACATTCTCATTTGGGTTATCTTCAGAGAATGATGCCTATAAGTTTGTTAATATCTGGTATTTTAATGAAATAAACTGAATATATGTAATTCATGTATATTGAATGAATTATGTTTACAAAAAGAAAATTGAAAATGGGATACTGAATAAAAATGTACTTTTTCAATGTGATGAAATTTATTGTCCTAGATGAGGAAAGATGTTTTATACTGCTGGTCATGTTTATTTATTCTTAAAATTCAGAAAGATGTATTGATGATCTGGTTTCATGTCTATGGGTAATATGTTTATTTCTTCCCTCCAGGCATCAAAGGACTTTCAGAAGAAACGACAACAGGTGTCCACAACTTATATAAAATGTTAAAAGTCGGGAAACTGAAAGTTCCTGCCATAAATGTGAATGATTCAGTCACAAAAGTAAGTATAAACAATTGATTTTAAATCCTATTGGGATTAATGGTGAATTAAATGCAGTTTAATGCAAGTAGTAAAAAAATTGGCTACTTAGAGTATTTGAAATTAGAAAAGCATATTTTTAAAAATTAAAAAAATTGCAATAAAGAGTGAGTTTCAGAATAGCAAATGGTGATTTTCTTAATACACTGTAGCTATGTTAATTAAAGACCTTTCTGCAAAAGTTGGTCAAGGATGGTGACCAAATCATCAACTTGTACTCAAAAGGGAAACAAATTCCAGTCTGTTGTGAATGTTGTTCCATGAGAGAGAAACAAAAAGCCAAACTGGCTTTTCAACTGATGCGAACACATGCCTACATTTTATATTAGTGTGTGTTTGTTCATGTACTATGTATTGTCGAGCACACACATGTTACTGGATACATCATTTTGGGTTTAAATTCGCATGGATACGACTCCAGTCACCCAGTGTTAAATAGAAGTGAAAAATTTAGAATTTTAATGCGATGACAGGAAACATTGGGATGACTGAAGACTGAAATAAAGTTGAAACCTAGGACAATAGGCATTTGGTTTTGACTAACAGAAGTAGAATATTTCTAACACATTCTGGTACTACTTAACTATTTGTCTGCCTAGCAGTATCTCAACACGAGCACAGTCCACCATGTGCTGATGTTGGCACATTGGTGCCCAGCAGAGGAAAAGCTGCTGGCTGCTTCTGTTCATTTAATTGTCAGGTATCTTAGTTTGGTTGTCCTAAATTACTCTCACCTGTCGTCTCAAGCATGTTCACATCATCATCTGACAATCGACTGTAGGAATTGGTTTTAAAACAATAGCTTAAATAATAAATTTGTACAGTGACTGTAATCTGTAGACGGAATGTCGTGAAATAAATATAGGACAGTTCCCCTGACTGATGCAGATTTTAGTTTTAAGAAAAATTATACAATGAAGAGTAGTGCTAGAATTTGCTGTCCAGCAACCACGAGATTTAACTTGACTGTCATATGTTGATAAGTGGATTTGTGGTAATGCACAGTTTTAGTTTTCTGTGAAATACATCAAAATGTTTGCATTGGAACCAGCCCCAAAAAGAAAAAGTGGAGTCAAGACTGGGGCAGCAAATTATTTAAGTTAACTCTAGTCTTCAGTGGAGTAAGTGGTAGTGAAGGGAGCAAGTAAGTACATAAAAAATACGCAAATAACCATTTTAACTTATGCCAACTACAAGTTTCTTTTTTTTTTTAAAATTTAATGCTGTCCCTAAATGATTCAGTTTCACCTAAATGTCTGTTTCCATTTCCACTATAACTGGCATTACAGGGTCTTGTTATGAGCATTTTGTCAGGTGTTGTTAGTTAGCGTCTCTAATCCAAGCTTGTAAGTAAAGTGAATCGGATGAGTTTATACTTGGACTGATTGTCTTGTGGCAACATGTGCACTTGCAGAGCAAGTTTGATAATCTCTATGGCATCCGTGAATCGCTAGTTGACGGAATCAAGCGAGCCACAGACATAATGTTGGCTGGCAAAGTGGCCGTTGTTTGCGGTTATGGTGATGTCGGGAAGGGAAGTGCCCATGCACTCCGTGGTTTTGGTGCAAGAGTAATCATTACGGAAATCGATCCAATCAACGCCCTTCAGGCTGCCATGGAAGGTAAGAGGGTGGATGTGTTATCTAAAACAATTTTTGATTGGCGAAAAGTTTATGTAAGTGATTAAGTGGAGGTAATTCATAAAGGTGTCGAGAAACAAAAGAAATACGTGATTGTTTACGACTTCGATTGTGTAAACTCTCGTGTATTTGTTTGAAAACAAATTATTCATAACTGAACATTTTGGTAAACTACAAATAAGTAAAGTCTAAAAAATTTCTCAGTGTTGTAGGATAATTCAGCAGTTATGTTAAAAGAGGATCAACCACATCATGTCAGCCATGCAAATGCTGCTTTAAAACTGATTTAAAAAAAAAAAAAAAAATCATTGCAGGTTTTGAAGTGACCACAATGGATGAAGCATGCCACATGGGCCGTATCTTTGTCACGACTACTGGCTGTTCGGGGATCATAGAGGGTCGGCACTTTGAACAGATGCCAAACGATGCCATAGTGTGTAACATTGGCCATTTTGACTGTGAGATTGATGTAAAGTGGCTCAAAGAGAATGCAGTGTCCAAAAGTGAGGTGAAACCTCAGGTATGGCAATCTTTTGTCAAAAATGAATTGGGGGAACTGAGGCTTTGCCATTGTTTGAATCTGTGGGTGGGCCTTAAGTTCTCGATCCTAACATTTTTCATTTAGAGGCTGTCGTTATGTGGAGAAACAGCAGAGAAAATCCTTATCTATCTTGCCTTGATTTTATTTTTTTAGCTTAATTTTTTTACTTAACTGCTAATTCTGTTTAACATGATTTTCTAAAGGCTTTCACTATTCCCATTGTCAGGTTGATCGATACATGTTGAAGAATGGCCGTTACATCATACTGCTGGCTGAAGGGCGACTGGTCAACTTGGGATGTGCCATGGGCCATCCCAGTTTTGTGATGAGTAACTCTTTCACCAATCAAGTGTTGGCCCAGATTGAATTGTGGACCAAGAAGTATTCTGTGGGTGTTTTCTTCTTACCAAAATGTGTAAGTGGCTTAGAAATGTTTCCAGTGAAATTTCTTCTATTTAACCCTTTCTTTATGGTTGGTACCTCAAAAAATTGGAGGCAAAACCCTTTCCTTCATCCAATGCGTTTTAGCATTCTGAAGACTTTTTTTAATTTTAGAGAGTTTGCTTCAGTGGTGGATGTAGCGGATTATCTCCCTTAACATTTAATGGCTGCAAACTAATTACGCATTCAAGATTGTTTTGACTGTGTGTGTGTTTTGTTTGTAGCTGGATGAACAGGTTGCTGCTCTACACCTTGACCACCTCGGTGTCAAGCTAACCAAGCTGACTGAACAACAGTCTGCATACTTGGGAGTTCCAGTAGATGGGCCCTTCAAGCCAGAACATTATCGATATTAAAAACTGCATGATCAGCAGATTTTGACATTTCCACAAGATGTAATGATCAGTATTTATAAAAAACAAATGTATGCTGAATAAATTCATGTAATTTTATGAACAGCAATTCTGAATTTATCAGTAAGGTTTGTGTACCTAACCTTGGAGGGTTAACTAACCTTCATGTATGTCAACCTGGCACTCATTTATAATAACATTGAGGAGGAATACAGCCTTTCTGCCTTTATCACATAACGATACAACACCAGTTTTGTCTGATTTCCTTGATCATGATGATATTGTAGTGAGGTAAAACAATACAAAGTAATAACCAAAATATAAAAATTGAACAGGATTTTTTTTCTTTTTTATTATTGCTTTCCTATCCAGAGATCTGAATTGTTTACTATATAAAAATTCCAGGACTGGTACAGGAAAATGCTTGCTGGTTTGTCAACAAGTGGAAAGTATTTCAGCTAATAACAAAAAAAAAAAAAACTTGCATCACATTTCTATTAATCTTCAAGTTGGGATCAGAATCCTCCAAACTATATATTTTTTTATATTAAACCTGATTTTGTTTTTAAAACGGAAAACAAAAGTTTAAATGTTAATTTCTTGCCCCCAGCATTAACTGCCGAGTATATATCAATTGCACATAGCCACAAATGTCTGTCCACTATTTTATCTAAGGCAATGATGATTATGAACAAAAGGATTCTTACAAATAAATATAATTTAGCTATCCACAATAAAAAGTACGTACCATTTTGATTTTTCCAGAAGTTAAAATGTGACTTGATGACAATGGGTTATTGTACAAAATGTAGACTGGTATATTTATTGCTATCATCTATCACTCAAGTGGTGTGTGTGTGTTTCGCTCGTGTTCCAGACCGACCATAAATGTGTGTGTGTGTATATACATACAAATTACAACTTTGCATATTTCTCTAAGTCAGTTCTACTGAATTCAATTTTCAGCAGAGATGATTTGCATTTATCTGCAAAACTGTCAAAAGATAAAAACGTCTTTTTTCTCAACTGACCGGATCATGGAATAGCAGTGGATGCTTTCATATCCGTACCAGGTTGATCACCTCCATGCCACCCAAAACGTACAAGGCTTTTAGTTGGTTTTCTGCGTTCACCATCCCAAACTCACTGGTCATCTGCAGCCCCCACTTCATTGTCGTCGTCATCGTCCTCACTAGTCTCATGCTCCTCGTTGAGGGTCCCTAGACTTGGGGTGAAATCGCTTGGCACAGCTGTGTAGTTATCTTGAGTAAGAAATGTGGACACTGTCGAGCCAGTAGTTTGGTGTCTATCGCACAAGTAGAAATCTGATATCTGCCCATGCTGAGATCTGGGATGCACACACTTTTTAGGTAATCCTGAGGGACCTCGGACTGATAGGGAGAGAGAAAGAAGTAAAGTTATTCATGATTGCAAAGGTCAATTGATCAGCCACCAAAAATAAATATTTTGCATTTTCCCTTCTGGTTTGTCATGTTTAATCTGGTTGTGACTGTCTATTATAATAATTTGTTCTTTTTAAGGTTCATACTTCGCTTGTCCCATAGGTTGTTGGGCTTAGGGCATTTTAAAACCTGGCAGAGCCAAAGGACCACACCAGGAACATACAAACGGAAGCTGGGCAGACACCATTAGTGATGGTACTTCAGTACAATATGAAGTCTACATATTTATTATTCTATTTCCAAGGAAACACTGACAACCAAATGAGAAAAAATGCAACACCATTAGTGTATTGTTAAACACGGTTCTGTCAGTCCCTGAGGAAGGATGCATCCACTACAGTACAAACTATCAGGTAGTCAAGTTTGAACTTCTCTGGTTGAAATTTGTGAGGTAAATAATATGAGCGGCAGTGAGCTAAGTTCAGGGGTTTATTAGAAGCTACAGGAGAATCTCTCGCCTGTTTAGGATTTGGAAAGTTTGTGCTTTGAGTTTTGATGAATGTCAGGCTGAAAAGTCTCTGCAACAAGGCAGGTGTTTTCTAGTTGCAACTGACCGATTGCACAAAAAATAAATCAACCAGATATGTCCCCTCCATCAGTTCTGGGAGTTCAGATTTTTTTTTTTTTTTTTTTTAACGTTACCCAAATTCTGCTTCTGATAAACTTTAAAAAATATAAGGGAAGCAGGTCGTCATTAACAGCATAGCTGATAATGTTGAAGTTGTGAATCTCAGAGCATCTTCATATTTATTACACCCAATGCAAGAAATGTAGCTGCTAAATTAGATTATTTTCAGGGCACAATAGTCTTAATTAAGTTTAAAAGGTAACAACAGCTCCAGTGGTGATGTACTTGCTAACTTTTTTCACAAATGCTTCTATTCCATGTATTTGGTGAGAAAGATTGGATTACATTGACAAAAGATATTAACTCTGCATCTTCTGAATCCTTATCACTTTCGGATTGGAATCAGAAATATTCCTCAGCTCCATTTAAGGAATTGGACACACCAAGGCTGATAACCCAACACCTTTCCCTTTTGGCTTACCTGAACATCAGGACAGAGTTTGTAATATGGAAGTTTTTAAATCATTCCAGAGCACATTCCAATGTGCATAGAAGTGGTTCAGTAAGATGAACTCTGAAAGCATCTTTAAAAGAGTCTGATGATATACTGCTGCGAATGTCATATACAAGCATCCAACTTCTTGGCTCTAAATTCTCATTTTAGAGGTGGGGTGGTTTCTAAAAAAAAAAAAACTAGTATTCAAGCCATCTTGGCGATCACTGCATCAGATGAGTTGCAGAAAACAGGTTGGGTGATTACCACTGACAGTTCTTTGCCTAGCAGCTCCTGAAATTGGATTCCTTCAACATAGAGAAAACAAATTTTGCTTCTCAGAATGCAGCAAGCCTTGACTGCATTTTTCCTAGTGAAAATGTACAAGTAAATAAACAAACTCCTTCATCAAATTTGGGGCATTTTCCTTCACCTGCATAAAGACAAATGTTTACTATTGCAAAAAAGTGGTAAAACTTCTACTTTAAATGTTTTGAATAATAAAATGATTTATCTGCATAGGGTACAGTCAAAAATAGTCATTCACTGAATGGGGTTTGGCCCTGCTATGGAAACAACAACAGATCCTGACTATGAAGCCACCAACTACTTACATTCATCACCAACATGGTAAATAGGTAGGTTACTTAACTTCCAAGAAAAAAAAGGTGTCACAGAGCCAAGAGAAGTGCTTTAAAAGGTACTACGTTTTCAGTAACAGGTGGGCAGCCACCAACTCACTCACCTGCCATATCACGGCCAAGGTCAATTCTGTTGAAGCAGTCAGGTGCATCGCATGAGTGATCATGGCTTGGAACAGGCCTTCTGTAATTTCCGGGTGCATCTGTTAACTGCGGCGTCCAATGTCGTCGTCGTCGTGTATGACGGGTATTGGAAGGTGGTTCTATCCTGACAGGGTAACACATCTGCTGGCACCGATAGCAGCGACTCCTTGTGGTAGCTTTTTGCCCAAACCCCCTACAGAGAAAGAAAAAAAAATTGGGTATGATAATTCCTGAAATGACCAAATATTGCTACCCCTTGGGTGGACTGGTAGCTGTTCATTCTATATCCTTACTGAGTAAATATCCAGTTAGTCCCATCAAACACCCTCTTGCTGGATCACAGGCAATGGAGGTGGCTCTGGAAGATCTGAACACATTCGCGTTCCCTTATGTTTTCAGGTCACTAATGAGCACAAAGATTTTTATGTTTGTTTGGATTTACGTTGGCAGCAAGAAAAATTTCACCTGAGTTCTGAGTTTTATTTATGTCCTATTTCTCTTACAAGTATAAGCAAATGGGACCATGCTGTCTTCTGAATAAGAACAGAGAAAGTAGATTAAATTGGACAAGACGTAGCATGAATTATCATTCTATCATCGCAGATGTTTGTCTTTATCTTTCACCAGTAACTGGTTATTTCACAAAAAACTAGTCACACATTTTAAAAATGACAACCTGAGTAAGCTCAGAGAAATCAAATCACTTTTTAACATATGAGGTCTGTCCAAAAAGAAACCGAACTTTTAAAACAGTGCGCCATCCAGTCGGTCAACTGCAGTGCTGTATATCGGTGACCATGACCTTCAGTCTAATAATAGCTGCATCACCCACGTCAATTAGTCATTGATCTACACGTGCTAGAGTGAACGTACGTTTAGAGCACTTGGCGATTTGTCGCAAGTTTAACAATGAAGCATCTTGAAGAGCAACGTGTTTGTGTGAAATTCCGTTTCAAATTGGAAAAAACTTTTACGGAGACCTTTCTAATGTTGCAACAGGCCTATGGGGAGGATTGTTTGAGCCGTATGCAATGTCACGAGTGGTACCGGCATTTCAAATCGGGAAGAACATCCACCAAAGACAAACCCAAATCTGGACGACATTCCACGACAATGGACGACGATCACATTGAGAAAGTGCGTGCTGTGATCCATGGAAATTGTCGCCTGACTGTCCGTGAAGTTTCCGGAGAAGTAGGCGTCTGTAAAAGTTTGTGCCACATGATTTTAAAAGAAAAATTGAACATGCATCGTGTAGCCGCAGAATTTGTGCCGCGTCTGCTGACAGATGAACAAAAGGAGAACTGAGTCACAGTCAGTCAGTCAGCTCTTTGATCGTTCGAATGCTGATGAAAAGCTTTCTGAAAAGTGTCATAACAGGTGACAAAACTGTGTACGGCTACGATGTCGAAACAAAAGGACAGTCGTGCCGTGGGTTGGATCATCGCCGCAGCGACCAAAAAAAAAAGCACGTCAGAGTCGCTCAAATGTGAAGGTGATGTTGATCGCCTTTTTTGATTGGAAGGGCATTGTTCATCATGAGTTTGTTCCACGTGGTCAGACGATCAATAGAGAGTTTTACTTGGATGTCCTGAGGCGGTTGAGAGAGGCAGTGCGAAGGAGGCAGCCTGAGGCATGGAAAAACAAAACCTGGATGCTGCACCACAACAATGCACCTGCTCACACATCACTCCTTATCCGTGATTTTTTGGCAAAGCACGAGACGACTCTCGTCCTCCGGCTGTCCTACTCTCCGGATTTGGCACTTGTGGACATTTTTTTTGGTTCCCAAAATTGAAATCCACCCTGAAAGGTCAACGATTTCAGACGATAGAAGAGATCGAAGAAAATTTGCTACGAGAACTGCGTACTATCCCTGAAAACTTGTTCCAAAACTGGAAAAAACATTGGGAGCGGTGTATCGACAGTGGAGGGAACTATTTTGAAGGAGACAAGTCTGATTAAATTGTAAGTAGAGCAATAAATTTGTTTTTTTAAAAAGTTCGGTTTCTTTTTGGGCAGACCTCGTGTGTGTGTAACGCACACAGCATGTCCGCTACCAATTATAGAATTCAAGCATGGCACCAAACCTAGATTTTAAAAAAAAATTAACATTAAAATGCATCTCAAAATTCAAGTTGCACAAGGTATTTTCCCTTGAATATTAAAACAAAAGATATTAAGTTAATCTGCAGTATGAATTAATGAGAAATTTACTCTTATTTCCTGGTCACATCTTGAATCATTATCATTTTGCTGTTTGTTATAATTTTATTTGTAGTGGGCCTTAACATCTAAATCTTGGGAGCCATTTACTTTTGTCTTAATAATAAAACCCTCAGGTGGCATCTGTTTCTTCTTGCTGCTTGTCACCAGCCAGTTGTGTGGGGTTTTCCGCCCACCTAGAAATGAAGAGTTCTTGTAGGGGGTTTCCCTGGCAAAGTCTGAAATGCCCATGGTCCTTCATAATGCTGGATAGGCAATGAACGCTCTCTAACTAAACTGTAGCAACGTGATTTGTTAGCGGAGTTGTCTCTGTTGTAGGTAGAGACTGGCTGGCAGAACAACAGAAAACGCTTTTAAAAAAAACAGTGCAAGGACAGTATTGGGTATGACATTTATATAAAAAATACCCAAAACAACTGCAATTCTCTTCTGATTCAGTACATGAAATGAAACTCCCCCTCACAAAAAAAAAGGGGGGGGGAGAGGGTGTCTACCATGCTTGGTTGAACTTACCTGGATTCCAAATACATTTTAATTTCTGATCAACTCTAGCTGCTGTTGGGACACCCTGAAATTGGGGAAGAGGGATGGGCAGCTGTCATTAAAATGTCAAGATTGCAAGTGCTCTGTATCCTTAAGTAACAGTTAATATGACAAAATAAATGAAAAACAAGAGATTACCAAAAGTGATTGCTGCAATGCTGACAGTGGAATTCTCCCCAGCCAAACTCAACATCAGTAGGGACTGCATCAAACTTCTGCTGGCAATTTCTACATCGGGAGACCTGAAGAATACATATATGAAGACTGTGACCAATTTTAAATCTTGGTGCAGTAGGTTTTTCTTTTTACCATGATGGATGGTGTTTCGGAATATATCTTTGCTGCTGTGATCATAACACCGTGATCACAGTTTGATTATTGGTATATAGTAGTAGGTACATCAGAGCTTCTGGTTCATGTCCACTTTTCAGATTTTCTCCAACAGAACTTCACCCAGGATCAGTTTAATTACTATAGTTCAAAAACACCTTTGTACTGACTTTGGGAAAGCAAGGATTCTGCCGGCACTTAATGCCATTCTATTTCCAGCACAATTCTGTCAACTATACTTACTGGTTTGCGACGAGGAACTGTTCTCCACCACATGCGATGGCAGGAAGTGCACGTGAACTGGCGCAAGGCTAAACCGATGTGATTTTCACGGGCATCTTGCACAATAGTCACGTTTCTTCTCACGTACTCCAGTCTTGACACAACATCCTAAAAAAACAAATTAGTCAGCTGAGTCAAAGTGCACACAAACCTTGTAATGGTGGTGCGATGGAAGGAATTCTTCACCATTGAAAAGTCTACAAAATTTACTTGCATAGTTTGATGGCCTCTGTCTACAAGTCCTGCTGACAGCAGAGAAAAAAAAAATACTCATTTACATCAACTTGTTGGTAGATCACAGATACCATTAGTATAGAGTACAGGCACAAAAACTGTGGGGGATATGTAGCCATGATTACATTAAAGTGAAAACTAAATCCAAAAAAGGAACTGCAGCATCCTGTTGGCTTTCACCCAAGGACTAAACATTTTTCCAATTAAGAGTCAAAAGTGCTACATCATGTCACTGTGTGGTGATTCACCAGGTATAAAGTTGTATCCACTTGAGAGTCTAAGACACTTATTATTCACAGAAGTTGTTTGATTGTCGCTAACTTTTCTTATAAAACAGTGACCAGATTTTAGATTCCCAGTCATTGCAACAAGCGCTTTGGGGAGAGGAGCACATTTGCAGGCATACAATGAAAGGTATATAAATAAAATCAAAAGTAAAACAGTTTGAATTTCGAGGAGGGTGTCCTTGGTGTCTTCATCCACCACTGTTTCAGCTTCCACAGCTCAGTCCCAACAACATCCGATGAACTCACCTGGCTGTTCTGCAGAATACGTCTGATTTCTTGGGTGTCGGCTGCAAAACACAACACAAAAAGAGAGTTGTTTACTGCCGCAAAATCTTTCCACATCACCATTTCAACAACAGAGCCTTAAGCAGGGGCCTGTCTCACATCACTCATAGAAACACGCATGCAGAGACCGAGACAGCGAGAAGCAAAAAAAACTAGAAACCTATTAATCTAATAATCGTGCTGAACAACAACACAAAACACCTGTCAATCGAGAGTAAACCGGACATTTTCACAAAGGTTCCAGTAGCTCAACAACTACGTAAACCAAGAAGCCGAATGTTCACTTTTGTTTTGTGTGGGAACTCTGAATTCAGCACCACTGCTGTCAGACTCGCTATTTGCCCACTCCACCATCTCTTTAGACATTTCCCAGTGGTGTGGTTCCTTCTTGCTGAACCCAGAGGCTAACATGCATAAGAACTCCAAGGTGAGCCAAAACTGGAGTTGTTGTTGTGTCACCGCAGGCGCCTGAGGATGATCCTCAGCAGCGCTTGGGAGGCATACAAGCTCGTTCATCTCATACCAGAGTTGTTGCAGACATGGTGGTATATAATATGGGAGTTCTCAGAATGTTAGCGGACAAACAACTTGTGGTCTATGCTGTACGCTATACACACACACACACACACACACACACAAATTCCTTTTAATAAACGTTTTTTAATTCACTAAAAATGCTGCAAATAATTTCTGATAACTTGTCGTCATATTCGTCACACACGAGGCTTTTAAATGTTTCTTCAGTAAAGCATTTATAATCACGAGGTCATCTACCTGAATTACCTCACCTGTTAACAAAAAAAAAAAAAAGGGGGGTTAAAATATTCATAGCCATAACTGACATTTGTCACTCTAAATGTCAAGCATAAGATAACTGATTTGGAAAAGTTTGCCCCGTTTATCTATCTACCTGCTGCAGAGGGGTGTAAGTTCTTGCATTACACTACTAGTAAGGTCAGAGGTCAACTGGCAAACCTTAAAGGTGACTATTACTATCTGCTCGGTTTTAGCGCATAGTGTCGCTTTCAAATTGCTACAGTAAACCAAAAGAAAGAAGCCTCATTGGTGTTCCAACAAATGCTGCAGGAAGCATGCTCACACGGATAAAATACTGTAAAGGGGACTTGATGCTGAATGGATGATATTCCTCTTGGCCCCAAGACGCGCATTCAGACCTCTCCACTGTCTGTGGTGGCTCATTACAGGCCGTGTGGCTTACAAACTGACAGTGGTAATCAAAAAAACAAACCAAGCAGGTTGTGCAGACAGCCGACCGAGGCATACTCTGTACATCATCTACACTGCGAGTGCATCTAGAACAGACCCCCCCGACTTATTATACACAAGTGTAGTCCCAGGAAGAAACTGCAAGAGATGATGGCTACTAACTGGAGTAACACTACTACTACAAGACAAACTAAATCTCAGCAGGTGGAATATTCAATAACTATGCAAACAAATCCTAACCCCCTCCTTTCTTTTTAGATTGTAACAAAAAGTAAATATGTACTTCATTTCTGGCTCCAACATTCCGACCCCTGTGTAGTATTCCCACAAAACGTCTCCACCATGATCTCCAATCCCCGTCTTCATTCTCTGCTCTGGGTGTCGATCTGCACGTCTAATCCAGTCCCTCCCTACAATAACTGTCCTGTCCCTGTCCCACCACCACACCCCTATTTCAGTGGGTGGTCTGTCTCAACAGCCTTACATGAAGAATCCAGTCCCTCCCTACAATAACTGTCCTGTCCCTGCCCCACCACCACACCCCTATTTCAGTGGGTGGTCTGTCTCAACAGCCTTACATGAAGAATCCAGTCCCTCCCTACAATAACTGTCCTGTCCCTGTCCCACCACCACACCCCTATTTCAGTGGGTGGTCTGTCTCAACAGCCTTACTTGAAGAATCCAGTCCCTCCCTACAATAACTGTCCTGTCCCTGTCCCACCACCACACCCCTATTTCAGTGGGTGGTCTGTCTCAACAGCCTTACTTGAAGAATCCAGTCCCTCCCTACAATAACTGTCCTGTCCCTGCCCCACCACCACACCCCTATTTCAGTGGGTGGTCTGTCTCAACAGCCTTACATGAAGAAACCTGGGGGGACGGGAATTGGCCAGCGGGTCAAACGGGAGAGAAGATGTCAAGCTTACAGCTCAGGATGTAGAACACCGTCCGGCCCTGGTCGTCGTTGTTCAGCTCCAGCAGGGTCTCGACCTCTTCGTGCGTGAAACGGCCCCGGAACAATTCCCGTACACGGAGAACCTGCAAGAGAGAGAGAGAGGGGGACCGTGTACAGACCCATCGGGTTAGTGTACCAAGCCAACATCTCAGATGGGGGGGGGGGTCCGCTGTGGGGTAGGGAAAGTGAAGTTAGGATGCCACGTAACATGGCGGACTGTAACTGACACCATCGACGGAGCTGGGGGATGAACTTGGTCGGGCCATAAGCGGCCACACCCACCCCAGAGAGTCGGGGGGGGGGGAGAATCGAGTTACCGCCGCCGGCCGCAGTCGTCTCTCTAGGGGCCGGCCGCAGACCTAAATTTAGCACCAGAAAAAGGCCGAGTGGGAACGGAGAGAGTAGGTCGCCATCTGTCCCCGAGACGAGCCAGACCGTCCTCCGGGCCGGGCCGGGGCTGGGCGGGGCCGGGCCGGGGCTGGGCGCTCGCTCGCCCCCCTCCCCCGCCCCCGCCCCAACTCATCACCCCGTCTACCTACCTTCTTCAAGTGCTCGTCCATCACCCCGCCGCTATCCCTCTCCCAATAATCGGCGGCAGACTCCTGGAATCCTCTTCTCGTGTCCGCTGTCCCCTCCCCAGCTGTCATGTGACACAGAAGCAAATCAATACCGGGTAACTACTGTTGTTCCCGTCGCTGGTTCCCCTGAATCCCGGACCGGAGCCCGGGTCGGGCTGGCGTTTCTGGGGATGGGTTGTAAAACACGCGGCAGCCCGACTCTCGGTCCTCCCCCCTCCCTTTCCTTTATGTCGGCCACACCTGGTCAGCGTTTCCCAGCATCTCCCCTCCCCCCTCAGCTGAACACCACCTGGCTTCCACCTAGCGAAAGTGAAACCTAAACGTGTTGTCTTGACGACAAAATGGAAGCCGTCGCCGTCTGCTCTGCGGCGGACATAAACGATACGCGCGACCGACCCTTTTATTTCCCCTTTTTATACCCGGTATTTTTAAAGTTTTTCTGCGCAGGAGCTTCGTTTTAGTCCACACGAGAGAGAGAGAGATCCCGCGCGGTGTTGTGGATCACGTGACGTCAATATGATCCAGTGTTCGTTTCCATGTCATTGTTTTCGCTCGGATCCTAATTTTACGACTGCCGGACTCCACTATTGTCGCGCAGTTAAAGCGCCTCGACCCTTTAAATATCTCCTCTCCTCCTCTCCCTTTCCGATCCTCTCCCCCCCCTCCCTCTCTCCCCTAATGCTAGCTAATGATTCCCGAACTTTAGAGAACAATACAGGATGGGAGACGAGTGGATCCAGATGAGTTACAGCAGACTGACTGAACACTTAAAGGTGCGAGGGGCGGTAGAGGGCAACCCTTTGTTGGCTCACCTACAAAACCAATCATCTGACCCCACCCACCCCCTTAAAACCAGTTCTCTATGTTGTTGTTGTTGTTTTTTTTATAAAATTTTAAATAGAACGAGACGTTGATACTGAAAAGTACTGCTCAGCTACGACCAACCCCTCAAATGGCTTCGTGCTCTACAGTCTGCTGATGCGAACCTTTCACTGGTTATGTCTGAAAAACAAGAACCAAGATTGACTTATTATCTTGTACTTGATCTGCACTACTAAGCTCAGGGCGTGGATGTGTAGTTTAGTATATGAAATATGAAGTAAGTCATCAGTTCCATGTCTTACCTGGTACAGTAGCAGAAAGCCATATTAACAGAGGTGTACACTAAAATACCTTTGTATTCCCCCCCATATATTGATTATCTTCCACTTAGATAAAATACTTTTGGTTTAATTGATATTTCTATGTTGTTACTTTGTTTTCTAATCATTGTTGAAGTGATGTGAAATGCAAATCATTGTTCAGAGGCAAACAAGTGAAATTTAAAACTTTTGTTTTACCATAGAGAGAATAATTGATAACCATTCCAAAACCTTCCTATAATATCCTGGTTGTTTGAGCAAGAAATGGCTACTGTTGCTTGCCAGTGGTTCAAATTTGTGTCTAGCTCCTGCAGTTTAAGGCAGCTTGTGTTTAGCTCTTTACTCTCCACACCAACTACTTTTGTTAGCATACTGAAATACTTGTAGTTTTTTTTCATCTCAGCCCCCATTTCTACAAAGTGAATGGATATTCAAGTGATAAAAGTGTAAAATTGAAATGGCACCTGTTGAACAGAGATGATATCTGAGAGTATAGGCATCACACACACACACACACACACAGGTCCCCAGCTTCTTTTTGCTCCAGCTGTTAGCTAATAAGGCTTTTCATCAGTGTTGATAAAGGCACCATGATTTCTGGAATATTTCCATTATTAAGCTCTCATAAATAGAAATCTGCTGCAATCAGAAAAGTTTATCTTTTTTGCCAAATGCCACTCAAAATCATCAAGGAAAACATCGTAGTTTAGTGATGAACTGATTTGAATGTTTTTGTTGACTTCCACTGTCACCCTCCTCAGAGATGATGGTACAGCAGTAGCAGGGTGTGAATAGAACAGAGAACTTAAAATCATAACTGCTGTTTTCTTTGTTTCTTGTCAGACCAGTCAAGATTTTTGACATGGTTTCTGTCCAGGCAGATATAGCTGCCATTTAATGTTATAAAGGCATTCTTAACTTTAAAATATTGTGAATAAAAACAGTAATTGGTGTTCATGAATTATTTAATTTTACTTGTTTATATTTGAATACCAAAATTGATTTATGACTATTTGAAAAGAATGAAAAGGTAACAACATAGCAAAAGAAATAGCTTCAGAGTACAATTTTTAAAAATGGTAATGAGTGCACATAGAGGATTATTCTTTAATACTTAACAGAGTTAAGAGCAAAATTTAGAAATATGCCATTTGCTACATTGAGACTGTTAAACACTTTAGGGTTAGGGTTAATGTTAATGCTTTTCTCTCCTGATTATATGACAATTTAAAAAATCCAATATATTTTTCCTTTGAATTGTTAACAATAGCAACAACAAAAATAACTCCCCTCTCCCCACCAGAAACTGTTAACCTTCAGTTTAACTTGTGGATGGCGAATCAGAGACAAGGCCAGCTCGGAATGTGATGCTAGTGGAAGCATTTGACACATTGATGCTGATCAACTGCATCTTGCTAATTTACCAAAGACCTTGAGCATCTTTGGTTCAGGTGGGTTAAAAAAAAACAAACAAAAAATCTCAAAGTAGATGAAAATGTGAACAGCAGATAGTTGGTGACAGATGAGTGTAAACCAGCCAAACAGGGAGCTTAGATAAAGGGACAGTACTCATCCAACCTTCATTGGTTGGTTCAGATGTTGAAAATGACTGCATTTGTACACCAGTCTGAATGATGGAGAGGATATTGGTAGGAAGGTACTTGGAAAAAAAAAAATGTCACCAGGTTCTGTACATAGTTCACGCTTTCTATTTAACCACACGGATACGTGCACAGATGTTGTCTCTTAAGGTGCAGTATACGAGTTCACTTACCAGTGGCTCGCGCATTGCCGTAGTTTTGAAGTAAAGTTTCTAGTTTAACCCTTTTGTGAATATCGCACCATAGATAATCATTTAAATCTGATCTGTGGAAGGATAAAGCTTCTGGAAGTCATCCACAACTGTCAAAGTGTAGATTTAGGTTTTAGATTGCATTTGTGCTAGTCATGAATGAATTAATAAAAACTGTTTTGTGATGTAGAAATAGAAAGATATAGTTTCTAAAAAAAAAATGCAAGTAAAAATACAGTAAAGAAAAAACAATGAGATAAGGGATAGACTATATCTGTGATGACAGGACAAAATCAGTCTTTGCGTTCTCTTACGATGTAGGATTAAGCGATAATTCTAATCAGACTCAAATCTATTACAAAGAAATTGAAATCTGATGACAGAGATAAAAAGAATGGACAAACACAGGAAATGCTAAATAAGTAGATAATGAAACCTGAAGCCATTGTTAGTGCAAAATTTACTGATAATTTTAATTGCTATGCCAACCTGACATATATATTACCATAATTTGATACTGAGTTAGCATATATTAATTCAGTTAATTTGAAACTCTGGCCAAGAAAAAGTGACACCAACATTTAGTGTCTAACTTCTAGTAGTACTTTAGCTGAACGATCTCCTATTTGACAAGGAATACTGATCATGTCTTCAGAACCTAGATGATTCACTGTAAATTGAACTCTAGAAATCATTCTTGGCTTCAAAAAATAACTTTATAGATTTTCTTGAAGATCTTGGCAAAAAGTAAAGTTAGAATGCAAAGAAAACCTCTGTCTGTCTGTCTCTCCCTGTGTGTGCTTGTGAAAGAGAGTATGAATTCCAAATTCATTTGCAGAGATTCCATTGTAAACAAATTCATTTTTTGTCTTTTGTTTTTTTGGTTAGATGCCATGTATGAGAGTTATTCTGTCACTGATCCGTATTTGTTAAAATCTTATTTGTGGTGTTATTTTTAAAATTTTATTTTATGCTCTTATAAGGTTTAGATAAGAAAGACATTCAAGCAGATGAAGTGAACCGTGTCCTCTTCTCTAGGCAGCTGATGCAGACTGCTGCTCGGTAACCAGCTCATGCAAACGCATAAGACATAGTTCAAGTCTTTCCAAATGGTATTGTCAATTACACAGAAAACGTTTACTGCAAACTGCGCTTGTTTTTATCCATTTTATTTTAAATTTTCTATTACATATACGTAGTGTTTTAGATTTTTCAAAATCTTGAGCTAAATATTAATTGCTAATGTCTTATTTATTTCTTGACACCCAAACCCTTAGCTTCTCACGGTGGTTCCCATCTACGGCAGTTGAAGGATTTTATTGATGTGTCCTTTATCCTCTATTTGCAGAACACAGAAACCTGGTTTAAGTATCTATTGCTAACTTCTCTGATGCTTAAAGACACTTAATGAGTGATGGACAGCTTTATAAGGGTCAAGTCGTGCATCCTGAAAGTCAGAGGTTATATCTGTACTAGGCATCTGCTCCATTGGAAGGATACTCTATTCCCACAAAGAAACAAGAAAATCTTGGCCAAGTAAGTATCTACTGCACATAGACAAGGTCAGAGGTCAAACTGACTTTGTGAATAATGTAATAAGTATCTTAAATACAGCTAAATAGTATTGTTCTTTGTTTCTGCTTGGTGATATACAAACCATTGTTTCGAATTAGAACGATCACTTTCAGTTGCCTTCAGTGTGACTCATTTAGAAATGCAGTTTAACATCGATAGGTGTCTTTCTCAATCAGTTGTCGAGTGCAGTCTGTAAACGCCTGCCCACGGTGGACTACTGAACTGCAAAGTAACTCCTCAGTTTGACAATTGCTCTGGCTTCACCAGCTGGCCATGTGTCCTTCCTCCCACATCTAGAGAGACGAAGAGTTCTGGCAGGGGCTTTCTGCAGCAGCCACGCTGCTGACCTTTGCACCCAGTTCTTCTCCGCCTGGATCAGAAAACAATGTCAGCCCGTCATAAGTTCCAAGAGGAAACGCCAGAGTGATCCAGGCTCACAGTGAGAGTGGACCGACAGGGTTATCTCTGTGTCACTCAGTGTCCAAAAGAAAGATTTTTTAAGCAAAAAAAAAAAAAACTTAAAAATTTGTTTGGGATAAATTTGTGCAGTATACGTATCGTGACACTGAAAAACCAGACAATTAACCCTGTTCAGAGTCAGATACTTGGCAAATATTGTAACTCAAGGTTATCATTATAACACTGAAATTTGGGATACCAATCTATTACCAAAACGTTACAGTATAGCAACAGTGAATTGTAATCAGGAAGTCATCCAACCAGTAGGAAGTAGCTCCCCCTGCACTCAAACTGTCTAACTAATACACTGTGGCTATGTTATGCTGAACAGTGGGCTTCCATGTGTGTATTCACCACTCTATCAGTGAAACAATGTTATGGGTATCTGGTTTCCAGCTTGAACAGCAACGGTAATCTAAATCAACAACAACAACAGCAACAAAAACAGGCTTGTCAGCCCATTCCTTAACTTTTAAAAATCTGAGTGTCTCGATCACAACCCAGAGTAAACACTAACATACTAGATTAATTTCTTCTCAATTGTTCAGAATCACCAACTTCACATTAACTTTCTAAACCATTCTACTAAACTGCCTTTGCTTATTACCAGCAATTTCAACAGCCATTTACTTCCAAACTCACATTATATAAAGAGAGAGAGAGAGAGACGCATATTAATAAAATAATTTTCCATGAGAATGAATTAAGGTTGGGACACATTATTTTTATTGACTTTCTAAAATATAAATTTACAGAAGTTATAATAAACACTGCTTTAGTACTTAGCACAAAACAGATAATTGGATTCTCACCCACCATTATTATCATCACCATCGTCGTCACCATTATCATCACCACCACCACCATCATTGTCATCAATGGTAGGCAGATGAGAGATGTCGTCTGTAGGAGGCTGGAGATCGTCTTGAGAAAGAAACGTGCTCTCTGTAGATCCTGTGCTATGGTGGTTTCTACAATTGTAAAATACGTTGCAAGTCCTTGATTTTGGATGAATGCATCTTTTAGGGAGGCCTATTCCAAGTCCCCTCAGCTCACCTGTTCAAATAAAATCATCAACAGTAGTTATTCTTCACTCCATCAACATCTTTTCTCAAATATGGACTCCATGCCTGAACAGATGTGTAATCAAACCAAGGATCCATACAACAGAACTCTCTTATTTTCAGTGTCTCTCTTATTCCCAGTAAGCTTCACTTTTTACCATTGAACTGGCTGAAGTTTTCCAAAAGTTTTAGAATAATGGTTGGGGGGAAATCTTTAACGACATTACTCTAAATTAGACATTCTCATCATTGTGTCGTGCACCAGCCTCAGCAACAGACGATTGCTCTACATCAATGTCAACCCCAGTTTGGGAGCATAACATTGCCCACCCTGCACCGTGTGGTCCCCGTGCCAAGCACATCCATCTTTGGCAGGAAAATCCCCTCTAGATCTCCCCATTTTTGGATGCGGGAAGAAACCCACGCCAACCCTGGCTGGGAATCTGAGCTAATGCACTCAGCCTTAGCAATCCCGGATGATTTTATAAAGAATTCTGAAACCTTTTACGCCGCTGAGTTTAGACCAACTACTAGGGGCTGTGTTTATGGCCTCTTTTTAAAAAAAAAATATGTTGTAAATTTTCCAGCTAAAATAGAAATACTTGAGAAATAATCATCTTTCCTTCATCATTGATTTCCAATGCATCATAAGTTTTTGTGTTGGTCCCTCCCTGTTCAAGATAACACAAGAAAAAGGATTAATTAATATTACTGGACTCAAAGTTAATATTTGAAACTATATTACCTATTTTTGTTTGTTCTTGTGCTTGACAAGTCTGATAATTTTGTTGGTTATGCATTCTGGCTGTTACATTTACTAAATGATCTTTCTGGAATAAATTTACAGAAAGTTCTATCTAATATTGAGAAACAATTAACATTATCAAAACCTGAAAGAAATTTGCAGTTAATTCTATTTATGTATTTGGTTAAACCCGCTCCTGCTGAATTAAAGTTTATATAATTTTTTAGAGAGATGTGGACATTATTACCCAGCAGTTCCATAATACCCAGAGCAAATATATTGAGCACAAATTTCCATTTGAATGTAAGAAACACATCCACCAACATTTGGCTTTTACTGCATAAAATACAACAAATAATCTCGAGTTCTTTAGAAGAGATATATTATCCATAGTTCCTCAGGACTACTCACAACACACAGGAACACTGGATAATTTAACTTAGGACATTTTCCCTTTCTAGCATTGCCCTCTAATTATCCCTACAGGTTTTAGTTTGCGTGATTTTTTAATGAACAGTGGTCTTCCTTTTTAAAGTAAAAATCTGCTGCATTTCTAAATTCCCATCTTCTTATGTGCTGTATCAAGGGAAAATTCCAATTGAGAAACTATAGAATACTTTATATTAATAGAATTATAAATCTTGTTATGTTTTTTGTACTTTACTCCCTAAAATTTTTAGATTTTTGCGGGTTTCAAGAACAGGCAGACAAGACTTTCCTAAAAGGAATGCATCCTGCTGATTCGAGACAATTTGTCCCTTGTGTAGGTGGAAAGCTTTCCTCGGTGGTGAAGGAACCCTAGCGTCTACTTTCAGGCAGAGATTCTTCAGCTAGAGGTCAACTGGATGGACACGAGATCCTAGGAAACCTAAACACTGAAAGGAGCTCTAAACTTACCAAAAAAGCACCCCCCTACTTTTCTAGCTTCTAATAAACTCTCTACACCTATGTAGTTCCTGCCTTGGTTATTCTACTACCTCTGGGATGCTTTCAACTTGAGCTCTGAGAGAGAAATCACCTTTTGTCCCCTTGTTGAAAGAGTTTGTCATTCTGTACGGCAGTGTACTTTAATGTTGGGTTTACAGTGGTTACGACTTTAATACCGTTTGATCTAATAAAGACCCTGAGAGAAATCACCTTTTGTCCCCTTGTTGAAAGAGTTTGTCATTTTGCATGGTGGTGTACTTTAGTGCTGGGTTTACAGTGGTTACGACTTTAATACCGTTTTATCTAATAAAGACCCTGAGAGAAATCACCCTTTGTCCCCTTGTTGAAAGAGTTTGTCATTCTGTACGGCAGTGTACTTTAATGTTGGGTTTACAGTGGTTACAACTTTAATACCGTTTGATCTAATAAAGACCCTGAGAGAAATCACCCTTTGTCCCCTTGTTGAAAGAGTTTGTCATTCTGTACGGCAGTGTACTTTAATGTTGGGTTTACAGTGGTTACGACTTTAATACCGTTTGATCTAATAAAGACCCTGAGAGAAATCACCCTTTGTCCCCTTGTTGAAAGAGTTTGTCATTCTGTATGGCAGTGTACTTTAATGCTGGGTTTACAGTGGTTACGACTTTAATACCATTTGATCTAATAAAGACCCTGAGAGAAATCACCTTTTGTCCCCTTGTTGAAAGAGTTTGTCATTCTGTATGGCAGTGTACTTTAATGTTGGGTTTACAGTGGTTACAACTTTAATACCGTTTGATCTAATAAAGACCCTGAGAGAAATCACCTTTTGTCCCCTTGTTGAAAGAGTTTGTCATTCTGTATGGCAGTGTACTTTAATGCTGGGTTTACAGTGGTTATGACTTAATACCGTTTGATCTAATAAAGACCCTGAGAGAATCACCTTTTGTCCCCTTGTTGAAAGAGTTTGTCATTCTGTATGGCAGTGTACTTTAATGTTGGGTTTACAGTGGTTACAACTTTAATACCGTTTGATCTAATAAAGACCCTGAGAGAAATCACCTTTTGTCCCCTTGTTGAAAGAGTTTGTCATTCTGTATGGCAGTGTACTTTAATGCTGGGTTTACAGTGGTTATGACTTTAATACCATTTCATCTAATAAAGACCCTGAGAGAAATCACCCTTTGTCCCCTTGTTGAAAGAGTTTGTCATTCTGTACGGCAGTGTACTTTAATGTTGGGTTTACAGTGGTTACAACTTTAATACCGTTTGATCTAATAAAGACCCTGAGAGAAATCACCTTTTGTCCCCTTGTTGAAAGAGTTTGTCATTCTGTATGGCAGTGTACTTTAATGCTGGGTTTACAGTGGTTACGACTTTAATACCATTTCATCTAATAAAGACCCTGAGAGAAATCACCCTTTGTCCCCTTGTTGAAAGAGTTTGTCATTCTGTATGGCAGTGTACTTTAATGTTGGGTTTACAGTGGTTACGACTTTAATACCGTTTGATCTAATAAAGACCCTGAGAGAAACAAACGTACCGCATGAGGCAGGAAAGAAGTCCTTTTTGTAGCAATTAGGTGCATCACAACTGTGTGTATCCTGGGTCTTTCTGTACTTGGACCTCTCCGCCCTCTTCAGTGGAGGGAGGATTTCAGATGGAAATATCAACTTCCCCGATCTGCATTTGTAACAGGGGCTTCTGGTCGTGTTCATCTGAGCAAAACCCCTAGGGGAAAAAAGGAAATAAAAAATCTGTGAAAAGCCCTATCAGCAACATTTCTTAAAGATGCAATTAGTTCATTAATTACATGTGGTCAGTTAGTTTCTTAAAATTAAGATAGGAGTTATCAGTGCTAGTTAGTTAATTAGACAATTTTGCAAGCATCATTTTCCAGAAATACCCGATCGAGGGCACGGGCAGGGGGAAGTGTTCTGACAGCCTTACATTCCTGATGATTCCAGTGCTGATGGCAGCTGGTTTGGGAAGCTACGGTGGTGAATGCTGGGGAAACTGGGAACGTGTGATGGCTTTCACAATATCTGAAAGCAGAGTGTTAATGTTAAGGGACATCTCGCGAGCACTCTCACAACCTTGGAAGGTTTTGTTTGTTTTTGTTTTTTTTTTCCCATTAATTTTGATTCTTTTTAAAGATGAGAATAGAATATTTCTTAAAGATGCCCCAACTGAAAAAAAAAAAAAAAGTTCTTACTTTCAATCTGACTGTCTTCTGTTACTTTAAGATTGTAGTTATAACTAATTCTTTGTACCTGCTGTTATTGTTATTTTGCCTTTGGTTGTTGTCCATTTTGTTTCTGAATCCTGTAACTATACAGAACCCAACCGACTTTACAATAGCTCCAAATTTTGAAAAAAAACTGACTGCTTTATCTTGGTGAATGGTTTGGTTCAGTTATCATAGTGATAAATTGTGACAAAAATAGTCAAATTAATTCTGAATGTATGCAGTTGATATTGAAGTACAACGATTGATGCGTTATACTTTTGTGGCCCGACCTGATACAGCGCTCAATAGTAGTATACATGGGTTTATTGCTTCTTGAAGAGGGAGCATATAACGTGTAGAAATAGCAGAGAGAAATGTCTCATAAAATAGGGGGTACTATCAAATACTATACAGTAGGCTTATTATAAATTTTAAACTATAATGTACATAGAGCTGGAAAAAGCAGATATTTAGAAAGAAAGATCACGACACTGGAAACATGAGAATAGTTTAGCCAGAGAGTCTGGTCAGGCAGGTTTTAAACTGATAGTTTTTGTACTGTGCTATGAAAGATGACTAAAAGTTACCCAAGCTGCAGATATTTGCCATTGAAAACACTGGCAGAATTCTAAAGAATGCAATTATTTTTTGTTGTTTTATTTACCAAAATTCTCGTTTACATGTGAGACAACCAAACTTTGCCCAGCCAAATTCGTAATTTTTGTCGACAGGGTCGTATCTCTTGTGGCACCTTTGGCATGTCGAAACCTGCAAATATAGATTTGTTTTTCTGTTTTTTTTAAGTTTGCTGAAATAATTTATTTTTTAAAAAAATAGTGGTTAGGGTTAGGTTAGTTTTTGACAATAATATGCCAGTTCTTGAGAACTTGATATTATCTCTACTTTTCGAGGCCTGTATGACACAAGATATTGAAACACCAACGTTGTGATGGTACAGCCAGCAGTTTGAGTGGAAATCTGAAGGTAGTGTCTAATGTAATGTGATGCCAGCAGGTGGCGTTTGATTCTGCTGGCAGGAGCATGATCTGAAAAGTAAGAATCCAGAGGGTGCTCTTCCAATTGAATTGCTAGATGCTACCCTCTCTGTCCCTGTTAACTACTATTTTTTTGTTCTGTTGGGATGGCGAACTGACTTCATCACTTACTGCTATCCTTGCACTTCTAACTGGATCACTTAGCCCACATGCAGACCCATTGTGTTTATATACATATACAGCCATCCATATCTATGTGGTCAGTAGTAGTTCTGAGCTTTTCTCTTCTTCTGTACCACTTCTCATTTTAATTCCTTGTTACAGTGCTGATAAACATAAGGTAATGGTCTACAGGTAACTACTGTTTACTTTGTAGGTTGCTAGTTTTACAGTGAAACCAGAAACAAGTGCGATAGAGAGAAGTATCATTAAAATGGAAGACTTGGTACAAACCATCTTTATTGATGGAACCCTGCGCCACCATGACCTGTCGCAATTACTGCAGGTAAACTGTCTGAATTGTGCATCATTTGCATTTTTTCTGTAATGTACAACTATGAAGCCTTCTTCATCGTCTGTAGAATTCTGCAAACAATAAAAGCCCAAAAGATTTACACTTTTAAACAAGCAAAAACAAAAGAGAAATTCTTTCAACATTGAACAGGCAAATAGAACTATTTCTGAAGCTGGTTTCTCTTTGATGGGGATAAGCTACAAGCAGCAGGTAAAAAAATTTTTTTGGTTTACATTTTCTTTTTGATTAAGGAAAAGAAATAGGTATAAAATTCAGCAATTTATATGATATTTTATAATGCTTCATTCATTTATCTGACTTGTTTTATGCCCTGTTATCATCAGCTTTGTAACAACCAATAGGTTTACACCAATATTCTTCTTGAATACCTCTAATATAAATAAGTGTTATCTCCAGAGCTATAATAATGGACATTCATACAAAGTTACCTATCAGAATCTAACTCTACTATAGAGTTCTGGTGTGGAACCACGTTATTATTTTTGTCAAAAGCCTTAAATTCAATTAGTAACATGATTACTTCCAAAATCTCATTCTATCCAAAATATGTACCCCTATCATTAGAATTAACTGGACTATTAATATTTATAATTCTCTGATCACCTAAGTTTGAATCTCCAGTCACCAAGATTGAGCCATCTTGTTTTAAAAAGTTTGATGTGTTTAAACTAGGAAATACTAATGAATACCCTTTCTCATCAAAATCAAACTTATTTACACATTTAAGACTTAAAACTAAATAGTGGCTTGATCGGTTCCATAGGTAGCTTTGCTGGTTATTTGAAGTTTAGTCTTTTTCATTTAATAATTAAATATTAACACCAGTTATTGAAATATTTTAGAATAATTAATTACTGGAAAATCTACTTTAAATCTTTCCATGCCTATAACTACCATTAAGTAAATACTTATGATTTTTAGTTTGTGTCATATATTTAGCTGTGATATTTTCTAACTCACTTGCGCAACCTCTAACACCTTTTCCCAATATAGACAATTTCTTCCAACTATGTGTCCACCAGCATGAACCAGCTAGTTCTCCAAGAAAACCTGTGGCTATTTCACTTAGTGATGGTGACTTAGTCTTTCCGATATCCAACAGAGTTGGCAAAATAGCCCCAAGAAATCCACCTATCTTTCAACCTTTACTTATATCGTCATAAGGATATCTCATTAAAGAGCGATAACTCTTGTGGTTGTGCCACCTACAAATTTCCATGTAATAAGAATATGGAAATCACCTACTTTTGTTCTTGACGTTCACTTAAAGAAAACCCATGAGAAGTGTATTGCTCCATTTATTTAGCAAAAGAAATGTAAAAAGAACAGCATTCAATTTATTACCATCTCATTGTACATTTACAATTCTGTTAGACAGAACAAACAGAAAGCCTGAGCGTTTGTGGAAAAAATTTTGGCTAAAAGTGGCCTTTATTGTCACATCTGCTACTGCCTACTTACATCAAAGACAATCAAAGGGTGCATTTTTTAAAAGCTCAAGTGAGTGTAGTTTGATTATTGGAAACCATATCACCTGTTCCATGTTTAAAGTCTACTGTTTTCTCCAAAATCTAGATTTAGATCAAGTGCGGGCTATCTATTGCTATTCAGAAGATATAGGCATAAGTAACCCAGCAGTTTTTAAATACAGAATGATTTGCTTCTTGGTTACTATCCTTAGCATTTTGAAATAGTAGTACAATGTCTAGGCTTTTTTTATTCTTGTTGAAATAGTCAACCTCTAATCAAAATGGATACTTTGTAGAAATCTAATCAGGTCATACTATTTATTAGCATAACCAGTGTTATAGGTTAGTGTCAAGCATCTTAGATTTTAGTTGCCATCTGTCAGACAATTCTGTATGCAGCTTATATAGGGCTGTCTCTAGGAAATTATTTTTTGTGCACTGCAAATTCGTTTGCTTTAAAAACGTGAACATTATCTTTTTTCCTTATCAAAACAATTTAATCTTTCATTAAGCAAAGTTAGAGGGTTACAGAAACTGAAGTCGCCTTTGGGATCTGATTTTTCTACTATGTAATCACATCTTTAAATTCTATATTACTATCCACAGCTGCTTTCCTCCTGTCTTATTACCACCATCAGGATAATTCATATTATCAAATACCAGAAGTTCTTTAAACAATTGCCCAGCTTTGCATCTCGATTTTGGATTCTGATATTGGTTTTTGAACCAAAAGAAAATTTTAAAGATTTGCCCCAGTGATAGGTTCACACTCTTGAAACCTGTATTTATTTATAAGTTTCAACAACCCCCCCCAAATCATCTGTGATTTTTATGTATCCCATTTAATATAACAAAATTTTCTGGAATTCTCTTCTCATTTTTATTTGATTCAAAAGCTATTTTGATCTCTCTGTAAATGTTTTAGTTACCAATCTAGCAATTACAACATTTATATCTTTAATCTTATAATTTTGAATAGGAGAATCTTTTTTAAAAGCATCTTAAGGTTTCCTTCCTGCAGCTTCAGTCTTCGTAATACTTTCAGCAGCTTTGATTTGTTTTTTTTTGATTATTCAAAACATATTTAATCATTCATTTTAAGAATATCAGTCAGTACTCTCCCATTTTTAATTGTACTTTCTTCTTCCTCTTAATCATTTAATTTAAAAGATTTGAAACTGTTTTTAGATGTAATCTTAAAGTTATATCTTCATTTCTTAAATTGATAATTTATCCTTGGTTGGTAACCAAAATTTTTATTAACTAGAAGATAAACTAGATTTTTGGCCTTTTGAAATAATATTTTATATCCAGGTGGAACATGTGGAAAAATTAATATAACATTCTGTATCCATCAATGTTTGAAATAATGCACAAGAATAGAATTAATTGATAAAATACCAACTACATTAACACACAGCCAGAAGATAAAGTCAAATCCTAATAGAGTTAAATTATCCTTCACTGTAATTTAGAACTAAAAACAGTGATAGGGTTACAGACAGTAGGAATAACTTTAATGGTGATATACTAATCTTTATTCTCTGAATCCCAATCATTATTTTTCACCTGTCTTTCAATTTTGCTCTTAATTTGTGAGTTCATAACAAACCATATCCGAAGTTATTGTTGCTCACCTTGTTCCATTATGTTTTAAAATACTATCTGTATTATTAACATTTGAAACAACAGAGCAGTTTCCTCTTGTTTTGTAGAATCTACACTCAGTGTTGGCTAAAAAAGCTGTTTCAAAATTTTTTTATGATAAGATGAAACTATAAGAATCTTTAGGTAGTTCTTCAGGTATTCGTAACATTAAAAAAATTCAGTTTTATAAAATTCCTGCTTATCAGGATAGCTGTGGGGTAAATCTGCTTCTACCAATAATGGCTATAAATGTCAAAGCAGACTTTCAGCAGCGTAAGGGTTAAATAAAACTTTTAAAATGCACTTAGTTTTATAAGTATTTAGCAAACAGTTAGTAGCGAATAATTATGTCTGAAATTCAAAATTTAAGCTAAACAAACTATATATGCAAATAAAAAGATGCCAAGTGTTTGCAATTATGTAAGTAGCTCAGCATATACAGCAGAAATGCTGTGTATGTAAAATTGATGCTGGTGAAGGCTCACAGCCCCAACTCATTAACTAGAAGGAAGTCAACATGGGGACTAACATCAGAAGTCTAGATAGACCAGTCATCTGATTGGCATTCATTAGCAGGATTCAGTCTATCCTACAATGAATCTTTAATTATATATTTTCCTTAAACCACCTGAATTTGATGAATGAAGCATGATTTTAGATTCTAAAACTTTGATGAATTTCTGTGGTGGTGCGGCATATATATGGGGGTTTGTACCCATCTTTAATAGGTAGATTTTAATTGATTTACTCGGAGACTTGAGAGCCCTTTCATGTATACCCTATTACAGTAAGGTTAACATTTCAGAAGTGGTGTAGATAGTGAGAAGATGCAGTGTAAAAAATGAACTCAATACTTTGCCACTTACCAAATTTCTAAGAACTTTATGGATGTCTTCTGTAGCTCCTGTAAGGTAAGAAGAAAAAGGAATCATATGTTGTGTACAGACTATCACAAGTTGGCTGCCAATCTGTCTGTGGTGTAATTCTGTGCATATATTTTTTTCAAAATGCTTGCATAATACTGCTTAAATATTACTAGCTGTCCCCTTAAGTTGCAGTACTCAAGCCAAACCTTTATTTATTCATTTTTTTATAAATCTATGCAGATGATATATGGATTGTAGTATCTTGGCCTTGGCTAACTGTTTTGCTGCTGGGTTTTCTCCCCATTACCTTATTTTATCAGTAAACCAATCAAAAGCACTCTTTTATCAAGTTTTGGTACATTGTCAAGTTATGTAAGTTCACACTTCCATTGCCAGCAGGGCTGAATGAGTTAAGGAGAAACTTTCTCCCTCCTGATTATCTCTGTCTAGATGGTTGATTCAGTCACTGTGCGATTTATTTTTCGAATTTTCCTGCTTCTTTAAATGAATATTATTGTAGTAATTGGTATAAATTAACTAACTAAAATATTTATTTTACTCGTTATGGTTTATTGTTGTTTGCTTGTGTCATTTGTAAGGGGTCAGTATTTGTTTTTATCACTTAACATGCTCCCGAGAATTCATCTGAATTGTCTTGATCTTTCATACACCATTCTGGGTTCTAGCTCGTATATGGCTGCATTCTTCACTTCCAGTTAGTCTGTTACTTTACAGAATACTACTCCTGACAACTTTACAATGTCAGGAGACCATTTGTTTAAAATCATGCATCTTTAACTTATCTACAAGATCTTACTGCCAACATTCTTTCTTTCTTTCTTTTTTCTCTTCTAAAATTATGCCGGCAGGCATTTGAAATGAGGATAAAACAGATTTCGCATTCGCTGATGAGCGCCTAAATTCTGCTGGTTGTACCTTCTTCACGGTACCTTCTGGCTTGACCCTTGGGTAGGTGAATTCCAGAACTACCCCACAGCTTGGGAGTTTTGAAATGGATGTCAGTTGCTTTCCTGGGCCCCAGCAGATACTGGATATAAACTGCACTGAGTTCCTATGGGAGCATCTTGAAAATAACTATTGGGTTAGCAACGAGAGAAACCTCATGGCAGCAAACTTAAGGAAAGATCTTTTTTGGGAGAATCTGTACCAGGTCTCCACTGATGATTTACTAGATTCCATGCAGTAGTGTGACAAGGATGGGGGAATGACTGGGCAGCTGCCCCAGGCTCATTCTGTAAGGGAAGGAGGGAGGCACAAAAATTGCTTAAGAGCCCGTTAACTACATGCTGTGTTTTCAGGCACTCACCATCAAAGATAAAGCTGACAGTCTGGTCGAGATCTTGGTTGTTGTATTCAAACAATTGTCGGACTTCAGAATCTCTAAATCGACCCTTGAACAGTTCCCTTATTTGTAAGATCTTGAAATGAAAAAAAATGAGAGAGATAAAAAAGAGTAATCATGTTGTCCAGTTTTCTTCTTTTATGTATTGTAACTTTCCCAGTAAAATGCGACATAAAATGCAACACTTAACATATTAAAGGGGAAACATCTGTTTCATACTTGGCATTCCCTCTTTTCACCCAACATCCTTAATATTTAGTGCATATTACAGAAAACAATGAATGTCTTTTGCTGACAGTACTAACGGCAGCTATACCAAGGAGATGGATATGCTAGATTTACCATATATGTGTATATAAAATGTTTGTTCCACATACCTGTTCACTGTAGTTGTCCATTTTTACTGCCAGGAATAGCTTAATGATATCAGTCTTGTTTTTGAAACAGAGTATCAGCAGTAGGGCGCTGTGCACTTCCTGTGGGCTTGTTTGCTGTAATAATTCTTTTATCCTTAACTAGGCCACTTATCACATGACCTTTAGCTGTGCCAGTTGATAGTCTACTTGCCTGATCAAACCCCCTTCCTTTTTTATGGCAGGAAATTATAGCACATTGACCGTATCTTATGTCATAGCAAGAATAACAGCAGCCACTGAAGTGTGTAATGTGTCTTAATCTATAATTTTACCAGGCTGTTCATTACTGGGATTTAGTCTGCGAACGAACAGCTATTAGTCAGCGGTTTGTTTGTTTTGTTTTGTTTTTGTTTTTTTTACATCTGTCTATTTTGGGCACAAGATAGAATTAATTATCATTCATACTGGTAACTGGTCGGTCGCCACTGGATACAGGGACATTTCTGTTTAGTTTTCTTCAACACCCTGACACAAGTTTCCATGGAATTATGCTGAACTTTAATATAAATCGTAGTGCTTTTTTTCCTTCTTTTTTAGTTCCATTAGCTTATTTGCTGCTTGATATCATCTATGGTAAAATTTTGCTTTATTTCTCTAGGCTGAATCATTTTCCATAGTGACAGCATTTATCATCTACTAAACAGCAGATTTTGTCATCATCCACACAGGTGGAGACAATCAAACTAGATAATGCGCAAGGATTACCTTTTCCTGTTGATTTTTTAACTCGGCTGTAAACACTAATACTTTTATGGTGTTATGGCCGATCCTTAAATTACCCTTTTTGTCCGACTGTAGGAATTATGGAATAAACTTTGTGATTGATTTTGTTGTGGGTGTTTTGCTTAAGGTGAGTGGCTTGAAAATTCTTTAATGAACAACATTGAACATCTGTTATCTTTGAATCTCTTTTGAACAGAGATTATTATCATAGTGTAAATAAATTCTGGAATACAGGCTTCATTGTACTAGTAATATCCTTATATTACATTTTAGGGAGACCACTGGTGCCCGTTGTTACAGTGACAGTAATTCCTAATTAAACACAAACTAGCCCTCGTGTACCCTATTATTTATTTAAAAAGAGTTATTAAATTTAATATTTAATTAATACTATCTCCCTCAGTTAAATAGCAAAATAATTAACTAAAGTATTTCTTTTACCAATTAGTTTATCATCATCTGTTTTTAGTGTTTGTAAGAAATATATGCCTGTTTTTACATCAGTGTCGTGGTACAGGTGTTGTGAGATCCGTGTATCTTTGGGGCAACATTTTTTACCTGGATTTTACCCCAGAGAGAGACCCAGATGTCTGCTCAGACAAACTACCTGTGGATACCTACTCTGATTGGTTAGAGTGCTTTTCTCAGCCATATAAAACTTTGGATTCAATATTCACCTAAAAAGTCAGTTCTCACTGTTGTTCAAGTGAGACTACAATTACTAAGTATACATTTAATCAGAAATTTATAACTTTTACAAGGATGTCAACTTGTACAGCTTTAACCCTCTCTGTACAGTTTATGCCAGAAAAGAATTATTTCCAGTTTTCTTTGTCTGCAAACAAAAGATGTAAAATACTAGTTGAAGTCATTTGTTGATGTGTTGGTATCCAATTAGAAGTTTTAATTAACCAGCAGTTGCTATTAGACAGAATGTTTCATGAAGGGTTTTTCAGGTGCACACTGTCATGTATATGCATGGCTAGATTAATCCACTAGTGGGCCCTAGGTGACATACTCTTTTGTTACCCTACCTTATGTGAATAATAAATAGCCAGTATGTATACATGTATATTATTAATCATGGTTTTGATGAGAGATTGTCAATTATGCTGAATCTTAATGTTTTAAATCGAAGGCAACATGCTAAATAAATTCCAAAATAAAATTGGAAAAACCTGAAGCTTAAATCTTATAGCAGAGTTTGGTTATCATCTTTCTTGATTTATTAAATAAAATACAACAACGATTTGTGTATAAACAAGAATACCATATGTTGATTGTTATCTAATTTAAAAAAATGTGATATATCAGTATATGGGGACACATACTTTGTTCACTAAATGTAGGTTTTCATATAGTCTACAAAGAACATATTAAAGAAACAAAAGATGCATGTACATTGTTGTGTACTCAAATTCAGTTTAAAGTGATTCTTTCTGTTTTGGATGTATAATTGTTGATATTGTCATCAAAATAAAATGGTGATGCTGTTCTCAGTTGCCAATGTAACAAAGACAATCAGCTATTTTTGCTTTACCATTGATTGGTGGTGATTTTCTGACATGCTCAGAGCCAGTGTGGACAAGCAAATCCCAAGGTAAATGTCCACATTAGAAAATGGGTCTTTCAGGATAAACTGGCTCTCCTAGTCCTCTTTCACATCTTGATTGCTGATGTCTCAGTATTTAAAAAAAAATAGTGAGGTAAAGTGGCAAAACTTGCCAGGAAATCTGTCTTCCAGATCTTGTGCAAAGAGTTTTGTTAATTTTTCTACAGTTTTTCATCATCCAATGAATTAAATTTTGTAAGAAACCAGAATTTCATTTGCAATTTTTTTGCATGGTTAACTATGCCTTCTTAGTTCTAGTGTCAGACTATCACAGATGGTGTAATGGATTCCAGCAGTAAATGCTTGTCCTAGAAGTTTGACACCTGGTTGCTAATTCGCCAAACATTCTTTTTTCTTGTTCTACCCTGTTGTGATTTTAGTTTGTGCCCTTCAGTCTTGGCAGGTGCTTCTGCCTCGGTGTGAAAGTTATTTATTACCTCTCCAGTAGAGCCGATAAATGCGGCGTACAGATTGAAAACTAAACAGATCCATTTGCACTAGAAGCATCGGTTCTTTGAAGAATGGCATCCCAACAAACAGTGATTATTCCAGCTTCCAGACAGTTCATTTTAACATTTAGCTGGTAGGCTTTGCAATGGGCAGCTTTTGGATTTTCATCATCAACATATTTCAGCCATATCTTGCAGACCATCTAGTTACAGGAAGACTTTCCAGAATTTGCATGCTTTTTTTTTTCAGTTGTTCTGATAGAAGTGGATCAAGGCATCTCAGAAAATTACCATTTTCTACGGTGATGAAGTAATTTTCATTGCTACCATAGAAAGGGCAGGCCCCAGTTCAACTAAACTGGATCGTAGTTTCATACCTGTGCAATGAAGTGAAGAAATTACCAATGACTCGACTCGGCTGGTTTGGCCGGTCAGTTTTCCCACATTGGATGGATGTCCATTCGGCAGTGTTGCCGGAATAAGTTGCTATGGCTCTGCCCGTACCGTGTGGTTGCACATCCATTACCTGTTGGTGAGTGCAACCAGCGGATCAGCTGGCAGGGGAATCCTCAGTTTCTGGCTTTCAGCACCTGACACAGAGAGCTGCTGAATTTCCGGCTTGTAAGAAAATATTTCTAATGCCGGCCTTTACCGCTAGCACTTTACTGCTCCAAAAGAGGCTATTGTTTCGGGACCTTACTCGTGGTGTGCTCTGTTTTGGAGGAATAGATAAATAAAAATAGAATTTCGAAATCGATTTTCACGGGCTTCTGTGGTGAGGTTTAACACATTAGAATATATAAAAAAAAAAAACAAACACAAACAATAGCAGAATCACTGCTCTGGTGCGTCAGAAGAGGAGAATTCATTACCGGACTCTCAAAACTATGCTACCCCGTTCAACCTGATGTGATGCCTCTGTTCCCCCCCCCAACTCAAGCAGTTCACAAAAGGGTATAAACTCCAACCAGCAGGACTTTCTTACTTCCATTCTCTCCATGATTGTGAAACCCTAAGGAAAGCATCCGTTTTCACTGCTCTCAAGCATAAGATGTGACTTGTAAATGTTTTCCAGGCTGCTGTAATTGGGGAGGGGGGAAGCGTGACAAAAAGTTCGCACACATCGAAAATCTATAAAACACTTGGAGGCTGTTGGAGAAATCTCATTACTCTCACGAGCATCCCGTGAGGAGTGTCTCAACAGCTCTGACATGCTCTTATGGTGCAAAAATAGTCTTTTCTGTATGATCAAGGGCTTCTTCCCTTGTAGGGAACCTCAGAAGAAACACCAAGCTATTGCAGGTTGCTACAACTTGGCGTGGAGGGTGACAACGATCTTCATATGTTCCTGCAGCATACATATACCATGAAATCAAAAATGAAATTTTGGGTCTACTGGCAAAAGAAACTGCGAAACCTTCTCTTTAAAGTGAAAGAGTAAATCATTGGCTATTACCATAATAGTTGATGGAACCATGGATATTAGCTGCAAAGTACTTAGATGAGAGTTTAATTCCTTAAGAAGTATTTCTTGGTTTATATGACATTCCTTCTACAACAGTAGAAGGATCTTTCTTTGATTTTGATAGAGGATACTCTTATTACAGTTGATTTTCTCACTTAATTTCTTTTGTGGTCAGCACTGTTTTGGGGCTGTAATTATAAAAAAAAAAGGATGACACACAGGAGTGCAAGCAAAAGGGTGGGGAAAGAAACCATGGGCAATCTACTATGGACGTTCTAGCAGCCATTGTTTTAATTTAGTCATTGAAGAGCATGACTGCAATAATTAAGAATTCAGGGTCCCAAGCCGTGAGAGACAAAGGAAAAGATTTTAAGGTAGGGTACTTAGATTGAAGTAATCTGAGAATGGTGTCCCCTCCCCCCAACTCTTGGCCGTCAGGGGAAGCAGTTAAGATGCACCTGGAGATGTGTTGTTTCGGTTTCCTTGAATCAAACATCGGAAAACATTTGCAGAGAATCAGTTTGAGAAAAAGATATCTTGTTTTTTTTTTCTGAATTACAGAACCCATGAAGCATTACAACAGCAGCACTGGTGACATTGGGCAAACATCTTCACAGATTGAGACCAGAGAAGCATCTCGTTAAAGTCAGCAAGGAGCCAATAAGTGCGTGTGAGAAACGATTCACTGGAACCTTCAGCACCACCTACAAGAAAGGTTCCCCACAAACTTGAGGGATTTGTGAACTTTACACCGCATGTTCGTCAATTTTTTTTTTTTCCCTGCATCGTTTTTCCATAGGCTCCATACAACCATTTCAGAGTTGGAAGGACCTTTTGGTAAAAATGGTTACCACAGTCTATGCAAATTGGAGGACTTACTGCTGCTGAGATTGGCTGCCATGTTGGTTATTCAATCTGATAGTTTAAAGAATTTAGTTATCACCCACTGAAGTGAACTACATGAGAATCACAAAGCAAAGTCTAACATCCATTTTTTTGGTGAAAATGTAAGAAATATTCTAATGGAAAACATTGACAAGGTTCATATGGATGGGTTTTTTTCAATAAGTGCGAAGGTTTTACCGAAAAGCTTGCACCTGTACTGTGAAAGAATCTTCCTCTGTCTGACAGTTGTTCTGCTGCATGTAGGACTTGTATATATTTCCAAGAAACAGTCAGTTGTACTTCCTGGACAGATTTCTACAATAATTGAAGTGAAGTGGTGCTTCATCAGAAATGAGAATTTCCCAATCTTACTATGGCACAGAAAGAATGGATACCTTTTGGCATTTAATTTCTGGGGTTAAAAATGTCAGCATATGACAAATATTCCATAGAAATGTATCCTATGAGGGACTTTTCAACATCGTGTAACCGAAACTACAA